>JACAXG010000042.1:4996684-5476568 GCA_018881555.1 Amblyornis subalaris
CTGTAACAGGACAGGCTCCCAGTGAAGCCGGGCAGCTGGGTCAGTAAAGCAGGGCTGGGACCAGCAAGGCCCAGGGCTGGACACAGACACGCCCATGTGGGTACATGGGTTTTACAAAGGCTCCTGCCCAAGTGCCAAGGTGGGGASATCCCAGAGGGCTTCTCCCAGGACTTTCCCACACTGCTCCTTCCATGTCCCTCAGCCCCAAGGTTACTCAGCGGCACCATGTTGGAGCTTGGATGCAGGCAGTCCTGCACCTGCAGGGAGAGGAAAGGGATTGCAGATCCTGTTTCTGCTCCCATATCCCTGATATTTTCTGAGGCTGGAGTTGTTTTATCTAGTGCTATTTTCACCCCATTGCCATGGTGTTAGGGGCATTTTCTGCACAGTATTTTCTCAAGGGGGAAAGAGATGACGCAAAGGAGAGCTCTGGTCTGAGCAGAGTCATAGGCACTTCAGCCATACATTGCAGATAAGGGAAGTATCAGCACCAGGAACAACTCGGTGGGATGTTTGTGTGGGTGTTTTATTATTCTCTATGAATTTTTGCTCGATACTGTTTTTTATATTTATCTGGTATTAATAAAACCCAGATAACTGCACTGACGTCAATGGAGTTTGGCTTTGATTCTATGCAATTAAGGTAGACATCTGACATCTTTAAAAGAAACATGAGGAAAGTATACTTTCCCAGGAGAATCCTATTCCTGTGTTGTCATGGAGTTGTTAATAAATTATTTATTAATTAATAATCACTCTTATGAACAAAGTCACAGAAATACAAATTGTGAACAGAGTAGTTCACATAGGAAAAGACTAAATTGAGAASTAAAATACTAGATGAAGAGACTAAGGATTTTTCATGTGGTCTCTGGGGTTGGGAAAACTGGATTTAAAGGCTTCCATCCCCTACCTCCTTTGTTCCCTCAGCCTGTGCTCATATTCTGTATCATAAGCCAGAGGAGCTGGTAGTCCCAGCTGGATGTGCTTGAGGTGGTTGTGGATGTTGGGCAAGGACACTCAGGCAAAATGGGAAGCAGGAGCACAGCTGCAATGACAGGAAAACATTGCTCTGTGTGTGGAATGTAATAGGATTTTAAACAATCTCTTTTAGATTCTKATTTATCAGCTGACATTTAATACAGGAGTTAGCACTTGCCGTGCTTTCGCCATGAACAGGATTGGCTAGATTTGAGTTTTGATTTGTTCTGCTGAAAGAGTCCTATATAAGATCCAGAATGCAGAAGGAGCAATTTTAAGGGGGAAAAAAAAAAAGGTGCTTGACCATTGGTGGACTTTATCAAAGTCCCAAGAAACAGTTGAGACAAGATGAACCATGTGGTAACTGCATCCACTCAGACTGCTGTCACGGACACACCACCTYCAAAGAGCAAAACCCCTGCTTAGATGGAGCAGTACAGAAACAGGGAAGGGAAACCTCTCTGTAAGGAAAGCAGGCTGGATCCTACCCAATGGATGTCACCAAAAAACACCTTCACCTTGCAGCCAAATGGAGGAGCCAAAGTTTTAGCAAGTAGCACAACTTGCTGAAGGTGAAAAAACCCACCATAAAAAGCAGTACCATATAGACAGAACTAATCAACTGTGCACTCCTCAATGCTGACTAAAAATAAAGGGGATATAGGTGATAGGTCCTTCTAACCAGCTCCTGCTCAGTCCTGATGCCAGAAGACAGGAGCAATGCATTTGACTTTGGCAAAAAAATGCCATATGAAGCAAGAGGCGCTCCTGAAGCCCCCAGAGCTGTGTAGATGGATAACCACTGTCAGTGAACCTCCTCACTTGCGTGGACCTGGAGGTGCTCTCAGTTTTGCATGGCCAGGTTTGTGTGCCTGAGTGAAACATCTGCTGTGGACCTGTCCCTTGGCGAGGGCAGAAGTGTGTGGGCTGGGACAGAGACACGAGGGAAGCCAGGCTCAGCACCACAGGCATGGCTGGCTGTATCCTTGTCCAGGTCAGTGAGAGGGAAGCCAGGAAGTGAAGGTGGCTGTGGTGTGGGGGTGGTGAGGAGTGAGAGGTGATCATTGAGGCCTTCCTGTTTGGTAACACCAACAGGCTTGTCCTGGGCAAGGGGGTGGTTTTATCTGAATCACAGAAGGGGAACTGAGTGTTCCTGGTGGGAGGAAATGTGGGAGAGCAGGTACCTGTCTCTTGCGAGAGCCTCTCTGGGGGCGTTCGGGGATGTGCACTGAGGAGCTGCGGAGCTTCACTAGCGCAAGGCACTAACTGCTGCAGTTTCTTTTTTTTTTACAGTCTTTTATGATATTGTCTCTGCCTTTGTTCTTTTTTTTTCCTCAGCACTGTGGGGTGGGACTGGGAGACAGAAAGAAGCAGTGGTATCACTAATACCAGAAAACCTGTTCTGCAGGAAAACCTGCAGATGCGTGCAGGACAGGGAAGGAGCGGCTGCACTCATGACCCAACCTGCCCTGCATGTAGAAGTCCAGAGGGTGATGGGGCATGACAAGCTCCTTCCTCTGTCCTCCCCCTTTCCCATGGACCCATTTTCAGCTCTGAACCAGAGACCGGGTGCTGTTGGGGCCTGACTTGGTAACTTTCAAGGAGCTACTGGAAGGAAGGTCTCCTTCTCCCTTTCCTGCTCCATGGTACTTAACTCTGCTTTGGTGTCAAACAATCTGTGCCTTGGTCCAGGGCTGGTCAGTAGTGGGGAGTTTGGAGTCTGTAACAGAGACATGGTTCATGCCCTGCGGAGGCACCTGGGTGTCAGAGAAGCCACCAGTGCTGGGAATTTTCTGTGACCCACTTTTCCTCCCTAAATTCTGTTTCTTGACAGTGGCAAAGACCCATTTCCCAGGAACGTCCCCAGGCTGCAGGAAGGATCCCAGCCGGGACTGACCCTACTCCCCCCGGTAGTGTAACATGTCGAGGGACAGAGCCCAGGCGGGCAGGAGGGATGGGGACGGCACAGGGGCAGATTTTGACCCGTCACAAACCCTGGGTACCACCAGTGACCCCGAGCACCCGCCGGGGGTGGTTTTGGCAGCCCAAGGTGGGTGGGCAGGGCGGAGTGCGGCGGGGGAATCGTGCATCGTGACCGGGATCGTGGCGGGGACTGCAGGATCAGGACAGGGGAGCTGGGGTCGGGCACTGGCGGAGGCAGGGGCCCGTTCGCCTCGCGCCTGCATGAAGCGGTGCGTGAGTGCGGGGTGCCGGGAATGCGGGGTCACGGGAATGGGGGTTCCCGGGAATGCGGGGTGCCGGGAATGCGGGGTCTCGGGAATGGGGGTTCCCGGGAATGCGGGGTCCCGGCGAGGAGCCGCCCTGCCCGGACACCCCGCGGCCCCGGCCCCGCGCAGCCCGAAGTGGCCGCCAGGGGGCGCCCTCGCGTCGGCGGCGCCGGCCCAGAGCGGCCCTGAGGCGGTGACGGACACAGAGGGGAACGAAAGGGCGAAAAGGGTAAAAAAAACATAAACCAAACCAAACCCAAGGAATAAAAACAAGGCTGGGGGAAGAAAAAAACAACAACAAGGGGAGGAAAGCAAACAAAAGACAGAAAAAAAAAAGAACCTAAAAAAGAAATGAAGAAAAGAAAAGCACGAAGGGSAAAAAAACCCCTCAGCCACAAAAAATCCATCTCTCAATATTCACACTCCTGAATATTCTCTGGCTACAGACCTACCAGGGTTGGTCTTCTCTCTCCCAATGTCCACTGAGTTCACCCTGCCTTATGCACGTTTTCGGGGAATAAGTACAAAATTCTCTGTGTTGGATGGAAAGGAGGTTCCCAGCCTCAGCCTCGCCACACCTGCCGCAGGGCGCCAAGGGACGCGGGGAGCCTTGGGGCGGGGAGGTGGCACAGTGGCTGCCTTGTCACCCTCCACCCCGGGCTGGGTCCGTCATGGCAGTGCTGGAGATGTCTCTGGAGAGAAACGGAGGGGAGCCGTGTGACAGGGCAGGAGGGAGGGTGGCAAAAATAATGCTGTATTGAAAATACTGTCAAGGAAATATTTGAGAGAGAGGAGTGCTGCAGCTGACTCTCTATCACACATGGTCCATGGGTATACAGTACATCCGTGTTACACTCAGGGAGGACTTGCTCTTTTATATCCTCCAAACTGTGTCATCAGGATGCTCTGAAAAGCCTGGTCCGTGTAATCTCAGTGCACTTCTCTTTGAGGGTAAAATGATGCCCTTGACATCATTGGAGGAATTATTCAGGCCGCATGTACCAGCTTACCCTCAGCAGCACTTTTACCTGCAGGAACAACTACCTCATCTCCACACCTCTGTGTTTCTTGACTCATTCCCGGGTAACGTCTTGTAACGAGCCATTTCACCAGCTGCGCTCACCCAAATGTCATGTGAGGAGATCCTGCACACACAGGCAGGTGCTGCTTTGCCTGCATGGGTGCCTGTTCTGTCCTGCTGATGATCTTGGGTGTTCAACTTTCCTACTCCCAGCACGGGATGTGTGCTGGGAGGAAGATGGTCCCCTCTCACGCACCAGTGACTCACCATGCTGCACCCTGCTGCTCCAAGGTCTCCCCTCCATCTGCACTCCTCGTACCCAGGATGCTGTAATTAAACACCTCTGAAGAGCTGTGTTAGCATGGGCTTACCCAGAGCTGCAGGGAGCTACAGAGAAAATAAAACTAGTGGCAACACCATCCAGCTCCTGCCCAGCAGTCCAATAGGGTGAATCCGAGAACCTATTTATTTTTCTTCATTTTCCTGTGATGTTATTTTTGCGTGATCCTGTTGCTCACAGCAAAACTTAAATGAAAAGAACAATGGGAAGAGTATCAGCCATGCAGGAAGAGAGAGCTCCCTACATGATCCTGCCTGAAGCTGCTCCTGAGAAGCAGGGTTGAACATCTTGGCTTTCCTTGGACAGCGAGAGAGGTGGGGTGGTGGGATGGGTTGATGGAGTCTGAGTTGTCCAAAATCTCGTTGCTGGCATCTGGCTGCATCCATGTAACTCTGCCAGGCACAGTGGAGGGATTGACCAAGCTGCTATCCAAAAATCAGCTGCAAATCATCAGTGGATGCAAATCCACTTTTCCTGATAAATGAAGATGCCGGAGGCATTTGGGTGTTTTTACAAAATTAGTTTTTTCCGAGTCTTCCTAACTTTAAAGACAAGCATAGTCTACTTGTGGCAGGGCTTTAATGTGACTCCCAGACAGGTGAATTTATGGCCTTGCAGGTGTCAGAGAAGCAAAAACTTGATTGTCTGGCTCAGATTTGGGCAATCAATGTATTTGAGCCCCTCTTGCTTGCCACCTGTAAGATCAAATGCCTGGGGAAAAGCTGTGTGGCAACAAGTCTCTCCATGGGACCAGCTGGGCACCAAAAGCAAAAAGGCAGATGAGCTGGCATCCTGGACCTGAGGGATGGGTGCTGTTTGCAGGGATAGGCTGAAGACAGTAACTTATGTCACCCTCAGCAGGACAGGGCAGCTCCAGGAGAGTCCCTGCAGCCCCCTTCCCTCTGCTCCAGGGCTCTCCATCACCTTCCCACCTCAGGAGGGGCCAGGCAGACTCTGCAAGTCTCAAGGCGGTCCCCACATTTCTAAGAAGTAGATTTTTCTTTTGCCAAAGCAGAAGTATGGTGCGAGCTGGGTCTCTGCATCCCTATTTTCTTCTTTGGCTCTGAAACAATAAACCCAGGTCAGGACATTAAACCACTCTTTGTTTAGGCTTTTCCAGGCAGGTAATTTCTCTGTGCTGGGGTCCTGATGAGGATGGCAGGTTCTCCCTCCCCGCTTTCCTCCCACCTCCCCAGGCTTTGATCACAGCAGCTCTGGAAACTAAGCTTTGAAAATACAGTCATTTCATGGATGTGTTGATTAGGAAATGAAATTCCAAGAAGCAAATGACAACCCAGCTGCACTGCCTGACTCTGCAAGGCTGGAGCTCCCCACCAGGAAATGTATTCTCATATTTTTTTGACACATCCAGGGTGTTGTATCATTAATAAAAAATGCAGACAGAACTTAAGAGAAAATGACTTCCAAAGAAACTGCCTTTTTTTTTCCTACTTTCTCCTGTGAATCTGTGGGCTTCCTTGAAGACAGCTCAGTCCTTTCTCTCCTTTGCAGAGCAAAATGAAGCACAGGTTTACCCTGGAGCAGTATCTTCTGGCCATACAGAAAGACCCCAGGGATTTGTCTTCCCTAGCAGGCTGTTAATCAAGGTTTCCAGCTTCACAGGGAAATTGTTTTACTGGGAGACAGAGAGAGGCCTTCATGGTTAATTCTACAGAAAAATAACACCAGCTTTGCAGTCCTGTGAGGGATTCTGTCTAGTCCATCCAGATGGAATAGGGAGAGGTCTAGCTGATGTGTCTGCCTCCAGAGCAGCCATGATGCTATACAGTGACTCCAAGTAAATCCTTCTTATTCAAACACCCCAAAATCCACCTCTGAAAAACAATCCTTTTCCCCTTCCCTTCTGTATTAATAGCACCGTGCTTTTTTGAGTATATCAGCCCAGGGTGGGAATGTGTTTTGGGACTGATTCATCTCAATTTTGTTGCTGAGAAAGCAGGACATTCAACAAGGGTGATGGTAGAGGCCAGGCTGATTTGGTTTCAAAGTGGGTTCAAGGAGCTCCTCGAGGCTTCTCAAGGCTCACAGAACTGCTGCAGGAGGGGAAATCCAAAACAGGCCACACCTGTGTGGAGCAGCCATGTATGGGGCTGAGGGGTGCTTCAGACCCACTGGAGGGTCTCAGCTGCAGCAGAGGGTGGGACTTTGCAAATATCTTGATTTGCTTAATGTTCAGTGGAAGGTTGTTAAAGAAGGCCTGAAAAGAAGATGAGATATCCAAAAGAACCTTTCTGCAAGGTCAAAATACCTCTGCAGGGAGAAGATTGTTTGCTGGGAAGTATAGCAAATATTCAACAAAGGAGCACTCAGTCTCTGGTCGGCACTTCAGGTTTGATGTGAAAATGCTGTAAAGGGCCTTCCTGTAAAAGGCGTTTTCCTGGATGCAAGGAGGAAAGAAGAGCCAGGGAAGTGATACAAAGAAAACCTGTCAAATCAGCAAGCCAGGAAAAGCAGCTTTGCAGGAGTGCTTTGAACGGCTGCACATGCTGTGACAGGGGATATATCAGAGCCAGAGAGGTTAAAGCATGTAAGATAAGAGATGATGCTGGCCTAGACATGAAGGACCTTATCCTACTCTTCTCTAGTTTGCATATCCAGAAATATCCAAGCAAAGAGGGTCTGACTTCCAAACACTGAACAGAGGCAGACACCAACAGCCTTTATCCCTGTATACCTTTTTTCCCCCAGCACAGAATGGTTAAAACTATTTTTCTCTCAATGGGTTGCCTCTTTTCCTGAGTCCTGCTTAAAAATCACTCAAAAAAAAAATTAAAAACAGGTCAGCCCTTACATCTGTAACTCCTTCTGCACAAGACACCCTGTTGGGAACGGAGTTTTCCCGGTGACTGCAGGAAATCCATTTAGAGCTCCCCAGCACTCGTGCTGCAGCAGCCCCTCTCCCTCCCGCTGCTCCTGCACATGGAGGCACTCCTGCAATGCCCGAGGCTCATCCTCCCCGCAGTGGTGGGGATGCAGGCACAAGTGGGGCCAGGGGTGGGGATGCAGAGTGGGCACGGGGTGCGAGAAGGCTGAGCAGCCCCAACCCTGACTGCATTCCCCTGTGGTAAGAGGTTGCTCTGGTCCTTCCAGCTGGTTGCTTTCACCCATGTCATCCCCATCCTCATCCTATCCCCATCCCCACAAAGAGCAGCTTGCAGGTGACATCTTTGACACCTCCAGCTGTCTCTCTGCACATCGCAGCTTCTCATCTCTTGCAGCTGATAGCAGAGTGCTGGGGGAAGGGAACATATGCCAAAGCAACTCTAAGGTGCCCTCTTACTAATCACACTACCTGCCGCCCTAGCAAGAGAGACGGTTTGATATGCGGCCAGAAGGGTACCAGAATATCTCCCCTCTCTCCATGCTGTAGGGGAGGCTTTCATCTCTGTGTGCGTTGCAGGAGGCAGCTCCGTGACAGGACAAGGAATGGAGCACCTCTCTTTGGAGGAATACTACAAAAAGCACAGGCTGGAGGCAGCCCAGAGCACATGTTCCTGACAGAAGTCCATAAGGGAGTATGCAGGGTAGGCAGCTGCTGTGCAGCACGACAGTGCTGGAAGAAAGGCAGAGGCTGAATTGATCTGCAGAAAGAGACACCTTCCATCACCGCTGCCTGCAGGGTGTTTGCTGGACCTAACAACTGAATCACCACAGCCTGGGGCAGTTAGAGGGTAGGAAGCTCGGGCTCAGTTCAGCTGCAGGGAATCGCGCTACCCCTATTCCAAAGGACACTGTTTGTAGCTCCGACAAGCTCTTAACGATGTATCCCACTAATGGCTGATCCTACACAGTGAATGCAGGTGTCAGGGATGCATGACTCAGACAGCAGCAGCAAGGTGATGGCTTTGCCCATCAGAGGGGAGGAGGTACCCAGGTACCCTGGAGGAGCCCAAGGGAGTGTGAGAAGCTGAGCTGCCAGGGAATGCTGTCATAATCTCCAGGTCTTGTCTGCTCCGCGCTGCTCCCTCCTGAGCTCGACTGCATCCTATCACA
Organism: Amblyornis subalaris; assembly: GCA_018881555.1. Classification (NCBI taxonomy): domain Eukaryota; kingdom Metazoa; phylum Chordata; class Aves; order Passeriformes; family Ptilonorhynchidae; genus Amblyornis; species Amblyornis subalaris. The sequence continues at coordinate 5,005,269 of JACAXG010000042.1, forward strand.
TCTGTGATTTTGAATGGAGCTGGTGTCCAGGACCTGGCTGTGGGGATGTGGCAGTGACAAGCTATTGTGCCAATGGGGCTTGGGACGTCCTGCAGAGCAGTGATGGGGCTACCCATGGGGTTTGGCCCGTGAGCGTCCGTAACAGGGCCCAAACCCTCTCCTTGCCTTTTGCTGGCCAGCCTGACAGGAGCCGAGTAGCTATGAAGGATGAACTGGTGGCCCTGTCCATCTCTCAGTGCACGGGAAAACAAGATTTGGGCATCTTTTCCTAAAAAACATGGGAATGCCAAATGTGCAGGTCTGCTTCTCCAGAGCCTGGGGTTGTGTGACTGTTCGCTATTGTGTGTGGCTACTGGAAGGAGCTGAGGACCAGCCTGCACAGGAGAGAGACAGGCTCTCCAGGTTTGCTTTCCAGCTGGCGGAATCCTGACCTACTTCTGCTCTCTTCTGATGGATAACCTTTCCATAACTCCTCCTCCTTTTTATGTTTGGAACTCCTGAAACCACTGCCAACAGTGAGTGCTCTCACCTTTGCATGCCTGGAGTCCTTTGGGGACTGTGTCTCATTACAGAGAGATGTCCAGGGACTGTCCCCTTCCCTACTCTGCTCGCCACTACCCAATTCATTGGCCAGAGAGGAGGCACGGGCACGCACATGTTTCAGTATGTGTCTCTTTTTAATTCATTTATTTTTAGCTTGTTTTTGTGGCCCGTAGAGGCTTCCACAGGAAATCCTGCAGCCATGGGATCATGAAAAGCTCAGGTTCCCGATTGTGTTACATACGTTAACAGAGATGTGATCTATACAGGGTTTTTTAAAAAGCAGCTATAAATACTTCCTCCAGCTGCACCAATATCCCCTCGTCCCTCTTCCCTCCACGGCACCTGTTGACACTCATGTACCCAGTTAAGATTAGCTGCTTCATGGCAAAGGGAAGCCCTGACTCTGGAGCCATCTCTACAGGGCAGTAGGAGCACCTGGCTGGCCTCTTTTGAGACACGCCTTGGGCTGTCAAAATTTGTACAACCCCGAAGGGCTGGCTCCCCTGGCAGGTTTGCTTGGCCCAGCAGTGGTGTGAGGCAGAAGCCCCAGGAACCAGCCCCACGTGGTGTGGTGGCACTTTGCCATCTGAGCCCCAGGCAGCTCCGGGCTCCTGGCCAGGCAACCCCACCACAGCAAGAAGGTTGTCAGTTCTCAGCCCTGCTTCCTTCCCAAGCCCAGGCTGGCCCAGGAAGCAGGAGTGCTCAGGGCTGGTGTGCACACACATTTCATTCTGCAGCCATGGGGTGCATTGCTAAGTGCATCATTTCCCTCCAGCTGTGGAAGCAGATGGGTCTTTCACACGACCCCTCCGGACTTACCAGAATGAGTAATGCCTGCAGGGTTGGCCCATGTTTGTGAAATATGGAGATATGCACGTATGGATCTCGAGTTCATGGCATTCAACTGTGTGGAAGACATTTGGGTTCTTTTGACTAGAAGAACAGGGGCTTTTCACCCCTGGGAAGTGGCTCTCAGTCTCTTCCCTGTCTTTGAGCATCGTGGGGGAAAGGTGCTGCCCAGGGTGCCTCAGACTGAGCTAGAACACACCTGGAGGAGGCATCTGCTGGGAACATGTCTCATCCTTTACATGATACATGCAGCCTCCAAGTTCAACCCTGAAATGCTTTTCCACGGAGAGGAAACCCCAGCAAGGCAAGAGGCAGCTGTGCCAGGAGCCAGTCCCCGCTTCCCTGCAAAGATGCCAGCCCTTGCTGGTGTTCACGGTGGACACTGCTCAGCAAAGTCCAGCTCCGAGCTGTGCCTGTTTTTCGCAGCCCATGTGTCATCCCTGGCTGCTGGTGAGTCAGTCCCCGGCCCTGCTGGGTGCCTCCACAGCAGCCATGCTCTGCTGCTCCACAGAAAACCTCAGTCATCGGGGGAGCCCGTGATATAGTGACTGCAGGCGGTGTTCCACTTCCATACTGGGAGGTAGCCAAGACTTTCTTAAAGGTTTTTGTATGCAGAAATTATCTAAATCATAATGACAGATTCCTTCATTTGCCACTTTCTCCCCTACACAACAAGCTAATGCCATAACCCTTCACATTCCTCTGGTCCTGGATTTGCCTAAAGAGCCCACCCTGGAGCCAGAAGGACTGTCTGATGAAACTTTAGCTGAACCTGAAACATGAAACATTGGCTGCACCATGAGACTTGATGTGGGAACTGGAAGATGCATTCAGTTCAAAGTTAAAGCAATCAGAAATTTGCCCCATCACTTGGAAACTCTTCTGATCCCCACCTACATTCTCCTAAACTACACCTCTGAGTGTGCCACACTCCCAGGCTGGAAGCTGGTTTGTGTCCCTCTTTGCCAGTGTGCAGGATGGACTGCAAGCCAAGTGAAGCTCTTCTGCTGAGGTAGACTCTTCTGAGATCCTGACATGGGTCCTGTACAAGGGGGTTGAGACCCGTGTTGTCAGCCCTTGCTGTTGCTGTACTCCTGTAGGCCCAAAGATTGTACAGATGGAATGGCAGAAATCCAAGGAAAGGCTCATGATACCAGCTCAGAGAAGAGCAGAGAGTGAAAAAGTGAAAAATGGGACTATGCAGGCTGAGCTGATGGAGGAGAAGGCAAAGTCAGAAGCAGAAGACAGCGGGCTTAGAGGTAAATTCATTCTGTTTATGTAGATCTGAGGTTCAGACCCAAAACACCACAATGAAACCTATCCTGAAGAAGTTGTCGTCACACACCACGGGACACCCGAGGGCTGCCCTGGTCCTCCAACTGCCCAGGGCCTCCTGGATCTGGGGCAGGTCTTGCCAGAAGGATCAAATATAAGGAGGGGAGGAAAAGGAACAGCAGTATTTGCTTTCTTCTGCCCTGCTCCTCCCAGGCTGTCACTTTAGTCAGGGCTCCTGACAACCCTTTCAGATGAAGAGTACTCCAAAAATGTATGCTGGGGTTATGTAAGACTCCGGTACCTTTGGTGACTCACACGCCTTGTCCTAACACGCCGTTCCCCGCAGCCGTTGTGTAACCTCACTGGGAAAGCACGCAGTGGCCAGCCCCAGGAATGGGGGGCTGTTGTGGGGATGGGGAGCCATGGCCCTGCAGGTCTTCCCTCCCACGGAAAGGCAAACCCACTGAAGGACCATCCCATCCCTCTTGCATATGGAGACGAAGAAGTCCTGCCTCAGTGTTGGTCCTGCAACTGGAGGGATGGACGGGGAAATGAAAAGTATGAGATTCATCAGACTAGAAAATTTGTGGTTGGCATCCAAACCTGTAGTTTTCCGTGTTGTGTGTTTGCAGTGAAAGGTCTACTAGTGCTTGTAATGAAAGGGTTCACTGGTAGGAGGGCAGGAACAGGGATATCTTCTTCCCTCATCCAGGAAGCCTTCCTCCCACAGTGAAGCAGCCTGAATTTTCTCTTGTTTAAGCATGGAAATATCAGGACAGACTTTGCAGCCAGCAGTGGAGATCCTGGCTGTCCCTCTGACACAAAAGGAGGATCAGGCCTTTAAGGAGCTGCTGGAACTTCCAGTGGATGCATGGGCAGGGCAAGAGGTAGCGAGGGGTGCAAGTACCCAGGGACAGCAGCACTGGGAGTGGGGACAATATTCCCAGCAGCGGGGTGGGGCCAGAACAGCCCAACGATGTCAGGATGGGTAAGTCCGTGGGGGCAAATCACATGTGTCTCTGTCTCAGTGCGAGAGTGTGAAGGTGAGGGGCTGTGCCTGTGTACTGGGGAGTGGTCTGCCCCGGGCTCCTTGCAGACAGGTCCAGTCTACCACATTTTGCCATCTCCCGAGATGGCATCCCCAGTGGCACGGAGCAGAGGGACTTCGTGCAGGCCTCACCTTCCCTCCTGTTCAGTCTGCAGCAGCTGGAAGGACACAAGTCTCATCTGGGCAGCTGCACCTCGGCATTTTGTGTGGCTGTGGTTTGGTTTGGTTTTTCAGCCTGCCCATTTCTGTGTTTGAAAGCGTGTGCCACGAATCCAGCTCAAACATCCCAGCCCCACACAGCAGTGGAGTTACTATAATGTGGGTATGTTGGAGGAAGGCTGAGAACCGGCAAGTCAGCAGCAACCTCTGCTTCTCTGAACTCACACTGCCGAGGAGGTTTGGACCTCATCCTCCCTTGCACTCCTGTTTCTCAAAGAAATCAGAGGCAATGAACAGCGTGCTGCAAGTTTGGGTGCTGCCTTGTGACTTCAGGGCCAGCTCATCAGCTGGGACAAGTGAGGGTAGCTGCCCTGAGGCAGTCCAGATGAGCAGGTATTTTCCTGATGTCTTGCCAGTCCTTGATTTCTTTCCAGGACTCCACACCTACCCCAGCCTATCTTCTGGTACAAAAGTGATGGATTTGAATCATACAATGGATTTACAGCCTGGCTGTACTGAAAAATAAAGTTAAAGAAACTCTCTTTGTTCAACTAAGGATCTGGTTTCCACTGCTTTGTAGCTCTGCAATGGAGTTATAACATATCAGGGCTGAGTCTTGGCTTCAGGATTCCACTCTTAGACTCGTATAAAATCACAGTAACACAGGCATCAGACTCATTATTTATGATAGAGTTATAAATTATACAATTTTGCCCCCTCAGTCCATAGCTAGAAATCACCACTTCCCACATACAGCATATGCAATGCTTTATTTTTAAAAAATAACTTCCATCTTTCTAAAGAGTAAAGGCAGAGCAAAAAGATGAATTAATGTGACCTATTATTAAGTCATGAAATGCTTACAAGCCCACAAAACTATGCATGGATTCAGCTTCCTCAGGAAAGAGGGCAACTGCAAGGAATTTCAGAGCCAGCACCTTGCCTGACGGAAAGCAGAAGCCACTGGCTTCAGCAGGAATGTCTGTTCCCAGCTGCAGAGTTGGTTCCCAGAACTGGCTCACCATGAAGTCCAGCCCTGGTGGTGTTGAAGGACACTCATGAGAAGCAAGCCAGTTATTTTCCCCGACTAATAAGGCAGAATGATCCACAAGTCGTGTCCTAATGCCTACATYCGCACGGCCACCAGGAATCAAGCCTGCAGGAACACGCCCTGTCTTTGCCAGCCAACCTTGCAGGCTGCTCGGGCAGAGGATGTCTCTGCTGACTGGCAACATTGCCTGCTGTCACCACGGCACGGGGTTCTTTCTGTAAAACCTGTTTCAGACATATTTTGCCAGGCTCTAAACACCCAGGCTGGCCTCGGATGTGCCAGCTGGCTGCCACGCCAGGAGATCTCAGTCAAGGTAGTTTGGCAAGGGTGAGGCTGGAAGATGACGTATTTTGTCCCTGACCTTTTGGGAAAACTCTGGGCTGAAGAGGTAAAGAGAAGAGATGTGGGCATCCTGGGAACACAGGGGGAAAGTCTGAGAATAGGTGGGATGGATGAGGAGGGGCAAGTCGGGATAAGGAGCTGGGGGAAAGGAAGGAATGGACCTCAGAGGATGTGGGACAGAAGGAAGGACTCCCTTCTCCCCGTTAAGATGTGTCCCCTGCAATGTCTGGGATGAACAACATATTCCTATCTGTGTTTCTTCTCTATCCTCAGCTGAAAGCTCCTGGTCCTACATCTCACATGAGTTGAGTCATTGTGGACGGCAGCCCTCCACTGGGACAAACACAGGGTTAGATCCTGTCAGACTTCTGCCTGGTGTCCTCTGCACTCTGGCTCTGCTGCTGGCCCTGTCACCAAGGCATAATGGGCCTGCTGGGGACCTCCTCTGTGCTTTGCTAGAACTCAGGAGCACCCCTGCAGAAGTGAGCACGTGTGCAAGTGACCTTCAGAGAGCTGAGGTTAAACAGCCAGCCACTCCAGGGATGGGAGACACCGAGCAAAGCTGCCTCTGCAGGTTTCCCATTTCACTGTTTCCTCAAGGCTCTCCACCCAGGCTCATCTCCGTGCACAAAATGGATGGTTCCCACCGGCAGAACAATGCCTAAGAAACAATCCTGCTCGGAGAGATACCTGAAGCCCTCTGTGAGCCCTGAAGCAGTTTAACTGCCGAGCTTAGAGGAAACCAGCCCACTCTGTTGTGCTAATAATGCATTTATATTGCTCCTGCTAGAGGTACCCACTGTAACCCGGCTAACCCAGCAAAGGGGATTCCTCTCCCACGCACAGCTCTGCTCACAGTGCAGGTCCCGTGTGCAGGGGCCTGGAAAGGCAGCATGCAGTCCTGTAATTAAAGCCTGGATCCTAACGTGCAAGTACAGAGAGGCCACATGCTGGCTGATTTTCTTTGTAGCTTGAATAGCGTTTCTTTAATGTAGGTGGGTTGTTTTTTTGGTTGGAGGGTTTTTCGTGCGTGTGAGAAACATAAATAGAGCTTCATCTTTTATGCATTTTCTTGTGCCTTCCAGACCTGGAGCTCCTCTCCATCATTTGACATCGTTTCTAGTTTTGAAAGACGCATTTACTAGAAAAAGATATAAGGGTGTTTTTATTGCAGTACATCATATTCACATACATAAAATATTAAAAGCAATATAGATGAACCCAAAAACAATGCAGCACTTTAGAAAATAGTATTAGTCTTTTCCCTAGGTGTTAGAGAATGCGATAAATCCTGCTCTGTTAAACATTACAGCCTCCATGGATTCCCAAGGGGACCGTGTGTCACAGTTAGAGACACACTGGGAGGGTCTGTTATGAGGAGAGCAGAAGGTTTCCTGCTGTATGCATGCACACACAGAGGGATGTAAATATATATATATGTGTCTGTATGGATGCCTACACAGCATTTGTCAGCACTGCCAAGATGCATTGGTTGTGCCTGCCCCACACCACTCTCTCCTCAGGACAGGGTGTATTTCCCAAGTCCTCTCCCAGTCTATGCTGGGTCTTCTTAGAGAAGTCCAGAGATCCTGAAATCTATGGCACAGTGCCACAGAGAGTGCTACAGGACATGGCAGAAAATGGCAAATGTAGCCCAGTGGAAACAACACATTTCCCTCTAACACGCAGCCCCTTTAAAGGAGCCCTTCAGTGCACTCCAAACATCCTCACTCAACTCACTGTGGTCAGACTTTGACCTCAAGTGAGCCTCAGATGGCTGCAGGTGATGCCTTGGGCCTTCAGCAGTGTCCCCTGSAGCCAAGTGCCCTCGCAAGTCATCTGTCCCATATAAGAAGGCAGAATGATTTTCCTCCTTTCAAAGGGTGTCTTAGAAGCTCAGCCTCACAATAACCAACAACAGTATTCACTGAAGCCTGGTGGTATGAGAAAACAAGAACTCAAACCACCAAGGATCACACCCAGCCTGGGACCGAATGTGGCCTCTCAGTTTGCTCCTCTTTGTGASAGGAGATTTACTAAAAAGGAAAATTCCCCCAGGGTTAGTCCCTTCATGTTTTTCCAGCTGCTAGCTCTCTCCCCATCCCTCAGATCCATGTGCTTTTCTAGTCTGTCAGCTCTTCATTCATGTCCACATGTGTATTCCCTTCCTCCTCTCCCACTGGGAAGCCTCCCACATCCCACCCATCCCCTCTGATGCCATCCTTCATGTCCCCTTCCGTGGCAAGGAAGCAGGAACCAGCACTGCTCCCATCTCCCTGCTTATTGGGGTTGAAACCATCTCCTGCTAATGTAGACACACAGAAGTGCTTTCAGCAAAAGCTGTTTGAAAAACAGGAGCAAGCATTTACTGAACCTTTAAAAATCTGCAAACTCTTCTCCATTCTGTTATCATCCCTTTTTCAATCTTCCTTCTTTTGTTTCCCTTTTTTCTCTTTCAAGTCAAAGAAAAGTTTTATATTAATAATTGTTGGTGTTTCTTTTTCATGGGTATTTGGTTTCATACTGCTGCTGAACAAAAAGGGTAAATATAAAAGGTTCCTAAAGCATTCAGTCACACACCCACATTTCTCTCCAATATTATCCTGCTTTTCAAAGTCAGACTGAAAAATCTAAAATTATTGTGAAAGTTTTAAAACAAATTTAAAGGGCTGATTCCTCGAAGTTCAGGTGGTTCAAGCTTCAGTAGCCACCAAAGAAAGTACAACCAGAACTGACAGAAAATATGAAAATCCTTTTACAGGCAGAAATTTTTAATGGGAGAAACGTTAAAGGTGTTAATAGTACCAATGCCATATTCAGCATCTCCTATAAATGGGGAAGGGAATGTTACTGTTGGCAACCCTAGGCAATGACAGGAAGTATTTATTAGCTCAAGGGGATCCTATATTTGCAAGGCTATATCCTGCCAGCAAGAATTATCGCTCCGTTGACAGGCTAGCTAAGGGGCCAGGGAGAAGGCAGGTGGCAAAGTGGGCATTCACTGAGGGCAGGGGAGGGGTGCAGAGCCCCCAAAAAGCAGCACTCCCCAGGCAAGAGGGTTCCCAGGGCTCCTTGCCTGCCCTGCTCAGAGCAGCTCATGGCTGTGGCTGCTCTGATGGTATTTTTATGAATGGTGAAAGGAGACTTAGATCCAACAAGTCCTAGGAGAAGCACTGGGCTAAAAGAGAGAAGGGCAAAAGGGAGTAAGAGCAATGAATGGCAACTAATGCTACATATTTGTAGCTACATGTCTGCCTGTAAATCATGTGATGGTGTGTAACGTGAAAAGAAAATCAATGCAAGTTATTCAAAGGGAAACTCCATGACACATGGAGAAAACTCTTCATCTGTACACCACAGTCTCTATTTTCTCTGCTCAGAATACATGCAGCATGCATGGGCTTCACTGCCAACAGGGACCATTCTTTATTATGGTTATATAGCGCCAGGCACTTGAAGCAAGTCCTACAAAGCTCTGTGATTCATACAGACCACAGACCTAATCCCAAAACGTTTATTGTCATCAGTGAAAGAAGGCTAAGCTGTGACAGGCACTCTTGGCCAGGAAGAAGCAGAGCTGGTGCCCCGACTATTTTGGGACAAAGACGTCCTGTTCCTCCAAAGCCTGAGCTGGGAGTACATCTTTCCTACTGGGAAGCACCAGCCAGGCTGGCTGCAGAGGCAGCCAGGGGGAACCTGGCCCTCTCCAGCAACTTCAGGTGCCTGTTGAGACAAGTACAGATGCAATGAATAAAAGACTTGAGTTTATCATTTGTGTGAGTTTGAAATGATGATAGTCTTAATTCCTGCTTTTAATTTTGATAATATTAAAGCATTCCTTCTAATTCATTTTGCTCTTCTATGCATCTTGAAAACTGTCCCATGCTTAGATGATAAAACATCCCCTCTCTCTCCAGAAGTGTTTTTATGTTCTTGTGTGATGTGAATTCTAATTAGGATTGGGGAAACAGCATTAATGTGATGTTTTTCCAATTCAATTTGAAGCTATTGACCTGCTACCCTTTGTAGCCACAACACTAGGTTGTGATATGGAAACTCAGGATAAACATGCAAATAAAATATTTCTTCTTTGCTTTTGGAAAGGTTGTTTATGATTGTAGAGTTAATTCAGTGTTCAGTTCCCCCTTGTTTCAGTAGCACATATAATGTGGCTGACTTTGTCTGGATAATTATCAAGGATGCCTTCAACACAAATGCACAGCACTACAACTGCATGTGATATCCAGTAACTTTTTGGGCAGTGGGGAAGCTCCAAGGGAAAGCAGGTGTTGGGAAAGGTTTTGGAAAAGGCAGAGAGAAGGATCTAAGTGACTATAGGCCTGCCTCCTGACACGAGTCCTGGCAGTATAATGGAATTACTCATATGGATCTAGATTAACAAAGAATTAAGAGACGGAAATATAATTAATGCAAATCAACAGGAGTTTATGGGAAGAGACCCTTTCAAACTGACTTGTTATCTTTCACCAAGGAGATTGCAAGGTTGAGTGACAAATGTAACAAAGCTGATGTAAAACACTTGGACTTCTTTAAGGCCTTCAACTTGTTGCAGCAGGACTTGGTGATTAAGAAACCGGAACAATACAAAGCCAACGTGACATGTATAAATTGGTTGTCTAACTCATCATCCCTGAGACACCGTGGGGTTCCTGGAAGGGTGCTCAGGGCATAGTGAGCAGCAGGCACTACTCCCTGGGTGCCACTCTGACCTTTGGCTCAGTGTCCCACCCCAACCATTTATCCAGCCCTCAGTCCTTGCACCCCTTCCCCTTGCTTGCTGGCAGACCCCAGTAATCAGTTGGTTCTTTTCAGAGCTGTTTATTTTTTTCTTTACCACCCAGGATGGCTGGCACATTGTGTGGATTTTCAAGATGACACTTACTGACAGTTTTTTAACATCAGAAAAATGCAGTGTGGTCCTGTAACCCTGCACAATCAGTTCTTTATCTTCACCAACTGATATTTTATCGAGAGCTGTAAAGAAATGCAAGAGTTACTGATAAGGTTAGCAGATGACACCAAGAGATAGAAAAAAGGTAGAAATGAAAGGATGTGTCACCAGTACAAGCAAACCTGTTTGCAAAATTGTGTTCAGGTGAAAATAAACATTTGAATATGACCGAAGGTAAAAACCATACTGATAAGAATAATAATAAAGGATAGTTTCAAGATAGGAGATATGCATGTGGAGGGGAAGGGTTAGAAATACTGAAAAAGGCACATAAGACACAGCTGAACATGAGTTTCCAGAGTTCAGAGTGACAGTATCTGAGAGGGCTAAACGGATTCTCTGGCTGTGGCATCAGCAAAATAACCTACGTCATGCCTGTATTTGGGTTTTGTGTTATTACAGCTGAAAAACCATGTTCACATCTGGTATCCACAGCACAAACCAATGGATAAAGCAGAGATGAATCAGAGGAAACATGCATACTAGTGCTTACAAATTGGAACACAATACCTGTTGATGACAGATCCCAAGATTTCAATTTGGGATTGAAAGATTTCTTTGGTCCCTTAAAGAGATGGATATGGGCTGAGCTGGGTCCTGGTTTTGAGTAAAAGTCTAATCATCCGTGGGACAAAAGCAGGAAAGACCCAATAGCTGGAAGCTGTTGTTAGCAGACACATCCAGAGCAGAAGGAAAGGTTTCTAAAAGTGAGGGGGAACAATCACAAGGACTTCCTAAACTGTTCATTGATTCCTTGCCTCTGGTAATATTTAAATAAAAGATATAATCTATATCAAAGACAAATTACTTCAGGGAAATACAGAGAGGGACTTCAGAGTTTGGTTCTGCCACAACTTCAGAGACTGTATGAGCAACAGCCTGAGTCTTCACCTAAAGTGCCTTCAGAGACTACTGAGGCTCAGTCCATGTTTGGAGCTCAACACACTCTTGTATTAATGAAGTGAATTTGACAAGTGTGGGCTATATCATTTTTTGATAACCTGTACCCAAAAGCCCTGGAATTTATCTTACTGCTACAAACAATTACTTCCCACTAATGCTTAGGCATACCAATTCTTAACTGGCACTGCAAACATGACATGTTCAGGAATCATCTATTCTTTCCCCATCATTGTGAATGAAGTCTTTGATTCAGTATCAACCACACAGGAAATGGCACAGGAGGCACAATAACATGCCTGACTTAGATGACAAAGCATCTAGGATGTTGCTTTGGTGGGGTCATGCACTGGTAGGAATGGAAGAGCCTTGCCATAAAACCCCTGTTTTAGCTTCAAACATACAGAGTCAAATGCAGAGCAAGCATCACCACCAACTGGCTACTTATCCTTTGCATTGCCTTCTAACCCACATGGCATCAGGGTTATGGAAAGCTAAGGAGGTATTTTCAATTCTCTCACCTCTCTCAACATTGACCTTGTGCCAACCCATGAGAGCAATGCTCTCACCCAGCTCTCCGGAGCACTGTGACTCTGTCCTGGAGCTATGATCCATACAGGCATTTGCGTCAAATGGTGGTGGAATTAGTGCAGTTCAGGCTCTTGATAGCGATCCCATCATGAAGGTTCACGTGTCATGCACCACACCATATGGCTGTGCAGGCAAAGCAGAGTGTGCCTGGCCCTACAGGCAAGGAATTAAATGAGGCGTGCAGTTCAGGAACCACCACTGTTCGCTCCTGTTTGCCCACAGTCTCAGCCCAGCGCCTGGACCTCCCCGACACCTGAGGAATGCAGAGCAGTTCCGCTGCCACAGCCAGCCTGCTGTTCCCAGGGACCAAAGGGAGAAGTTAACACATGCCAAATCTTCTCTCACCTTTCAGATCTCAGTCTCTGCTGGACATGAAGTGGAGGACGATGATCTTTTCCCCTTCCAATGTTTTCTCTGCCATCAACACCACATTTTGCTCTGGCCTTACAGCAGGTTGCAAGTGGGCCTCATTGTAACTGAGCATGGACTACTGATTCAGGTTGCACACAGTAATCAGTCCTTCTCTATCAATAGCTTTGTCATCGACATTTTAAAACTCACACACTTCTTCCTACCATAAAACACTGTTAAGATTATGTATTCCCTGGAAGTTAAGATTTTAAAACCAAATACTGATTTCAAACACAAGGAATGACTTTAGTTCTAAAGACAACACTAATGATAAAACATCCTGGAAATCTTTCACTGCATGGGATTACCTTAGAATTTCTACAAGAAAAAAACCCAAGGCATTGGAATAAGAATGGATAATATTGGCTACATCCCTGTGGATGCAACATATTTTAAAATGTGTGTTGAAAAGGCTTAAGGAAAAAACAGAAAGTTCATCAGGGCTAACAATTATCAGTCTAAAGTGGAATTTTTGTATAAACTAAAATGATTTAATACCTGGGCAGATTCCCAACTGGTAAGTACTGTCATAGCTGCAGTGCACAACAAAGCACCTATAACAATTACATTAGCTGATTCTCTACTTGCCTCTACCAACTGATGTCTTTCAGTCCCCTGCCTTTAAAGAGAGGTGAGAGGAATACAAATTCCTCAGTCAGTTCTGCATTTGTAATCCTCCTTCCAGAATTAGGACTGGAAACCTGTGCATATGAATATATTAAGCTTAATCCTTATGTTTTGCCCAGGAATTGTAATAAGGTCCAACATTTTTTGCCCTGATTGCAAATGCTGTTAAAGGTAGGGTCTACTCTGTGCAGTGCAGTGCTAAGAGGTTCTTAGTGTGGCTTTTAATGTCCAGAAGAAAAAAATTCTAAATTCTTCCCCATAACCATGTCATTCTGTATTATATTGTTTTGTGTGTGGCAACAGCCAAAAGAGTGACATAAAAAAGGCACCTTAACCAGCAGAATCTGCTTCCTGTATGTTTTTGAGTCATATTCTCCAGCTCTGCTGGCAAAAACAAGTTTTTATGACTTAGCACTGTAGTCAGTACAGCTCAAAGCATAAATCGCAGCCTATTCTGGTAACATACAAACATTATCATCTACGTCCCCCTTACAAAATCCCTGTCACTATCGCTAGTGATAGCACAAGAATCAGAAAGTATGATACAATTATCAGACTGCTTTCTGAGTTTTCAGAACTTTTACATAGGAGAAAAATAATCTTTTGATTCCTGAATACAGCTTAAGTAGTCCCTCATAATACACAGAATATTAATGGACAACAAAGAAATAGGAAACCCATGCAATCAGCTTTTTTCTACGGCCCAATTTCTAAGAAGAAAATGAATACACTTTAAAATTAACTCATCTGTTTAAATGGGAGAAGGAGAATATGGCAACAATGAAATACAGAAGAAAGCACCTCCTATGCAGTTTGTCATTCCCTGTGCAAGTTTTGCTACACAGTAAAATCAGCTCTAATCAATGTTGTCATATAATGGCAATAATATAGCAAAATCAGCTACTGTTATTTTTCTGGCCTCAAGCACTTCTTCAAAAGTTTTTAATTCAAAATCACTTTGCCAATCAGAAAATTACTCTGAAAGACATAGTCGTTCCCCACAACTCGCCTGCCCCCTGCACCCTTTCCCCAGCCCCTTTTCATTGGACTGCGAGTATTAAATGTGGACTTTATCAAGGGCAATAGTGGAACTCCTACTGTATCAACAGGCCCAGGATTTTCATCCAACTATCCACCATTGCACAGTCCAGATTTTATCAGAGTGACTAGTGCTTCCACGGAGCAGAAATGCAAGTATGKAAAACACAGTGCTAAGTTTAATGTCTCTTCATGTCTGTGCACAGAACTTCCACAGATCAGGACAGGCACTCTCCTAGGCGCAAACAGCATTACGTGTGCTACTCACACGCTGCCAATTGCTCCAACAGGGGCAGCTCAGCTTTCCTGTGCTGGCTGGAGTGCCCACGAGTGCAGGGTGAGAGCACTAATGCAGGTAAAAAGCCAAGGAAACATCTCCCCATTTTTTGCCCTTTTTCTGAGTCTGTCATAACTCAATTACAATTTTTTACAAACATATTGTAAAGAACATATTCTACTGGCAACCAAAAAGAAAAAGATGAAGCAGCAGCCCTGTGGCAAAAGCAGACTCAGGAGATCTGGATACTTTTCCTGGCTTTGCTTTAGACTTCGTGACTGACCTTGGCAAGTCAGATACAGACAAATCCCAATCCCTGCTCTGTGCAAAGGGTCCTGCCTCCTTCCTAGGGAAAGTGGCTCCACTATGAGTATGTATTGTCTGAGCAAACACACACATGGATGTGCATGTACACACAGAAATACAGATGATTTGCACAAGACCTGAGTCCTCAAATCCAAAATTCCTGTCATTAACACAGAGCAAGACATCACCCTAATGTGAGAGTGAGGAGGGAAGATCTGCAGGTTGTGGAGCATTTTGGAGTCCTGATGATGAAGTAACAGACATGCAACTTTATTGGGCGGTGTTCAAAGGCCATCTTTCCTTGCTTATGTCTCTAAAAGCAAGGGAAATATCACCTACATCATAGGACGGATTTCAGGGCTAAGCTGGCAAATATTTATGAGAGCCATAAAGTTTGTCAGATAAACTACACTTTATAAAGACAAAATGTTACTGCTAGGCTGCCAGATCCAGATATGCCAAGTTTCTACAAATCCCACCAGACTCAGTTTTTTTTCTACAAGAATTCGTATTTTCTCCGTAAAAAAAAAATAGAAATAGGTTTGCTTTTAAACCACCTACATACTGAATATACAGGAGTTATTTCTCGTTTTCATTCATAATTAGATCTACTTATTACTATCCCAAAATCTTCTCTGTAGACTCGAAAATGATTGTGCAGAGTAACTACAGGATATACAAAGAATATTTTGATAGCCCAGGATTCCACCCTCCTTCAACAAATGAGCCAAGCATCAAGCTGGTATGAAAACACAGTGCTGTAACACTCTATAGCTGTCTGACTGCACCAGGTGAGATCTGCCAGCACCAGCCTTAGGCCCCCACCAGGTGTGAGCTCCCTTCTGTACCACACACTGTCCTCTGGGCTGGGAAAGCCCAAGAAAAGCGAGGACTTACTTTGGCAGATGGCCCAAGGACTGAATCCTAGATGGATGACACGTTCCTGGACTATCCATGCCAGTGTCCCTTCCCCTGGCTGTGAGTGGGCAGTGGGGTGTGTCCCCATTCCCGGCTGAGGGCTGGCTCCCCAAGGAGATCTGCCATTTCTCCAGCCACTCTTTGTGGCTCCATCCCCTCTGCCCCACGGGGCACCCCAGCACCTGAGCTCCCCAGCCCACCTCACACCGCATCTCCTCTCACACTGGGAGTCCTGCAGCTCCCTGAGGGCCTGTTTATAGAATCAAAGAATCACAGAATGTTAAGGGGTTGGAATGGACCCTCAAGATCACCCAGTCCCAACCCACCTGCCATGGGCAGGGACACCTTCCACTAGACCAGGTTGCTCAATGCCCCAGTGCCCACGGGCTTCAACACTTCCAGGGATGGGGCATCCGCAGCTTCTCTGGGTAGCCTATTTTGGTGCCTCACCACCCTTACAGTAAAAAATTTCTTGCTAATATCAAATCTAAATTTCCCCCCTTTCAATCTGTACCCATTACTCCTTGTCCTGTCTTTACAGTTCCTAATGGAGAGTCCCTCTCCAGCTTCCCTGTAGCCCCCCTTCAGATACGGGGGAGGTTGCTAAGAGATCCCCATTCAATCTTCCCTTCACCAGGCTGAACAGCTCCAACTTTCTCGATCTGTCTTTGTAGTGGAGGTGCTCCAGTCCTCTTATGAACTTCGTGGTCCCCTCTGGACTTGCTGCAACAGCTCCATGCCCTCCTTGTATTGGGGACACCAGAACCGTACGCAGTGCTTCAGGTGGAGTCACACAAAGGCAAACCCCACCGCAAACCGTGCCGCCCCAGGGCTGCTCCGATCCCCGGAGGACAGCGAGGGTCGGCACGAAGGGCAGGGGCCGATCCCCGGGAGAGACAGGGCCCATCCCCCGAAGACGTCGGGGGTCGGCACGGGGCGCAGGGCCGGTCCCCGGGAGGAACGAGGCTGATCCTCCGAGGACTGTGGGGCCAGTGCGGAGGGCAGGGGCCGACCCCCGGAGGACGGCGGGGCCGGCACGGAGGGCAGGGGCCGACCCCCGGAG
Organism: Amblyornis subalaris; assembly: GCA_018881555.1. Classification (NCBI taxonomy): domain Eukaryota; kingdom Metazoa; phylum Chordata; class Aves; order Passeriformes; family Ptilonorhynchidae; genus Amblyornis; species Amblyornis subalaris. The sequence goes on from JACAXG010000042.1 coordinate 5,021,639, forward strand.
GACGGCGGGCCGGCGCGGAGGGCAGGGCCGGTCCCGGCCCCGCGGCCCCCGCACACGCCGGACGGGGGGCGGGACCTTCCGGTTCATGTCGGCGCTGGGCTGGCGCGGAGGAGCCGCGCGGCCATCTTGGCTCGTCCGGGAGCAGCAGCAGCGGCGGCGGGGCGGGCGGGGGGCAGGCAGGGAGGGAGCGGCGGGCGGGCACCCACGGAGCGCCCGGAGCCCGCGGGGCGCCGACCTTCTCGGAGCCTGGGGCGGGCCGCGATGCGAGCGGCGGCGCGGTGAAGCGGGGCCGCGGCGGGGGAAGGAGAGGGCAGCCCCCCGAGCGGCGGGCCTGCGCTAGCCGTGCCCCGGCGGCAGCGGAGAGAAGCCGGGCTGCGCGGCGCCCCGCTGCCGCCGCCTCCCGCCCGCCCTGTGCTCACCCCCTCCCTCCCGGAGCCGCTCCCTCGCCGCCTCCCTTCCCCCGGCTCCATCCCTTCCCTCGGCTCCATCCCCTCCCCGCTGGATGAGGCGGCCCCCTCCCCGCTGCTGACCCCTGCGGACCCCGGCTGTAGGATGAGCCCGAAGGACTCGGAGGGGGCGAGGCCGCTCCGCTCCCCGAGGAGGATCTAGTGGGGGGGCACCGACGCGACGCCGCCCCCCGCCAGGCACCTCGTCCTTCATGGTGGCTCCCTGCGACCACCATCTCGGAGCAGACGCGCAGCCCGGGGCCCGTGTGTGTGTCTGTGCGCGCCGCCGCCGCGGCCGCCCGAGTGAGGGAAAATGTCCACTCGGACTCCATTGCCCACGGTGAACGAGCGCGACACCGAGAACGTGAGTACCGCGGCCGCGGGGGACTCGCCGCACCGCGCCCGGCCCCGCACCGCGCCCGGCCCCGCCGCGGGGGCATCGCCCCACGGGGCGCTGTCAGCAGCCGCCCGCCGCCTGTACGCTGCCAAAACCACCGATTTTTTCTGAATTGATTATTTTTTCAACCCCTCCACAGCCCGGTTCGCCTGCTCCGTGGCGTTTGCGGGCATCCCTCGCCCCAAACCCGGTGTCCCCGCTTTAATTCCCTCTCTCCTATTCGAGTGTCGCAGGGTGGCGAGGATCGGGCTGGTTATGTCGGTAACGGGGATCCGCGGTGGGGAGGGGAGCTCTGGGGCGCTGCTGCCTACTCGTGATATGCGAACTTGCTGCTAGAGGAGCCGAGTAAACCTCTGGTAAACAGATGGGAGTCATTCAGCTTGGCTGGGGTGGGCTAGGTGACCTAGATAATAGGCCTCTTCCCTGCTTAATTTGCAGGGTTCTCGATGGTAATGACGCTCTTAGGCTAGTCACCTGTTCAGATGACATTAAAAAGGTTTCTTTATTGGAATTACCCTTCACTCGAGGAAGCCTGTTCCCTTCACACCATCTCCCCTCCTTTTTTTTTCCTTGATAAAGCCAAGGTTTAGGAATTGACACTTTATTTACAAGATTAAGTCAGTCAGTCACAAAGGTCGAATGCTAAAGCAAGAAAGAAAAAAAAAAAGTAGTCCTACCACATGAGCATATAGCCACAAACGAAGCTTGGTAGAAGACTCCCTTTCTGCAGATAGGAACTGTATTTCTCCTAAGTTAAAACTTACTTGATCCCGGTGTATCCTGTCTAACCATATTTCTGCATAGGTTCTGACACATCCCCAAATGACAAACAGAAGGGAGGTGCCACTCACTGTAGTCTAAAATGAGTTGATCGGTGAACTTTGTATTCAGCTTTTTGTAAAGGCCATCTGATATTCTTTACAAGACAGATGCTAAGGTTGACAGAGGAGGCTTTTTTTTTTTTTTTGAAAGGGCTTCTTATGTTTTGGACTGGCATAAAAGGTGGAAACTTTGGTTAAAGATCAGGAAAAACTGTTGGATTGTTCCAGACCATAAATAGTCCGAGAAAAGTGATGGTAGCCCCATTGTTTAAAACAAGACCAGACAAAGCGTTAGAAAACATGCTGCATGGAACAATTACTGCATTACTAGGGATTTAGATTTTATTGACATAATAGGCACTTCTAACTTCTGTGATCTTTATTTGTTTTAGCACTACATGCAACCTGCAGGCTAAGGGCTGTATTGAGCAAAAAGCCAACTAAGCATATTTGGTTGTAAAATCTCAATGAGCTTCCTGTCTTGTGGAAGAAAATAATTAAAATATTATGCGGCCCTTCCTATGCCATCGGGAGAGTTGAAGTTGAAACACACTCTACAAAATACTATGCAGAGTTTATTTGGATAATTGTTTTAGTCTATAAGCAAACCTGACTGAGGTTTTCAAGCTCCATGTGAATGTAGGGAGGCCACATAATAAATCATTTTAGAAAGTGTTCAGATCAGATTCCCCAGTTAATTCAAACTCTACTGTGGATAACTTAACGGTGGAAAGACTTAATATGTGCTCGAGGAAACATAATTATTCACAAGCTGTGTGTTCTAGCACTTGAAGTTAGATTTTTGCATGTCTTCCACTTAAGGCACCTTGTTCTCACTTCAAAATATTGGTCTAACACTTCTCTTTCGTTATCTTCATAATTTAACATACATGGATTTTCTTGCTTGCGGATGAATTGCCTTAAGTTTAGATTAAGGCATATTTTTCAACTGCTGTAATCTGTGCTGGTGTCCACAGAAATACCTGTAGGTAGTGATGTTGGCAGAGAGTGATTAATTCCAAGTACTCTCCAAATCCAGTGAGCCAAGCCCCCCAGAACAATATCATGTCCTTCGGGAAGCTCTCTGATGTTTTGGCCATCAGCTATCTAGAAATTTACCAAATCATATTCTGTTCAGCCTTGCTTAAAACTAAATTTAAATCTGACATTTAGTTTGTCTGAATAACCCCTACAGCTGTGAACAACAGGACTCTTTTTTTAATACCAAATGCAATAATTTCGATGCTTCAGCTAACTGTTCTTCTGCCCCAAATCTGGGTGTGTTGTTTTGGCAGGTAAATTGAGCCCTTGATTCATTCTCTTTCACATAAGAGAAGTCTAATTAGTTACTATTTGGAGGACTCTTTGAAGAGCGTTAAGAGGTGCCAAGGTATTCAGCTAGCCTTTGGGCCATGGTTGTGGACCCCATTAATGCCTCCTCTCTGCTTGGAAGGTTACCACTGCTGACAAAGGCTTGGCTGGTGTTGAATCTGGTTGAAGCATGCTGATCATAGCTTATCCATGCCTATACTTGCAGTTTTGAAAATGAAGTTAGCCTCCAGAATGACAGTGAGCGTAAATTATCATTGTCTGTGCTTGCAGTTAACCACGTTGAGTGGTTGGCAAGTCCTGTTGAATAGAAAAGGTATAATTGCCAATACTTGATTTTTTAATTTTTTTTTTTAAGGCTTCTTATCAAGACATGCTGAAGTGGAAATACTGTCACAGTGACTTTCCCCAAAAGCTACTTAGAGCTACCAGGCCTTTAGTGCCTTTGAGATTAAAGAATTTGGCTCCGAGTCACCTGGTTTTGAGAGGAAAGGCATCCTAGATGATCTGTGATCATAGGAACTTCACACTTGGACAGTTGGAAGCTGGTTGTTGGCCTGTGATGAGCTGGCTCCTCACTGCAGAGGCAGAGCAGCTCCTCTCTGGCCATGTCTCGTGCAGCAGTGGCTGCCAGCTGCTTAGGGGACAGAAGTSCAGGAGAGAATCAGATCTTTTCTGTCTTCTTCAGAAATATGTCCTGCATGTGAGAGAGAAAGCAACAGAGACAGCAGAGACCTCCTTCATCCAAATCTGGGAGACAGGATAGATGCAGAAGAAGGACTTTAGATGACAGAAGAATGAGTAAACCTGTTTTACTAGTGATGAGAAGGAAGGGAGAGAAGATGGAGGAGAAAAGAGTGTGCAAATACAGTAGGAAAGGAAGATAGAAGGTGGAAAACAAAAGGTGAGGAGTCACAGAGGAATGTGCGTATGGCAGGATGGAAGACAACCAGTGACAAAGAAATAGGAGCAGAAGGAGCAAGATTGTGAGGAGTAGGACAACTATTCATTAAAAAAAATTCAAGGAGTGGGAAGATGATAGCAAACTATAGATAGAAACAAGGAAATACAGGTGGTATGGAGGTTGGAAGATTACTTTTTTTAAAGAGCATGAAATAGAAAAGAAAAATCTTGGATTAAACAGTCTAATAAAAACCTCTATGTTTGTTGCACAGCTGTGGGTTTTTTTGGGGAAAAAAAGGGTAACTGTTTTGAATATGTTGGTTCTGCAGGCCAATCTGAATTAAAAATTTCAGTAATTTGAGGAAAAGCAAGACTAAAATATACTCTTATCTCCATGACTGTGCCTAATGTGAAAAATTTGCTATTGAAAAATGCCAGCATGATGGCAACTCTGCTTGCACAAAAGGATTCTGTGCAGCACAAGTATCACCCTTTTTTTTTATTTAAAAAGGTTTAGTAAATGCAGGGTTAGGTACAAAAATGTAATTTTAAGATACTGGGAAGGTTAGTGCAGTATGTCATGGTTTATTACCAATTAGATATGAAATGCATTAGAGCATTTGCAGACAATATGCAAGCTTGCATTGTTCTATATATTATTTATCAGTCTTCTCCTATTACAAATAGATCTGTAATCAGAATGCTTTCTTCCGTAGCATGAAATCCTGTGGGTTTTTTTGAAGAAGGGGCTGGGGAGGGAAGCGTTCCTGTGGCCGAGAGTTCTGACAGATTTTCTTCTACAGGATCATCTACATTCTTCCATATTTTTCACCGGTTGTAATAAATGTTCTGGTTTGAATTAAATCGGGTGAAGGTGGCAAAATAACTAGCAATAAAAAATATTTTAGGAATTCACCTGGGATGTATTTTTTAGTTCCAAATTTTCACAGAGCAGAAAAAAATGCTGATGCCCGATAGGCCTGGTACTGTGTACTCAGAAAATACCTGGTGAGGCTATGTGACATTGCAAGTCACCCACTGCTAGTATTTTCACATTTTTAAAGTGAGACACTTAATTCTTAGCTGTGCTGAGCAGCCTGTGCTGTGGTGTTTAATCAGGAGGTTTCAGTCAGCTCAAACTGATGGGAGGCTGCTGGGGCCATCAGCCTTGGGTGGCTCTTCCCACCCGCGGTTTGTGCCGGCACTAATTACCATGGGGCTGTGTGACGGGTCTGGTCAGCTCTGATCTGRCTGAAATAAACCCTTCAGGGAAGTGGGGTTATCCCCATTCTGTGTGGCTGCAAATAGAATGTCCAGTTCAGGTGGGGAAGGTTAGAAATGCTTCCTAGTGTGTTTGTTTTGGTTTGAATTAGGCCAGTTGTAGCACAGCACCCTAGGGGTAAGGTAACTTGAGTTGTGCCACAACTACAAACAGAGATACATAATTACAGCAGTGCAAATTGTGATGATGTGTTCCTGGAAACAAACTCCCCCCCCCCCCCCCCCCCCCTTTTTTTTTACATTATATCAATAACCCAGAAAAACTAGGTTGCAGGACCTTACTCTGAAAAATGTTACAAGTTAGACTTAATTCATTAGCACCAGTGAAAGTAACTTAAATTGTGGCCTTAGAAGTAGCAGTCTGAAAACCAGAACACAGCTACAAATTCCTGAAAGAAAATAAACGAGACTAAATACAGTACTTAGTACACTAAACTTCATAGACTTCTTCCTAGCCTTTGTTACCCACTCACCTGGTRTTCTTACCTGCTTGATTCTCCATTTTAGTTCGAGTCAAAAGACATACTCATGTCGATGTAAGCGGACAGTTCCTGTTGACAACATGTCTCAGGTGACTCAAGTCAAAGGAATTCTAAGAGTGGAGGCATTTGTTTCTCCAGATCTCCATTTCATATGATATATAAGTAGCATGTGTCTGCAACTTCCTCTTCTTCTCAGTCAAGTAATGCTGCCTCATGGGTGTCAGCCAGATCAAAAATGGAGGTCACTTTTTTTTTAGGCTCATGGCATATCAAGGTTGGCTCTGCTTAGTGTGGAGATCACCTGTCACTAAAATTCTTTAGAACATACAATAAATAGGTGCTTACTGGTCTTAAAATATAAACCTGAAAGATACTGAGTACACCTGTGGTAATGCTCCAGTCAGTCTCCTGGGTGAAACCCTTGGGTTAAGAGGAATTCTTGGCCCATAAAGCAGCAAGTTGCTGAGCTCTATAGGTATATATATGTATACACATATAAACGGAAATTGACTTTCAAATTAAATTTGTTCCTGCAGGGTTAAAACCTAAACAAAGTTTTCTATCTGCAAGCTCAATGTGGTTTTCGAAAACCCAACTGTGAGGTGGTTGGGCTTTTTTTTCTTTTTTGTTTAGCATGTAATTACTGACAGTGATGATTCTGGAAACAACTTAGTTGGCAGTATTGTTGATGAAGAATAGAATATGGTTGGCTCTTCACTATTATTCCCCAGGCTGATGTCAATAAATATCCATTTTAATCAGCAGTAAAGGAACTTTGGCTGGAAAGATATGATGAATGTCAGATCTTGATAATGTGAAGCAACAAAAGAGCTTTTCTAACCGGCACCAGACTTATCTTTTTGATTATATAAGCAGGATTTCTTCACTGTTGTGTTGTTCAGTGCTAATCATGGAATTACAGATTCACTCTCTTTCATATGCTCTATAGACTATGAACCAAATAATGTCAAACACATCGCAGGGGATGTAGTAGTTTCACATGCAAAGGTGTCTGGAGCCAGACCCTGTGTGTCTGTGAAGAGGAGCATCCTTCCTTTGCTGAGGACTGTTTGCACTTTGCTGTCAGTACTTCCCCACTCTGGTCTTCAGGACAGTGCTGCACTTGCCACTGGCAATTCCCACTGCTGGTCAGTAGCCAGAATTAGGAGTGTGCAAGTGTTGCTTTGGGTCGCAGTGCTCCCTCTGCCAGGTGAAAGTGTCCTGTATCCATACTGTCCATGTCCATCGGGCTGCCCGGTGTAGGGAGTTGCGTTGCTGTGCTCGGTTTGAGCTGGAGCTAACATGTCCTGAGCATTACTCCTGTTTTTTCCTTTATTTTGCCTTCCCCGCTGAGATGTGGAAGAATTAGGAATGTGTGTCAAAGAGGTATAACTTCTGTGTGCTGATGACTATTTACTCTTCAGGTTCCTCCTGGTTGTTTGATAGATATGACCTAATTAAACTAGCCACTMGTTTTCATGAATGTCATGCCAATTACATGAATGAACACTATGATAGGCGGAGAACTGTGCAGTGAAATCTTCCCCTATTGACAATGGAAGCATTCGAATTAGTGTTTTCTCTCCCTTAACATCTGTATTATATTTCTAGAAGGTCTGCTTCTCTCCCTTGATGAATTCTGACCCTTTCAGTTGTTCCCCTTGATCACGACATCCATAATGGTCGGGCTGTAGCCCACTTCAGTGAATAAATCTGCCTTCGTGGATTAATAACTTCAGTGCCACTTCAGGTGGATAGCATTTGTCTTTGTAGGAGATCCTTTAAAATTTTGTGAGATGGAAGCCATGACTGTTTACCCTTAGGATTGATTATGTAGCAAGCTAGTCTAAAAACTGCCTTTTAATTATATGTGTGGAACCAAATAATTCGTTGTGCAAACATCAGCATATGCATACTGGGTCTGACAAAATCCACCTCACTCCATGTGCTGATTTGTGCCCTGGTCAGTGGTAGGAGGGAAGTAAAATCAGGACAAGTACAGGACATCTTCATGTGATGTGTTCCTGTTTTATAATCTGGGAAAATAATATAAGATTTTATAATATGTGATGAATTAGGGAATCCCAGAGCAGTAACTGGTATATAAACAATTGTGGTTGAGTGTTTGCTGTGACACCTCTTGGTGGTTGCCAGAAACGTAAGTTTCTGTTTTGACTTTCCAGTAGAATTCCTTCATCAGCAGTTGCAGGATGCCYCACTGTGCTGTTTCAGGGGTATCTCTGCTTAGTAAGATGCTACCTCTGTGCATATCCTTAGGGCTGACTTTTTTCTCTTACACTGAGTAATACCCAGCATTCTGTGTGTTCTTGAAGATGTTAATGAAAATGGGAAATAGATACAACACATTGTTAGGAAGGGCTGCAGTGAAATTTTGTCTTCGCATGTTGGATTTAAAATATTTTCGAGTATGTTTCCTGGTAAGTTTTTCTATAAATAAGAGTGCTAGTAGGGAGTGAACAGCTGAAAATTACAATGTATTTATATATTGTGTGCCCAGGTTAAGGTAATGGAGCAATTTAGTGTCTCAAATGTTCATCATGTCCTGGAATGCTTATATTATTAACATTATAGGGTATAGGCTTTAAGTACAGTTTTTTCTTATTGCAATTAAAAAAGCTGAATCAAATGAGGCTCTCATTATTGTTATTGGTCTGACAGCTTTCCARGAAATTCTATAATATCACTTTGTAGTATTTCGTACAGAGGTGAGGTAACGGCTAAGGTAATAAACATTCCTAAAGACTTTAGTAAGATTAAATTTTATTAGTTCATTTTGGCTCATGATAATGTAGTTTTCACTATTATATGAAATAARTACATAAAAAAAAGTTGATGCCATTTGTCCTCCCTGTTTCAGAAAGTTTCCTACTTATTGTAAATAAACATGGATTTTTGCAGGTCTTGGACATTCTAATTTCTTACTGTTTTTCAGCTCTTCGAATGGATATCAGATTCTGTCTCTTTCAGGTTTTTCCTCAACCTTTGGCACCTTCTTAAGCAGTATAAGAACTCTGATACCAGTTATCCCCTGCCCTGTGTGTTTCTAATGCTCTGAATGTTAAGATATCTGAAACCAAACAGATACTGGATAAAACTAACATCTACCAAAAAGATTTCAGTTGTCGGCACCCTCATACTTCATTTGCTTTTTACTTTTTTTCCTTTTCTTTTTTCTTTCTCTTCATGCTAATCATTATCTGGCTATGAAAGGATGTCGGCTCATCATTGGGGGAAGGCTTTTGCGAAAAGGTGGGTTTTGTGTTGTGTTCCAAATATAGTTGGTCTTAGGTTCAATCCCTCCCTTGCAGGAAGGTCTCTCACAAATGGAGATGTTTTACTTCATTTCCTTCTGGGCTGAGTAATAATAGGGTGGGGCTGAAGGGAGGAGGGCAATGTTTTGTTTTGGGGGTYTTTTTATGAGAAAGRTTGTCCTGTTGGCTTGAAAATGGATGGTGCAAAAAAAAAAAGAACAAACCTTTAAAGTATTTAAATTATTTTGAAATGGAACCTGACGCTTGCCAAGATATGGAAGAAAGTGCTTTCTTGTCATGAGTGGATTTCAGGAGACATTTTTTTTAAGAGTGGTGGTGACTGGCTAGCCTGMAGTCGCACAAAGTACCCAGTCCCCTTGCTTCAGTTCCCCTCTACAGTGTAATGGTCTCGCTTTGCATGGAGACAGATATTTTGGGAATCACTCAGCCATGGTGAGTGTCATTAGCAAGTGTTGTTCTTACACAGAAAGCACCTCCAGAAGATGCAACTCACCTACCACAATGTATGGAAACTTATCAAAAATAAACACATTCTTGTTTTAAATCTTATGTTTTGAAGACAAACCCCATTTCTTCTTGAAACCATATAAATGTGGACCTGTAAAAGAAGCCTGAAATTGAACAGAGTTTTGGGGGGTCAGTATGGTGAGGGAGGCAAAATCCACAGAGTTGAGGGTCTACCTGGAAAAAGACAAATGACCTGCACCTCAATTTGGAGAGGAGAGGATGCTATTATCATTCCTCTGGGCTGAGATTGGCGGTGTTAATCTGTTTGCTGAGGAAACTGCCCTGGAAAGTACTTGAGTATAGCCAGGTGCTATCCAACCAGTGCATGATTTGAGCTTTTACTGRACCACCTATATTTTGCTTTTGGCCCACACCGTTTAGCTTCCCATCTGCCTATCACGGCTTGTTCAAAATGATTAGGTTGGGAAAAACACTTTCACTCAGTTTTGAGTTTATGCTCTTCCTTCATTTCCATATGCAAAAGAAAATCCATGTTGAAATGGACAATCTGTTTTCTGTGGTTTTTAGAAAGCTTGTGTTCTGTTCAGTATAACAATGTATCTGACAGAGGAAGGACTTGCTGATAGATTTATTTATGTGACGTGAAATAAAGTCCAAATTAGATATGGTTGCAAATGGCTGGATTTCTACAGAGAGAAGCATGCCTATGAGCAAGTCAGTCAGAGAGAACTGAACTGCTTAGGAGCACACAGCTTGATACTCAAAACCCACAGCTGAAAAAGATCATATTCTTGTAAAGAAATAATCTGGGTTAGGGTGGAAATGCAAACCTCCATACAAGGAGATTGTGTTCAGTTTATCAACCCTAGTCCAAATGAGTTCACAGCTGCTAATTCCACTCTTTAAGTGCAAAGCTGGGAAGCATGAAAAAAATTGTGGGACACATCAAGTTATTTCTCAGCAAGAGTACAGTGAAGCTCTCAAGACACATAAACTGGGTGGTTTACTATGTGGAATAGAGTTAAGTAGTATAACAGAAACTTTCTTTTACCAGTACTGTTTATGTGAAGTAAGATATGAGTAAGATCTGGCTTGGGAATACGTGGTACCTGATGCCCACATCTCAACTGCCTCATAGGCTAGCTCAGGACTAACACAGTGTATCAGTTCAAGCACAAGACAGCACAGATACTCCGTTTTCAGAGTCAGCTGTGTGGTTCAAAAGCTGTTGAATTCGAGTTGTTGAATCTGTCTGCTGGAGAGCCCAAGCTAACAAGCCCTGCTGGGAGGCAGTCTGGCTCCTGCTGAAGCCAGCTTGTGCTGAGTGCCCAGGTGTGGAAGGGCTGTAGTTTAAATAGTTCTGATACACTTCTTTTTCCAAGGAAAGTTATCAACTCACTGAAGTGCAGCATAAGTAGTACAGTTGTATTCCTGGGATGCTGGACTTGAACTGAAATGAACCACCTTCTAATATATCTGAGAAACAGCCTCATGGCCCTTTACAGAACATCCTGGGGGTAGCAATGTAGGAGGATGTTAACATCTAGCATCAGCAATTGCTGCTTTTTTCTAGCTGGTCTGAATAATTTGACACTAAAAGGTACGAAAGGAGCTGACAGAGAAGTTCTCTGCATTGTGTGTTGCAAGGTTTGTTAGAAGTCAAAGTTTAGGGAAGTACAGAGGATTGGCATTGCTGTGCCAGTACACACCGAGGTGACTAGGATGGCCTGAACAATCAGCACCAGCCTGACATTAAGGATATGCGAAATACTGAAATTGTTGGTACAGGATTTCACTGGCTTTAGTAGTTCCTTCAGCTGGTGACTGCTTGTCCTTCCTCTCCTTGAGAATTAGTGATTGATAAACACCCAGTTGTTGTAGGTCTCGAGATAGTTATTGAGAATGTTGAATTGTTATCAAGCCTTGAATTTTTACTGGATATTGCTACGGGTGTGCTTCTTATTCTTGTGCCAGTTATTAGTGGTTTGGAAGAAGCGTGTACTCTTGCTCYTGAAAACTGGTATAAAATTGCTAGAATGTGAAATAGAGCAGGATGGGCCAATCATCATGAACACTTGATATTCTGCACGAAAGGAAACTTTGCATTTCACTTCAGCCAAGTGTGCAATCATGCGTGTAAGGATCCAGGACTGGGAAGCAATAACTCTTAAAAAGAGTTAGGGTCGGTGTTGGATGGTCAGTTACAGATGGTCTTCTGTGAAGCTCAATATACATATCACTTACTAAAGTGAAGGGATACTGTGATCATAGAAATTAAGTACCTCTATGGGAAGTACAAATCTGGTGGCGAGTGTAGTAGCCATGCAGTAAGGAAAAGCTAAGGCCAGATTGATACTAAAATATTGTGTGTGTACTTTAAAATCGTAACTGTTGAAACAATTTTCCAGGAGTTGCCATAGCCTTCTATCAGTAGCATTTCTTAAATGAAATGAATGTGTTTTTAAAAATAATTAGATCACAGCTGTTGCACTCAAATTAACAAATTAAGGAACCTAAGATGTGAGAGTATATGGTCACAAGGTTACCTCAGGTTATTAAATAGTGTGAAACTTGCCAAGTGTCGTGCAAGCATGGATTTGTTCATTTGTGCCTGTACCATGGTTGTTAGCTCTTGAGGTATGATCTCATCCTCATGCTACAATGATTTTCAGACTCAACGTTGCTGTATGCCAGTTTCTTAGTTGTCCTCACTGGGTTTCAGCAAGAGGAGTAGTAGTAGAAGAGCAAGATCTGGGGTTTCTGGGATGACTGCAAATTTAATGTGTCATCTTTGGTGGAGCCGGATATTTGCTCCACATTCGCAGGCTACTGATTATTTCTAATACTTTAATTAGTGTAGTTGGTGTATAGACCTCAGCCATGATTTAAGAACATGAGAGGGGACCTACTCTTTCATAAACAGGCTGTCAGGAAATGAAAAAATACTTTAATCTTAACCATGTGATCTAATGAATAAAGACTGTTATAGATATGATATATAACCATTCCCTTTTGCAATTAGTAGCTGTTCAGGGAAACTGAGGGAAAGGAACTTAACAGACTGCAGACAGACTCTGTAACTGGTTCTCAGTCTATCAGTATCCAAGGTTTCTGTACAGTGGGTAAGATTTCTTCCCTTGTTCTCCAGGCCATAAGTGACCGATACCATCCTGGGTATTTTCAATCATGTGGTTTTGTAGGAACACAAGTTTAGTACCACAGGAAAGAAAAAAACCCTTTTATTGTTTTATTATTATAAGTTGTCCAATAAGAGTTAACAATTTGTGCTCTTGGAAAAGCTTTGTTTGTGTTTCCTTTCCAAAGTCTGTCCTGCACTAGTTAGGCACAATAATGGAAATGGGAAATAATACCAAACACCTCCATGTCTCGTAACTGGCAGTCCACCACATAAATTACTTAAAAATGCTCAACTGTTGCTGCAGTTCAGATGATGTTCTCCTGTCTTTACCAGGTGATGAGATGGATGTTGTGTTGTGAACTGGGCACCGCTTTATTGCCCCCATCAGAACAAAGTTCAGTGTGAATGTGAAGTTTGAGTTGGAGCCTTTGAAGGTTTCTTCAAAGGCATAGCTGATGTTTTTGAATGTTGTGTGCTTCTCATCATTGATGTGTTTTGTCGTTATTCCTCAGCCTCATCCATGTGTGTTTTTATTGCAGCACACGTCCCATGGAGACGGACGGCAGGAAGTTTCCTCTCGAACTGGGCGCTCTGGAGCTCGCTGCAGGAACTCCATAGCCTCCTGCGCAGACGAGCAGCCGCATATTGGAAATTACAGACTCCTTAAAACGATTGGAAAGGGGAATTTTGCAAAAGTGAAACTGGCAAGGCACATCCTAACTGGCAGAGAGGTAAAGTGGTATGGGTGTAAACAGCAGTGAGTTGCTGTAGGTGTGAAGGTTCTCTTGGAATAGCATCATCTAAGTCCGTGAACATAGAGCACATCTTACTAGAGATATTGCCACTGATGAAGAAAAAAGCAGAAATTGAAAACTATTTTTTAGTAACGATTACAAAACAATTTCTCTTGGAAATGGTCTCTTAAATTTGTATTTTTGATGAAGCTCTGTCCAGCTGAATTAGGTTACAGTTTGCTACTAATATTCTTGGGTAAATCCTCCATTTTCAGAAAAGGGATCAATATACAGCAGTTAAATAAGCTTGTTGGAAAGACTGCCTCTTAGTGTCTCTGTACTGCAGGGCTGTATTGGAGGGGAAGKTGGGAATGAGAACTAAATGTCATCTGAATTATGTTCCAAGTAGCCCAAATGTGGTATTTTCTTGCCAAAGCAATGTATCTCCCGGGAATTCTGCTGGTGTCTGCAGTGCTGGGCAGCTTTGGGAAGATGCTTCAGTTTGTTCAGAGACAGTACGTGTGTCAGTGACAGTTTGCTCAATGTGTGTACTATGGACAAGCTTTCTCTTCCGTCTCTTAGAGTCTAACTCAGCTCCATATTTAGTTTCTGCATGGCACTGCAATATATTTAATCACTTGCACTTAATGGTGGTTCTGATTTGGTGAGCTGTAGTCCTGTTTGTGTGTTACAAGAAGGTGTTTCTTGGTACTGTTTTATTCAAAGCAACTCTTTAAGTACTGAAATAGGGAGAAACACCTTGCTGACCTTTTCTTGCCAGACCTGTCTGATGAAGTAAATGTTGTTGATACCGGCAAGGACTTTTACAGAAGCTGTGTTGCTGACTGCAGTGCTTTAAGGAAATTTCTCTTTTCTGAGCTAATATGGAGTTCAGGAGCACTGGGAAGAACAGAGGGGACATCGTTTTGCAAGAGCTGTTGAGAGGGGAATTTTCTTTTTTTTAGGCTGACAGTTCCTGTTTTCTTCTGATGTTAAAGTTAGTGCTAATTTGGAAGGAAAGTTTTTGGTTATTTGCTTTCCACTTAAGTTCCTTCCTCTTTTTACTGATACTCAAGATGGGATATACAAGTATTTGGTTAGTATTTATTTGCTATTATTATGGGTATAGAACTTGGAGATAGGTATCATGTGTCACACTTTGCAAAAACTGAAGTACATTTTCCTTTACTTGCACATAACTGTGCCGACCTGGTTCATTATTTTTGTTTGAAATTTCAACAAGTAAAGGGGGCAGTGTAAAATCTTTGGCTAAATCTGTAAAGATTTGAGTACTAAGTTTCTTTCACGCTCATGGAACTGGTGTAGTTCAATAAATCCAGAGCATAAATGCTTTCTGGGATGTGACCATTGGTGAATGARTGTCATTCCTTAGAAGAGAACATTTAGGCTAGTTTTATAGGAATATCTTCAAGGTATTTGAAACTTTTTTTCCTTAAGAAGGAGATGAGTAAACTTTCTCTTCTTGCTAGATGAACTGTATGATGTTGATAATTTTAGGTGTCTATGACCAGAATTGTTCACGATATTCTGGATAGCAATTTCCTCAATGTCATTACTTCACCCTCGCCCTTACAGAAGTATTTATCTGATCAGTCTTTAGATTGTCCTAGCCTTTCTCGTGGCTGTAAAATTGATGGGTTTTGCTTGTGATCAGCAACAGCACCACCCTTGTATGTTGTTGAATCTCACTTTCATTGCTAACTCATCTCCAAGGTTGTTTAAATCAGTTTTCCGTTGTATTTGATGGTGCCTCTTAACTCCTTCAACAGACTTAATCATTATAGTTTGACATCCCGTGCCAAGGCTCCTGAGACAGATATTAAACAAGATTGGTCCCAAAATCTTGTCCTTGAAAAACTCTTACTCATTTAGTTCCAACCTGATATCTCTTTAGCCGTGTTTTTTAGGAAAAAAAAAGCTCTGTGCACTTTTCAGCTTATCTAGTTCAAAAATTTCCATGCATCCTCCTAGATGAGGCTTTACAGTAGTCCAAGTAGTCATATCTTTTGTGTTTCCATAGGGCACAGTTAACTGTAGGAAAATATGTTGCATTTAAACCTTGTATCTGTTTCCTTGGTTTGTCCCTGCCAGTTTTGAGCTCAGGAATTTTATAATAAATTGGAAAAAATAAATTGTCTGATCATTTCTAACCCCTGCTCTGCAGATTTGTTCTTGGTAGATGCTAGAAACCTGTGCTGCAGGAATGCTTTTTTCTCTTTTCTTTCTTCTTTAAAAACCTGCTTCTCGTAGGAATTCCAGGATCATGTTCTCAGCCTGGCCTCAACCAGATGGCACTTATCTTTCTGAATTTGTGATTTCCTGCTTTACACACTTGCTCCTGCTGCTGGTCCTGTCTTTGTTCCTATTCTTTTTTCCATCTTATGTACCAAAACCTAAATGAAATGCTTAGTTCTGGGAGTTACACTTAAATGACTTTTCATCTCTGCTGTCTTCTTGCTGTATTTGAACCCCACTTATCTTCTCCTTGTTGTCCGTGTCTCTGTTCTGAATGTCCTTTTAAGTGACCATGTCCGTTTCACTTTATGGCAATTCCTTCTTTATATGTCTGTGCTGAGGAGCTTCCAGATCTTGAAGCAGATCAGCACTTTTCTGTCACTTCCTGGGAGGAGGAGATGTTTGTTTAAGCATTCTTTTAGGGTAGTTGCTCATCTCCTTGCATCTGGAGTCCTTCCCTGGGAATTTTCCTGTTGCTGGAGATGAAGATTTCATGTTTCCAACTGGAGTAAGTTCTATGACTCTTTTTCATTTCCATTTTTATGTGTCTGCAGGATGCGTGATGAGAGCCCAGCTTCAAATTACAGAAAGGAAGAAATGTTTAGCCCTTCAGGGGATGATCAAAACATCAGACTAACTTGAGGGGGTTGAATTTTCCTGCAAGGAGTGTGTGGCCAGAGATTAGCTTCACTGCACTAGAGCTGGTATTTGGAAACACCATCCTCCAAGATCCTCTGCCTAGGAGAGTGTTATTTGTAGGCTGTCTGCCCTTTTGAAACCACGAGTCTTTGTCGTCAATCTGCTTTTCTTAATTCTTTGTAATCCATGTATTTTCTGTTGTAGTTTTATCAAAGGGTGTTTCCTCTGACAAGTTTTCCTTATTTGCCAAAATGAATCTAAAAGATAAAACTACCTTCTGCTCTTTCTGAAGTGGCCAAAAGTATTGTGAATCCTTCTGTTCATTAAAGGCATGTGTTCAGTTAATAGCCAGGGAGTTGAAGTTTCCCAATGAGGCTGAATTCTTTCAGGATCCAAGTCGGACTCCAAGGAATCTATTGTCATCTTCTTTCTGTTCTTCTCTTCGAAAAAGTGAAATTTAAGAGGGAGAAAACATTCTGAACAGTAGCAGTCTGGCCAATTTGCTCAGTGTCCCAACTTCCAATTTCTTTAACTCCCTTATTCAAATCATGTAGGAGGAGTGTTTTAAGTCATGTTATTGTGAGTGGTGAAAGCAAACTCAATTTTAATTCTACTAACGATTTCACACAGAATATCATGGCTGATGCAGCGGTGTAATAGTGTAGGTGGACTTGCATTCCTCCAGCATTGGCCCTAGCTCACAGTACTTGAAACCATTCCAAATGCACTTTATGTAAAGAGAGCAAAGTTTTTGCTTTGAAAGGCAATTTAATCTTTTATTAACTGTGCTTAGAAAATTCTCCATTTAACTTCTCGGGCTTGTCAAAACTATTCTTGAGGGCAGGCTCCCTTTGCCTGGGATTTGGAGACCTTATCAAGGCACCTGAAGTTGTTCCCTGTTCTGATGATGATTCCAAGCTCTCAAAGTCCATGTTAACACATTGTACTCTCAGTGTTCACATGGATAGGAATTCTCGAAATTCGTCCTGCCTTTAAGGCTAGAACTAGTGCACTGAACAGGCCTGAGAGTCTGTCTTTTGGAAAAGTGAGGTGCATACCTTCCCTGTATCTCCAGGACTGAATTTGTTTGACAGTGTCAGGGACCCCTCTGACCGTCTGGCACCAGTGCACACTGAGAAAGGTGAGCTGGTTTTGCAGAAACACGGTACCTTGAGACTTTCTGGGTTGAACAAGTTTGTGTCTTTCAAAGATTGACCAGAATGGTACAGCCCAGAACACAAATGCTGCCTTTTCGGAGTGGAATGCACTTACCAAGTGAACAGCCATCTTCTGTGGCATGGATAGTCTTGAGACACCAGGTCACTTTCAAATAACACTATCTGCTGTTGACAAAGGCAGTGGTCACTACATCCAGCTTGGATTTATAAGAGATTGCAGGAAGCAAATAACTTTGAACTATTGTCACAAAGTTAAAAACAAAGGTAGAGATAAAAATCTTTCTTGGTTTCGTGCACAGCTGCTAATATAAAAATACCTATTGCTTAATGTGTTTCTCTCTTGTTGGTATTTTTGAAGTGATTTCTCAAGGTTTTGCAATGGAATTTTGCCTCGGGAAATAGTGATCTTTAATTTCAGTAGCCTGCCTTAGAAGAAAATACTCCTCAAAGTAAAAGCATTCTAAGATGGCTTCTCAGTCATGTCTCATTGTATCTTGCATATAGAAGAGCTCAAAATAAGTCTTGAATATCAGTTTCAGAAAACACCATATCCATTATATAATTCCGTGATGCACCCAAGCACTGAACACTTTTCTCTTCTTACCCTCTCCATCGTGACAATCCATCCCTGTTTTTTTGCACTTGAATGTAGGGATATAAATTTGCTTTGATGTAAGATATTCTTTATTCCATATGTCGCCAACCCCAAGTTAATGAGGTGACAAAGATAGCACAAAGTGATGCAGGGAAATGGGAGCTGTGGCATGGGATGGAGCAGCATCTACAGTTCGAGCCAAAAATTGAAGGGGAGTTGAAAGCCTTTGCTTTGCACCAGTGAGGTATTATAATCAGCTGAGTTGCAGCATCTTGCATCTTTGAGAGGCACCATCTCCTTCTGTAGAGCTGCTTCTGGGATGTTTAGTCTCTAATTTAGAAAGGAAAAATAGCAATTGTGTAATTCTAGAAAGATTCTCATTTCCTGTTCTATTCATCCAGTATCCAAACTGAATTTCACTGAAGTCTCTGTTGCCTATTCATTGCTTCAAATCTTCAGGTTCTGACTAGTTTGCTTATTTTGTGAAATTTGTATTTTATTCTTTAATATTTCAGTGCAAAATTTACTGAAAAGATGAGAACAAGTAAAGGAATGAACTTAGCCAAAGTGGCGTACTACAGCCAACAGGTTTTTGTTGATGCCCAAGTGATACTTGTTTTAATACCCATCAGGGAGCAAAATGACACAAATATTTAGTGAATTTCCAAAGATGTACTTAGTTCTTGCCAGATTTGTGTGGAATTGCTTTCAATATGCTCTGAAATCTCTGCTTTTAGAAACTGCCAGTGCCCAGTCACTCCTGTGTAATCTGTTGTGTAATTATACTGTGTAAATATTATCTGTAGGCACACTGCTCTCTGTCAGGGCACTGACTGGTGTTAGAGCTTCCACTGTCATAAGTGTGATGGTCTTAATGTCAAGTGAAACACTCAGCAAGCTTCGTGTCTTAATATGCTTAAAATACCAGGGATTTTCCACTCTCCTGTTTCTAGTTTAAATAAAAGTACATAATTTGCAGAAGGAACTTAAGCATTTTTTGTGTAATTTTCATGTTTTCCATTTCTGTTACTGCATTTGAGCATGTTGTAATAATGCAGCATTCTTCCTATGGAAAATACTGATCATGAACTCTTCCTTTAGGTTGCCATCAAAATAATTGACAAAACACAGCTGAACCCAACTAGTCTGCAAAAGGTATGTTTTTACATTTAATCTTTCAACTGTATTATAACTTGTTCGCTTCCCCACCTCCCTCCATYGACCCTGAATGCCTGTGCTGGAGAATCCGAAGCATTGCATACCTTGCACACATCTGACTACAGTATTTAATAACTAGTTTTATAACAGATATTTTTGACAACCCTGCAGTTGTTCAAGCTGAGCTTGTACAGAGCTGTAAACTGAGAAAAGTGGTGGTATTTGCCACTTCCTTTGTCTCCCAAGCATAGCTGACTCTGTAGAGAGGACGTTTGTGGTTTGGTGTCATGCCCCCATGTCTCCTTCGTGCCGGTCACTTTGTTAAACTTAGAAATGCAAAACTTATGTTCTGTCCTCTTAAACCAGTCTTGAAAATGCTGCCTGTGAACTGAAGGCCAGAAAGTATCTGTGCCTTTCATGTAGTTTTCAGCAGGAGAGGTGATGCAGTGATATGAAACAAATTGGGCCATAGCTATTCTGGTTTCTTCCCTCTAGCTTTGAATGTTTAATATGCTGTTACAGTTGTATCGCCTTATCTGTTTTAGTACAGTCTGATAAACCCTGCTCTTTCATTAAGCAAGCCAGTCTGTTTTGGAGTCCGTGCAGGAAGTACATTTAAATGTTACTTTTACTTGGGACTTTTCTAACTGTGTCCTTTTAAGTGCTGCAGTCAAAGGCTTTTGTTTACTTTTGAGTACTGTGATAAAAACACCCTTGAAATATTTCTGTTTGAATAAGAGAATACGCAGGATTTACCTGCACACAAAATGAAATAGTGTAACTAGAGCAAACTGGAGAATATACACATTTGTATTTTATGCAAATACTAGAAAGATCATGTGACTAGATGTTTTTATCAAGATTAATGGTGCAAAAGTAAATTGGAAAAACACACAAGTTCTTACATTTTATGGTATTCATACATTGTATGGTTTGGTTGAGAAGCAAAGAATAACCTTTAGAAGAAAGGCTCCGTCATCCGAGCAGGTAGCAACTTTCTGTGGCTCTGTAGACTGGGTGAAAGCAGATAATGTGGTTCCAGTTTTCTCAGAATTTTTCTCAGCTTAATCCCTGAGGTTATTGGTGGTTTCTGGATAAGCAGGGTGAAAGTAAAGTGCAAATTAGATAATATGGTGGATTAGATAAAGTTGATTGTGTGGCAGATTGCAACTTGGAATACCTAAAAAAATTGTTAAATGCTTGAAGCACTTGAAAGCGAAACAAAAGCTACGTGATACAAAGGAGAAGCACCAGGGCATGGGAAGAATGGTCAGAGAGAAGTAAAGATGCCATGTTTTCAGATAAAAATGTAAAATCATAGTCCTTCAAATGGTGTTATTTGAGATTGGGCTATAGTGCCAGTTTGAGCCCATATCTGGGTACAACACAGACCTTTTACAAGTCACAGGTGTTCAGTTGGTAAAGCCACAAGCTGGAAGTGTGCATGATGGTCCTTTGATTGCTGGGTTTCAGCCAGCAAATTATCCACTCATGGTTCCTTCTCTATTGTAATTTAATTTTTATTTACAATTTATAAAATTAGATTATAAAGTGTGATTTGTAATTTGATTTTGTCAACCACTGGATTTCTTAACTGGGAATCCAGAAGAGTAGAACAAAATAGCAGGGTAGATATCAGATCAAATTTGTGGAGGGAAATTGCTAGCGTGCTCTTCCTCTAAGCTCATTTGTTATACGAGCATAGAAAAAAATCAGCAAGATATGGCAGTTTTCAATTCAAAAATTGAAAGCAATTTTATTAAAAATAAATGCCTGCTTGCCATAGTAAGCAGAGTGAATACACAACACATTACTTGCCAGCTTTGCCTGAGTAAGGCTTTTTATTTTGCAAGCCCTTGCCCCTTTCCTCCCAGCACTGCCRGCAGCGCCGCAGCCTCAGTGCCTTTGGAGCCAACTGCACACGCGACCTGTGGATGCAGGGGAGGCTGCTAAGATGGAAGTGCTTTCATCTTGCACTTCTGGAGAGAGCGATAAAATATTTGAGGTATGGTGGGGAGGGAAGGGCTGTGCCGAGAAGAGGGTGTGGTGTTCAGTGTCTCAGCTGCGGTGTAGCTGCAAACCCGAGTCATCCCTAGGTGGGCAAACAAATGGTGATTAAAGGCTGCCAGTTCTGATTTCTTTGTGTTACATCTTCCACATCGATACTTCAGCTGCCAGGAAGAAGTTAACCTTGTTAAGGACTTGCTTTGCTTTCCGGAGCAGTAATTCTTGGTATGCCCTCGCTGCAGCCCTGACAGCTCCACACTGATACTCTGCAGCGCAGCTCTTCAGAAGGGTCGGGTTTCTTGTCTGCTGCTGAGGAAGTTCTATGGCAGCCACATACAGCTACTCCTTACTGTTGTTTTAGGACCTAATTACTGCTCTGCTCCTCTTGCTTAGTGAAGAGGAAGCTGTAACCGGTACTTCCCTGCTTTGAAAGAAGAGGGAATTCTTAGAGGTTTTTTCCCATGCTGGCGGTGTTAGTCATAATCACTGTTCTCCACAAATGGACTTGTGTATGCAGTTCCAGTGAATATTGGTCTCTCTGCAAACAAGTGCTGATGCTACAGGAGTTCACTTCCTCCTAGACAAAAAAAAAGTTTGTTTTTTTTTCTTTTGAGTTAGCAATGCCATTATGTGCAAGGGTTTTTTTAGCAAGTCTGTGTAATAGCAATAAATCACTTCTCATTTTCCTGTTTTAGAACTTGGCTCCTTAGCCAAATATTTTTGTTCATTATGTGCAGATGTTTTGCCACTTTCTTGGGCAATATTTTTTGTTAAAGCATTTTAAACATCAATTTTAACATGGACCATGCCCTTTCTGACCGTGGGTCAATCAGCATTTTAAAAATTGCAAGAAAAGGATGAGGATTTAAAATGCTCAGGCTTTTCTGTTTGTAATGAGTATCCTTTTCTGTTTTCAAGTTGTGCTTAGTTTGAGGCAAACTTGTATCGTGTAAAGGCTTTTTGCTTGAGGCTCTTAATTATATGTTGGGCATATTTCAATGAGCAGTTACCAGGAGAAGCCTAAAACACAGGTCAGACTTGAGCTGGCTTGAGACAACATCCTATTGAAAGCCTCCTTCTTTAGGGAGAAGGTGACCAGGAGAGGTTGGTGCTCTGCAGCTGACAGTGTACTGACTTGCTTTTCAGCAAAATTTTTTGTATTTTTAAAATAATTTGTTACTGAAAGTCTTGTGATAGCTACTGCAGAGCACTTCTGCTCTGTCTTTTGCTGTGTTCAGAGAGAGTTGGCCTAAAAGAACCAGCTTCCATTGCTGGTTCGTTGGGGATTTTTTTTATTCAGTTTTTTGGCTCGCAGCATTCATTAAATGTGATTCTTTCCCTGTATCTGACATGGCTTACACTCAAAGGACCAGACCACAACAAAGCTGAAAGCCATTTGTTTGGCAGACTAAGGATGTTTGTCTTTGCCTGGAAACATTTGTAGAGCTCCTGTTGACGGAAAATGAGCTGTTCAACAAGCTTGGGAGTAGTTTTTAATCTCAGTATTAGAAATTAAACTGCTGAGAACTGTTTTCAGTTGTTTGTCTGCCTTTATAGTCTCATTATGACAAGTAAGTTCCTAAACCTATGAAAATCATTTTCTGTATTGAGAACCTTGATGTTGTATCTTTTGCTATTACACCTTGCTCTGTGTTCGTGTGTGCGGGGAGCCTCAGAGGTGTGAGGTTTTATCATACCTGGCTGTTTGCAAGGARTTGTACTGTGTGATGATAGTTACAATGTAATTTCCTAGAAGTTGATGCACATCATATTTTGGGGAACGAAATCTGTAAAACCTTTATCCAGCATATGGTGTGAAAGTTGTATGATGTTTTACATTTTATTCCTTTATCAGAAATAGACTATAATACACAATATAATGCCAGGCATTTGCAGGTATCCCTGTGGAAGTTGCTATCTGTGTCAAAATGCCACATATAACAGTTAAACTGACTAACGGTGCACAATCTGAAGTGCATTTATCTAACTAAAATTATAACTTGGTGGTGGTTGTATCCTATTCTCAAGTATTTTTATTTTTAATTTCCTCTGAGACAAAAATAGTCTGTTTTTTAAAACAGCTTGTTTCTAGTCACCCGCTTGAACAAATGGCTCATAATGTAGAAGCTGCTTTTTTATATTCTTCATTTGGGTTAGTAATACAGAGTAGTTGTTTTGTGGATGAGTGCTTTGGTGAGAGTCTGACCCAGTGGGCTTTATCTGGGTATTGGGGGTGGAAGATATCAGATATCAGTTGAGAGTGAATTAAGAAAACTCACTTCAAAATTGTAAAAACTGATGAGGCTTTTGGTTATATAAGCTGTGATTAAAAGTATTAATGGAGTATCCAGAATATATTATACACCATTTCAGCTGAACTGAATGAAAAGCAAGAAAAAAATGGCTATAGATTCAACTGCTTTTAAATTTCTGATGATCAAGGGAGAGATGATGTAGTCTACCTTGTCTAATTACATATGAAAAAGCTCTAGAAATAAAATAGTTTAAAAAAGAAAAGAAGGCAATTTTACCTCTCTGGAGGATAAAGAAAATGTGCATGTACAGGTTTTGAAACTATTTTGCATGGCTGATAATTTACTTGATCAATCAATCCTGATTGCATTTAAGCAGCTTGTCATCTAGCAGAGTGTCAGGCATAGACCTAGATAATAAGATAATTAAAAGCATTTGGAAAACTCTTCTCTCTCTATGTTCAGGTAGTGTGCCAATCCCAGCTGTGACTGTAGCAGGCAGGAGAAGGCCTCCTGGGCAGTGCAGTGATGATTGCTCCCCAGATGTTGGCCTTTGCAGAAATTCTATGGTTCTGAAATACCAGAAAGCGGAGAATGGTTAGAACTGCCAGTCTCCAAATTGTGAATTGATTTATTTAAAACCCACCCCTTGCATTTTCTTTTATTAAAAATCACAAAGGGGTAAGGATTTTGTTTTATTGACTCTGGGTTTTTCATGTTTGTTTCCAATGTTTCACCTTTTTTTTTAAATTACGTTTCAACTTTCTTTTTACTTTTATTGAGTAAGTGTACCTACAAATTTTTGAGTTGTTACTAATATGTGTAGACATACCAAATTTCTTTACTTTATCTGAAACCTGAGGCAGATCTTGCAGCAGCACTTTTTCTTCCTTAATAACAATGCTGCTACCCCATATCTACAAAACTCTTGGGTTTTTTCCTGTGTCTGCATTCCCTTGGAGCTGTGGACTTCCATTCTGCTTCAGTCTCTTTACATTAAGTTCAGTATGATCTGTTAGGTAGCTGGTATTCCTGGAGAAATTTGTGTTAGGTTTCTAATAAAACCTCTTGATTACTCCCACTTCTTGAAACATGCTCTTAGAAAATAATTGACACTGAAGAACATCAGCCTTCTGGAGTCTTGGGGTAGCATGGGGGAGCTGCACAGGGAGAACAGCTACACACTCGACTGCCACACACTGTACTGCATAAAAGGAGATTGCTTTGGTTTTCTGAATACAAGAGTATTTGTGCTTCAAATTTATTGTAATAACATTTTATCTTGGAACTGCTTTTAATTAATCTGCTATTTACCAGCTTCGTTAAAAGCAATATTTTATATTGCAGTAACACCACCTGTGGCATTTTTGGTATTGCAGTTGCAAATGTGTGTGTATCTCACAATGGTCTTTTGCACAAGAGTTTTGAGAGGTGAAACTAATCAACAACTGATCAGTAATGACTTTGCTTGCATTTGTAGTTTGTTATTCATATTCACATATATTCATATAGTCATTCCATATTTTCATTCAGTTGCAGTAGGACAGAGTTTGTGTGACAGGCAAAGTTGAAATCTTCGGAAATAGTTATTCAAGCAAAACCCTCTTCACATGAGTACTGACGGGGGAAGGGACAGACACAGGACTTGGGACATGACAAGATCCTTACAAATAGATAACTGTCTCTGGATTTGGGACAGGGGATATAATGTCATGCTGCAGCTTGAAATGGGCGGTTGTCCCTCACCACCCTTCTGCTGGGGTGTGCTAGAGATGGAGTGCTTTTTTATGGGGGAGTTGTGTGTTTTGTGAGATTTTTCTGTTAAATTAATTCCTGGACCTTGTGTGTCAGTCAGGGTTAACACCAGTGCTTGCATAAAGGGAAGCAGCAGGATGGGGTCAGGAAAACACCATTTGTGTTCTGCCCTGTTAATTCTGGCAAGTACATCCAGCGCGTTGCACTGGCCGGGCAGGCTTGGGGCTGTGCTGGCAGACCCAGGATTAGATGCTGCTGTGCCTCAGCTGCCTGGCAGGAATGCTTCTGAAGGGCTGAGGGGTGGCCTTCCCATCTCTCCTTCATACTTGCTCCTTGCTGGTGTAGTTGGATAACACGATTTTTGCACGACATAAGCAGCTGATTTTTCACCTGTGAGCTGCTGTTGTAGCACAGTGATTCCTTGGCTTTAACAACATACTGGAGAATGCTGAATTCATAGCAATAACATACTGCAGTGGTCTTCTGAAGGTGTTCTGGTGGGGATTCACAGGACTTGGGAAACTACTTTTTGTGAAGGGAGTGAAAGATGTGTGAGAGGTACTGGTCAGCAAGAAGCTGCGTGGACTCACAGTGGGCTTTTGACCCCAAAAGTCTGCAAACCACAGGGCTAAGATCACTTCTTTCCTGAGCTGTCTGGAGACCTTCGTGGGCGTTCTCAGGTTTTTGAGGGTTGATTTGTTTGGGAGGGGTGTTAAGCAGGCATTTAACACTTACCTTTAATAAGTGTTTATTTCATGAACTTCGTTGAAATGTTAATAATGTTTGCCTTTTGTGTTTAAATAACTATATCAAAATCATCGGCCTTTAGGAAGAATGGCCATTTGTTAGTGATTTCATTTACTTATTTCATGTTTTATGTTTATTTCAGCTCTTTAGAGAAGTAAGAATAATGAAGATCTTAAATCATCCAAATATAGGTACCTTGTTTCTTTCACATAATTTCCATTTCCGGAGAAATTTTAGCCTTTTCACTGTTAATATTGTTGTGGTATGTGTTTAAAAGATTATTTTGCACTAGAGTGTGAATTTACTGTAAGATAGCAGTGGTAAATGTTGTTTCGGAACTGTGTGTTTTAAAAAAAATAATAAAATAAACATTTTGGTCCCTTTGCACAGAACTGTTATTTGCATAGCTAACTGATAATTTTGTCCTTTTTGAGTACAGTATTGATTTTTGACTGAATTCAGGCTCTCATTAAAAATTAGCATATACACCAAAACCAAGAAGTGGTCAAGATTTTTTTCAAGTTTGTACATCTCAATGACGTGGTATTGCTATGGGACTGTCAGCAAACTGACTGATAACTGATTTGTCACCACATATGTCAGTCCAGTGCACAAAAGTGGCTAATGCTGATGCTCAAATCTGTGCAAGTTCTGCTTAGTTTAGTTACTTTCCCATGTAACAGAAGTAAAGTACTGTTTCTTGAGAATATGTTGTTCTGTATGCGTTGACCAAATGTGTTACAGTATTTTCTACTTAGGAACACTTGACAGAAAAAGCTTCTTTAGAGTAAATAGTCTGATGTTATCAGGTGGCAAGCAAATAGTTTGGGTATTTTTCTCTCACMGAATTCTCTGGGGGGTTAACATAATACTTCTGCAGCTAGTTAACTGATGACTAAATGTCTTTCTTTTCTAGTGAAGCTATTTGAAGTCATTGAAACTGAAAAAACTCTCTATTTAATAATGGAATACGCAAGCGGGGGTAAGTACCTCTCTGCCGCAGTGACACCTAAGCAAATTGCCAAGTGAGAGAAAGCACTTGTTTTCTTGAAAGTTTTCCTTGCTTTTTCAGCAAGTGTTTATGTCAAGGTAGTGTAAAATATTAAGCAAAATCTTTAATATTCAATAGTACTTACTTGGTCAACGTAAATATAACTTGTAAAACCAGCTTCTAAACTTACTACAACTTAGTAACATTTTCTTTGTTTTCACAACTCGAATTTAATGGGAATGTTTTCTCAGCCACTGATCATTCCTGTCCATAACAAGTACTATCCTTCTCAATTTATTGTATTCAGTTCTCTACCTCTGGTGTCCTGTTTTGTCTAAGGTATTTGGTAAAAACATGTTCAGATGAAACATTTCTGTGTTTCTTTAACTGTTGTTTTCAAAAGCATGAGCACTGCAGCTTCTGTTTTTAGATGTTGATGACATCTTACATATCTTAATCACAGGCCTTCTACTGTCAAGAATTGTTAGGCTTAGCCTTATGCCATTTTAGGAGGAACTGAAATGCTTTTCCTGGTTGTAGAGGGGATGGAAAAGTGCAGATCATGCAGCATCAGATATTTTCACCAGAGCCAGAATTAAGGTATTCAGGCTTAAGTTACTCCTTGCTGGCTAAAATCTAATAGCACTCAGTTTGTCAGTGTGACCCTTAGCATCAGCATCTGGGAATCTCAAACAGTTGAGGCTTTTCTTTAGTTTTAGGAAGGACATAGAGGTTTTTCCGGAGAAAATCAGCACTGAATTCAGATTCTGACATTCGATTATGTGAAGTTTAATCAATTGCTACAAATAAAGCAAGATTCTCTACCCGCCTGTGTTTTCTTCTAGCAGCTCCCTAAATGCTCAGCCAAGATTTGCCTAAACAGGAACAGGGTGGGTGTAACACCATTAAGATATTGACTGGTACAGGTGTCTGGGGAGACACCTCTGTGCTATTTGATGGTACTAGACTTTAAAGTGAAGTCCTATTGCCATCTAGTGATTGGCTTCTAGAGGTAGAAAGGCCAGTGGTTCTCTGAAGCAGGGAGGATCTTCTGTAGGGTGATAAGGGAGAGATAAACACCATACTAGTCTAAAAGGCCAAGAGCAGTACCTTTTGATGTGCCATGCTGTGCAAGACAGGAATGGCTGGTAATCACAATGGCAGGCATCAGTTTTCCCATATTTTCTCTTTATCAAGGTAGAGGTCATCATGATGCACATGAACTGTGGCTGCAGGATGAAAGACACTATTGCTACAGCTGCACCACTTCACATAAATTGGGGATAATTCTTTCCCTGGTGTCTTTTTTCCTGAATTATGAAGAAGTGTTCAGGTTTGCTGCTTCAAGGTTTTTTAGGAAACAGCTGTGAAATACAACTGAGAGAGCTATCTGAGTTGGGTATTAAAGAACATACTACAGAGGGAAGTAAGGCTATTTTGTAGGAAATCCTGACATTTCCTCAGATGGCTCAGTTGTTGCTTTTCCTGTGGTGTGACTCCTTTTTTTATTGCAATTTGGTGGAGTTGCTTCTTTTAAAAAAATAAATGTGATATTATTCGGCTTTCCCTTGTGAGGTGGCTGTCTACAAAACAATGTTTCCTTGCTCAGTAGGGCATGTTTAAATATTTGAACCACTTCTGAAGTTTTTATGGTTTTTGCATACTAGAGAGGAATTTTTAAAACTGTGTTATTATTCTGTGTTTGTAGTTCTTATGTACATGGCTATTGGTTTTTAGTAAAGAATCTCCCATGCTTTCACAAACGTGTCAGTGTTTTATGTGCCAGTGGCCCAAAGCTCAAACATTGTTGTCTGTATTGATGTGCTATAAAATGACTGTATTGATTAAAGAGGGGAAAAACCAAAACACAGTAGATCTTTAGTAATCTTTAGTCATCCACAGCCATACAACAGTGGGCTTCTCCAGGAATAATCCTTCTCAGTGTATTTTACAGGTGTGATGGTTGTGTGAGGGATTATGTCAGTGTGTCCTACTATGCTCATTCTTGTAACCCTCCTTGTGGGTACCTCTTCCAAGCCTAGGTTAAAGCTAAGGTTTCTGATTTTGTTTGGAACAATTTTATACACATGCACAAATTAAATTCTAGTGTTGGTATGACAGTGTTTACAAATATCATCAACTGTTCTCATAGATGAAACTTTTTTTCTTTTGTGAAGCAGAAGAAACCCTTGTGAGAAAGTCTGTGAAGGGGTACATGTCATCTTTGTTTACAAAACAGAAGTATGCTGCTCAGTTTCTATCCTAAGTAATTGGAAGGAAATGGTTTCCTTTGTGTATATCCAGTCACTCATTATTTTCTTGTAAAAGAGATGATAGAGTAGTAAATTGCACAGCAGTTGTGCCTTGTTCTCTTGAGCTATCCTGTAATCATAAACTTGAAGTACAGGCGTTCCAGTGAAGCTGCTGTGGGCAACTGCTGGAGAGGAATCTCTACATTCTGAAATTGGCATTAATGTATCTCCTTATCGAATTGTAGGGGAGGTGTTTGACTATCTGGTTGCACATGGAAGAATGAAGGAAAAGGAGGCTAGAGCTAAATTTAGACAGGTATGTATAACATTCCTATATGTCAGCTTTCCCCCCACCCCTGTTTTTAATGCTGAAATGAGTAAAACAGCTGTCCTTTGCATTTGACTTACAGCCGTGTTCAGCATGTTGTGGTCTTGTAGCTCTGAGTAAGAAGAAGCTTAGGTCACAGTAGTACTTTGAAGGAGTTAGTCCTTTCAGTGGTGCTGGTTTCCTTAGTGCTGACTGCCAGGGTGTCCAGGAGTGCCAGAAAACAGAGACTGCTTGGTTTGGAAGTGTATTCCATTCCAAAATGCATTTCCTCTGGGTTGATTTTGTATGTCCTTAGCTCAGCAGGTCTGTAACATTTTGGAAGTTGTTCAAATGTAACAGGCTGTAGCCAGTTACAAAACAGGCCAGTTTCAAAATGCATGTAGTAGGGGTCCATTCAACATCCATCTGCTTACATGAGGAGATGCTGTTGAATAGTTGTTCTAAAAAGTCACAGAAAAGTAATTTCTAGGCTTGTTAGTTTAGCTTCCTTTGTGATGAATAAGCTAGCCCTGCCAAGATGCTGGAATTTCATTGATCTGCAAAGCAGATCCATCCAAAGCCTTTCCATTCTACGGTAAAGCAGTACTGAGCATAACCAGATATTTTTGTATAACTAATTTAAATCCAAATGTCTGCTCTTGTAGCATCTGGAGTTTCGGATCTGACTGTTCTGATACACTTGTTTTCTGCTCTTGTGCAGAAATTTGTAAATGCCTATTCCCTTTGGTCATTTGTAATGTGGTGATGTTGTGAAAAATAATAAATGTCAAAATTATGCTCCAGCTTAATGACTTGAAAATAATGAATAGGGACAAGAGTATTTTATTGAATGGTATGTAGGGGCTTTAAATTGGTGGATCATGGCAGTGATGTGTCAGTCAGTTTACCTGTTGGAAGGGGAGGCTCTGATGGTTTCACTTCTTAAGCCATACGTAAAAGAAATTTGATATAAGATATGAGACTTCCAGGAACTAAATTAAGAACTTCTCTTTGTTTTCTGTCATCTCTTTAAATCTTATATTTACCCTTTATAATCTTTTTTGGGGAAAAAAACCACACCAAAACCACCACCACCAAACAAACAAAACAACCCAAAAGCAGCTGCAGACTTCATATCCTCAGAAGCCATTTGTGCTTACTGGAGTTATACAGCTAGATAGTAAGGAAAGTCTTACATGTCTTTTTAAAGCTGCTTCCTTGCTTTTCATATTCTGGTAGGTAGAGAGCTTTCCTTTTTGACTGAGGGTTTCTGTTTTGTGCTTCTGTGCTGTGTTGGAGTAGAAGTGATGGGATGTGGAACAGTCGTTACCACTTCAGCCATCTCTTCTAAATCCCAGGCTGTTGCCTTTGTAATGTCACTTGAAGAGCTTCGGAGTAACTTGAGAGGATTGATTGTTCTCTCTCAGATGTGAATATTGAAAACTTCTACTGATACAGTCTCTTCTCTGAGTCCTTAATTTCTTTTATCAGGAGCTATGTGGAAAAAGATCTTGCAGTAATTACATTGAAATTGCACGTTTGTTCAACAAATACCTATTTTTTTCTAACAATTTGACCCCTCTTTAAGTGAAAACTTACAGAAACAGGTCAAACATGTTTTACAGGTACACTTAGTGCTTAATTTTATGGGATAGTGTGGGTAGTACAGGATATGTGTAGCTTCATTTTTCAAAAAGAAATGTGAAGGAAAAGAGTTTAGAAGGGAGTTACTTGCTGAGCTGGGTATTTGACCCATCAAGAATTGATTTTATGTGCTCTCCACTTGATGATTTTTTTAGTTTAGGGGATTTTTTTTATTTCAGTAAAATAAATGCTGTTTGTAAAGACATAAAGATGGCCTCACTTGTATGCACTGGAATACACAGATGTATGTTTTCAGTTTTTTCTTGCAAGTCTCCTGGTGCAAACAGCTGTGCTCTGTCCTCCCTCAACAGCTGACTTCCTGGCTGCTGAGCTCAACTAGTTTTAGAGGACCTTGATCTCAAAGATGGGAGGTTCTTGAGAGCTTCAAAAGCCTCAGTTCCTGGGAAAAAAGAGAGAACCCTACAAACAGGCAAAGGAGAGAAACTGTAGCACAAGCTGATTGGGCTTTGCTAGAGAGAAGAGCATTCACGCAGGATGAAAGTCAGGTAACTTTGATCAGAGCTTGGCATTTTACTGGATGCTAAAGCTCAGGCTGAGGGGCAGTGTCAAAGGAAACTAGATCTTGCTGGGTTCACAGGTCATAAAACTATTCATTTCACCTTACTGTAGTCCCGGAATAGCTTCGTATCACTTTTGGCCATTGTTGGAGGAAGAATGCACTCTGCAGACCTTTTATCTGATGCAGTGCAGCTGTTCTCTGTTAGATAGAGACTTATGACATAATAGTCTTTTTTTTTTTTTTATTTGTTAACTGGTTTAACAGACAGTGGCTCTTTTTAAACTGAAGAAACAGTTGTGCCATGGTATTGAGATTAGTTCTTACAATAGGTTGTATTATATCTTGTTTTTAGATCATGTTTCTTCTTTCAGTAGATGTGTTTTCTGGATCAAATACTTGTGTTTTGTCCGAGGAGACACTTCCTCTCTAGCAGGCAAAGAGCAGAATTTGGTAATTCTCCCTTCTTTGCTTGTTAAAAATAAAAAGAAAATACTTTTTAGTTTTTTTACGCATGTAAAGTTATATGTAAGGTTTTTAGCAGGAAAATAGAATGTAAAAGACAGTAATCATGTTGCACTTGACAAGGAACACAGGAGAAGGTACAAAATGTAAAAATACAGCTATGCTATACAGTTCTCCATTGCAAACTCCTTTTGTGTAGCCATGTGCGAGAAATTCAAATTGAGAACATTTTTCATTCTTGATGTCACCTTGTTCTTTTTCCCCGTTACAGAATTCCAAGCAGTTCTGGTTCAATCTCATCCTTTTTCCATAGAAAAATCTGATGCAGAGCAGCAGATCTCCTTAAATTCCTGTGTATTAATTCCCTCTCTTTCCTGCAAGTAATTATATCTGGCGTTCTTCAGTCTTCTCACTGTTTCCCTGCAGAAGCAGTTTAGAATTCTTAATGCTGGTAGATGTTAGGACAGATCTTTGAAAATAAAAAAATCCGCAAGATACATCTTACTTGTATGTTCCAGTAAAGCAACAAAATGCTCTTGGCAGTGTGGAAGGGGCCTTGAGAGGTCATTTATTTATCCTTTTGTCATTTAATCCATATAGAGAATGGTTCTTCTTCCTAAAGGTAACTTGTTCTTCAAAACCTATGTTTATACAGATTTTTAAAATCACTCCTAAGAAAACTATTTCAATGCTCCAATTATTATTTCYAGCAAAAATCTCAGATGTTTTTTTGCATCTTCTCCTCACCTGCCAAGTGTCAGAAAATTCCTCACACAAGAAGGTTAGGAGGGAGGGAGCTTTCAATGGAAGCAGTGATGGAAGGTGGAAGACAAGGGATTCAGTCTGGTGCAGCCGTGCTTTGTGCTATTTTTCGTTCAGTTATGACTGCTGATCTTCAATTATTAATGTGCTATACATTGCATTWTTTCACTTCCATGTGGATTGGACTCACTCCTGCAGTCTCTGTGCCATCCTGTTGCAATGCAGAGTAGTTCAAAAGCATCTCCAAAGGAAGCTACTGATTGATCATCTGCTCAACCTTCTGCTCTTAGGCAGTCACAATAAAGCAGTTCAGGAGTGAGTGGTGATAGTGCTGTGTCTCTGCAGTCCTGAGTAAAACCTGAGGTGTTTGTCATGCTGTCAGCATTGGAAGCCCCTGCAGAGTGAGCTTGTGACTGGTGCTGAGGTAATGGTAGCAGAGAGAAAAGGAAGGGAAACCAAAAGGATGGTACAAGTGGTGGCRTGGGAGAACTTTGGCAGTTTCAGTTACTGTAAAAAGCTGAACTTGGAGTCTGAAAGAGGGAACTGGTACATAAAGGAACAAGCAAAACCAGAATGAAAGTGTAGGGAATGGAAATAGTACTTCAACTTTTCACAGACTGGTTGGTTTCTAAGGTGGCATTTTGCATGTGCATGATGCAATAATACAGGGCACAAAGATCACTTTGGTGCTTATGTTTCAAATACAAAATTTACTGGTGCATCAGTTATTTGACCCACCAAGAACCTACCRATAACTTTCACATGCTGTAAATACTGAGGGAGAGAACCCTTGCTCCTTACCAGTACAGGAGGATCCTTACACTCATCTGGGTGATCTGATCATGAGTGATTTTCTTGCAACAATAATGCTACCTCAGCTTTCTGCGGTGGAAGTCTTACCCTTGAATGAAGACTGAAAACATATTTATTCAAATGTAGTTACTATTTTTATGTGCAGTTCCACTTATTTTAAGAAGCCATAACATCTGCCTCAATGTTAACCATGTATGCATGACAAAATGCATTTGACTGCATTTGTGATCATGTAAGAAGAATATTTTATCCAGCTTTTCCATACATGCAGAGTTCTGCAACAATGCTTAGGACTGTAAGAAGCAATGTACTAGGACGCTGCACTGTGTAAATAGCTTATATAGTTTGCTATACAAAGAAGGAAAAACTTCATGATATTTGGAAATTATGATGGAAGAAATTGTTTCATTACACTTGAGAGACATAAGAGAGTTTTTTCATTGAGCTTGCTACTCTTTTATGGTATACAAAATACACTAAACCATGTGCACTTAGCCTATCTCTGTCAGATGCATAGTTGCTTCTCATTGCATAAGTTTTGACAAAAAGGCTGTTTCCCAGTAGTTTCTCAAGTAGCTAAAGCCCATTTCCTACCCTTTTCTCTCTGGCATGGCATGAAAAATCACCTTTGGAGAGGGCCTGGAAAACCTCAGTCTAGGGGGAAAGCTTTTATAGCTGTATACAGTATTGCAATGGAAATACTTCAGTAACCTTTCTGAAAGTCATTGCTTCTACTGGTCTATAATTAGCTACACAGGAAAAACAAAATCCTCGTTCAACTACAGGAGAAACCAAATAGATCAAATAACACCGAAGTTATTCAGCACCTTTTCCCCAAATGTGCTGGTCACTGTAGTAGTTGCTTATGTAGCTCTGACTGGATAGCTTTGTGTCAACTTCAGTAATAAATGTTGAAATTTTTGTTTAAAGCTCCTTTTCTTTGAGATGTCACTTACATAATTTGGCTTGTTTTCTATCTAGATAGTATCTGCAGTGCAGTATTGCCATCAAAAGCATATTGTTCATAGAGATCTCAAGGTGAGTAGGAAAAAGTGTGTGCAGTGTATGTGTCAGCTTCTGTACTTGTGGGTGTGATCTTTATTGTGTATACTGAGTGTATACTGAGCCTTCTGATTTATGTGTTTATTTACGTGTGTTATAGAAAGTTTTGAGAAATATTTGCAGTTTAGAACCATTTCAAATAAAAGGAAGAGGATTTATAAGGCTTTTAAATACAGAAATTTAATGGCTGCTGAAAGATAACCTCTCACCCAATGGTCACATTCAGATCTGATGCAGGTCAGTGTTAGCTGAGAAATCTTTTTTTTTAAGAARAGATAATTTGATACAGATATGACAAGTTTTGGTGTGGAACACAATGAATTATCAGTAGTGATAATGAAACTGAAGTATGGCTTCTTTGTAGCTTGGCATGAAACAGCATATCCCTTCTTTAAAACTGTGCCTTTTATATTAATAGTGTTACTACGTAATTTGTTCAACTTGTYATAGCTTTTTAACTTAAAAGAGCAAAAAACACCACCACCACCAAAAAAAAAGAGTACTTGAAAAAAGTTTAAAGATTATGTTTATTACCAAACTGCTGCAAGAATGCCACATACCATAAAGTATGGATAGTGAGTCTATATTTTCTTTTCATCTGAACAGATCAAAATGTAAGATGTATTTCTCTGGAGAAAACAAATAGATGGTAATAAGTTTTCAGTAGTGTAACAGCTCCCATAGTCTGAAGCCATTGTACAGAGATTTTTGAAACAGGGGATATGCTAATGGTAGACTAAAGCATCCTAAAGACCTTGCAAGGAAGGGAATGTTTACAGGTATTTCAGCTTCTTGCCTTTTAAGAATGAGTAAAAGTGAACAATAGCTTTCTAAATCAAGTGYTTTATTCATCTTACAAACCATTCTTTCTCTTCCAGGCTGAAAATCTATTGCTAGATGCAGATATGAACATTAAAATAGCTGACTTTGGTTTTAGCAAYGAGTTTACAGTCGGAAATAAACTGGACACCTTTTGTGGCAGCCCACCATATGCTGCTCCAGAGCTCTTTCAAGGGAAGAAATATGATGGACCTGAAGTAGATGTTTGGAGTTTAGGTGTTATTCTTTATACTCTCGTGAGTGGATCTCTTCCCTTCGATGGACAGAACTTAAAGGTAGCTTTTTGTAAAATATGTTGGCCATGTTTATCTAATATTTTAAGTGATTTGCTGCTTACAACTTACTGTCTGTTCTTCTGTTACCAAGGAACTGAGAGAAAGAGTGCTAAGGGGAAAATACAGGATTCCTTTCTACATGTCCACAGACTGTGAAAACCTCCTCAAACGTTTCCTGGTGCTAAACCCAACAAAAAGAGGCACTCTAGAGGTAATGGCACAAATAAAGTGCATCAGAAAGCTAGACATTATATTTTACAAACTGTATTTTTGAGCTGTAACTTTTTATTGCCATACTGTTACTGTTTGTATTTGGAGTGAGTTCAGGAGGTGGGATTGTTGATGAAAGCACATGGCTTTTTTTAAAGATATTGTTTACTGGGCTTGTAACACACCTGACTCCACAGTTACTTTCAAAAGTCTCTACAATTCTTAAGTCATATAACTTTTCTTGATGGTTACCTCGTGGATTCCTGTATTAATGGATGATCCACCAGGGCATTTTCCTTGTATTCTGCATTTTCAAATGTGAACTGGAGGTATTGGCTGCTGTAGTTGCCTTTTGCCTGCCTTTCTCCATGGAGGAGAAAAGGCCAAAACAGGGCTTCCATGGACTTCCATAGTGGATCTTGGACTTACTAGACTTGTCAGAGTTGTCACACTGCTCCTGGTCTGTGCTACAGGCTTTTGGCTCCCAGCTGTGAGCTAGAATACAGCTGACTGGAGAGCAGCTTCGCTTGATGTGCGTAGTTGATTCTCCTCACTGGAGCAAAGCAAAAATGAGTAGGTGCTGGGAATGTTCAGGAAAATAAAAAGTAGAAAAGACCTTAGTATTTCTTACACAGGGAAGTTGTTCTTCCAACAGCTTATTTTCTTTGCTGGTAAGTGTACTGTACTAACAAAATTTYTTTTTCATAGCAAATTATGAAGGACAGGTGGATCAATGCAGGGCATGAGGAGGATGAACTTAAACCTTTTGTTGAACCAGAACTAGACATCTCGGACCAGAAAAGAATAGGTAACTTAGTACTTTCCATTATGTGTGAGGGGTTTTATTTTTCTCTGCCACAACTCTGTATTTGTTTGCCATTTGGAAAAAGTAACTATTCTTTTAATACTGATACTTCATCAGATTCRTGTTCACAAAATTAATCATCTTGTTTTAATTCTTTAAATGTTCCCTGCTTTCTTTTGAACACTCAGCCAGCCTGAACATCAGAGTTTCTGTTACTTACAGAATGTGTGTTTGGTTTTAGATATTATGGTAGGAATGGGATATTCTCAAGAAGAAATTCAAGAATCCCTTAGTAAAATGAAGTATGATGAAATCACAGCTACATACTTACTGCTAGGAAGGAAGTCATCAGAGGTAAGTACCATTCTTAAAACTGCAAAGAAACAAATCAGAAGGTAAAAATTAAGTCAGTTACTATAGGCATTGCATTCCTGCACAAAAATCCATTGCAATTAAGGTCATGTTATTCTAGTCATCAGCAGTCCAAACAATGCAGATTTGTTCTCACCTCATCTTGAGTCAGTAAACTCTTGCCTTTAGGCTGTCCAAAACTGCCCTGTTGCTCAGCAGTTTCTCCTCTGAAGGATTTTGTATGCAGTCACTGTCCTGTCTAGTCTAGGAGCTCAAGTGTGAATGTGCCAGCTGTAACTATTTTAAGAGAACCAAGGAGCAGGACTGACCAACCTGAAAAAGTTCTTGCATTGTAGATTACCTGTGATGCTGAGAGGGCTCAGCATCTGTAAGCTGCTCTTGGTTCCTCTGCTGGAGGAGTTGGTGTGGTGGCCTCTACAAAGTGTATCCTCTCTTCCCATTAAAATCTTGGAGAACTCAGAGGAGAGAGTACTGAAAGGACAGATGGATTTTCTTTACTGATTATCCTTTGAGGAGCTGCAAATTCCACTGAGTTTTACCTAAGACAGTTGTACAACAACCTAAAAGAAGGTGGGACCTCTAAGCAACTGCCCATGCCATCACTAAATCTCCCATGTAGCAGAGCCATCTTCCGCCTCCCTGTTCCTGCTCCCATAATGTGGTGGATGTTTTAATTTGTTTTGTCTGAACTCCTTGTTTTAATACTCTCATTTGTATTGTAGTTGGATGCAAGTGATTCAAGCTCCAGCAGCAATCTTTCACTTGCCAAAGTTAGGCCAAGTAGTGATCTTAATAATAGCACTGGACAATCTCCTCATCACAAGGTTCAGAGAAGCATATCTTCTAGCCAGAAACAGCGGCGGTACAGTGATCACGGTGAGCATTTCTCGTTTTCAGTGTCGCAGAGTACAGTGGCTTCAGTTCTGCTTGGTTTCTGGATTTGTCTCCATCCCCTAAGTGTAAGGAGGATGGCAACAACATAGTTCACAGCGTGGTGGTTAAATATTTTAGTGAATAACTGATTTTTTTAATTGGTTTTGTTATAAAGCCTTCAAAAGAGCTTGCAGAGGAATGCTGAATACACCAACTTAATTCTCTTGTTCTGCCTTGTGTTGTCCCTTACATTCCTGACTGTGCTGGGAAAGTTTTGTTACACAAATTGAAGGGAATGTTGCAACCCCCTCTTTCATGAAAAGTGCAGCACTCCTCCCCCATGCTCTTATATGTCTGTTCAGCTTTTGTTTTCTTTTGACACTAGTAGGTCAGCTTGTGTCTAAAACTTGAAGAAATGTCAGTTTGCCAATATTTCTTGCTTCCTGTTTCCTGCGGGTAGTGTCACTTGGTTGTCCTGCAGGAATTAAATTTCTAAAGAACAATGACTCGGACAAACGTACAACTCTTCTGCTTAATGAGAGTGCAATATAGTAGATTAGGATTTTCTAAATGTCTTAAACAACCTCCTGCTTAGACACTTAACTCATAAAAGGAGTCCCAGTTTAGGCCTACTTTGAAATACCTCTAGTGCATTCAGAAGTTGCTTTCCCTGGGGAATCTTCTGGGATGCCAGTTACTGTGGTTTTTGATACTTTAAAAACATGTTTTAGCTACATATTATATATTTATATGTTTATGTATTTATATGTATTTTTTATATCTGTGTATATACATACACTTTTTGATTAATTCTTATTAAAACTCTAACTACAAAGTTGATGTAACTTGATGTATCCTTTTCAGAGGTGTAACTGAGATGTCAGAAAACACAATCTCGACACCCCCMCAGGCTTTTCCCAGTGTTCTGGAATCCCTTAAAGCAAGAGGGAGCTTGGGACTGTTGAAGGGGCTGCCTCATTCTCAGGTGTCAGGAGCAGTTGTCTGTTCCTGGCATACCTGGGAAGGCTGGTGGTGAGCCACTGCCACTCCTGGTTGTTCAAGGAGCACAGACCAACAGCCATCAGTGCTGCTGCTGCTCCAGGGTTGTGTCTCAGGTACCTGTCTCAGGAAATTGGCTTGAACAGAGTGTGCCAGCTAATGAAGGATGTTCTGGTTTGAATGACTCGGTCACTTGTTAAGTGTCTTTAAGATTACTCTACGGGGGTTTTGCTAGCAAGCCAGACTAGAAACCTTCATGAAATTCATGAATCTTTCATGGAAATTAAGGAGTATCTTCACCTTGAAAGGTTTTTGTTTTTCACAATATTTTACTGTCTCCTGAACTGTATCTATTTTAATAATTTTAAATGAATTACTTTTTTGCAACTCTGATTCCCAGTGTTAACTATGTTGGTTCTCGTGTGTGAATATATTTCCATTGTGGTGAAAAATAGTTACGGAACTTTTGAGAAGAAAAATCCTTTTCCTGTTTCTTTTGTTTGTTTTTTAAGCTGGACCATCCATCCCCTCAGTAGTGGCATATCCCAAAAGAAGCCAGACTAGTACTACAGACAGTGACCTCAAAGAGGAAGGAATTCAGTCAAGAAAATCCAGCAGTAGTGCTGTTGCAGGAAGAGGAATTGCACCAGCTAGCCCAATGCTTGGAAATGCCAGCAATCCCAATAAGGCTGATATTCCTGAGCGTAAGAAAAGTTCGGCTGTCCCTAGTGTAAGTAGAAACTTTTATTTCTCAAAACCATGAACTTTTTGAGGGGTAAAAAAGTATGAAACCTGTGATTTCAGTGGTGCTGATTTTACTTTTCATTTATCAAGAGTAAATGTAGGTATCTCATACTGTTGCATTTTTTCCTCTGCTATGTCAGCTGCTCAAGTTACCTGTTGATAGCCTTGAAGCAGTCAGTATTCATAATTAGCGCTAGTAGCTCTTACTGAATAGACATCATTTGGGTATTCAAAAACAGTTTTTAAAAAAAAGGTAGTTATGTTACTCCTGATGTCACCAACTGCTCATCTGTGGCAGCTGTACAGAAGAATGAAATCTCTGGTTTTGTTATCCTGTTTTATAGTTTCATATATGTAAGGAGCCACCGAATCTTTATCCTCAAACATGCTATTTTAAGTCATAGTTATGTTGTTAAGATTATCAAAGAAATGTAGTTCTAAAAACTCTTCAAAGGTATATTTCAGCCTGTATTCAAAAGCAATGTGCCTGGCTTTTGTCCTTGTGGGCTTCCCCCACCTGCCTCTAAACCACAACAACAAGAAAAGCATACAAAGGAGCAAAAGTCATGAATGTACATGGTCGAGCAGTAGGCAGTGTGCCAAAAGAAAGGAAATTCTTTGTTCAGTTTGGCTTTAACTTGTGGTCCTTCCCTCAAAGGCGAAGTTGGAAATCTGTTTTCACATAATAATGCTTGAGTCTTGTAACATTTAATTTCTAAAACTTTGGGATTTTGTATTGAAAAACTTCCTGCCTTTCAGAAGAAAAATATTCTCAGTCCTTTATTCAACTTGCAACAGAGTGATTTTTTTTTTTTTTTAACTTATCCCACAAAGCTGTCATATTTATTTGGTCATAATACTCAGCACTCRCTTACAAGTGAGAACGGAACTTCCTGAGCTGCAGCTTTTTGAAAGTCTGGAGCAAAAGAAGTGAAATAAAACTTGTTTTACTTTATTGGCCCTGTATTGTCAGTTGGCTCAGTGGCTAGTAGTGACTTGGCTCAAGGATATCAACCTAAGAGTTTCCTTGGAAAAACACATCTTCTACTGTAGCACCTGTTACTCATGAGTGTGAACAAGAACTCAGGATTTTGGGGGACCCTTTTTTGATTTTTGTGGTCCCCCACGCTTTCCCTTTGTTCTTGATCAGTTCAGAAACCATTCAGGTTTGGTTTTTTCTTACATGACAGTTCTTAGCTACTGAATCTCAAAATGGTAGGATAATCAAATCAGTTTTGTCCTAGACTGAACTTCACTTGGTATTGTGTGGTGTCTTACTCAAATGCTTTGTGTCACAGTTACAACATACTTTACATTCAGTATGTTTTCATCTGCTATTCTATGCCACTCCCAAATCCTGAGGATTTATTCCAGTAGTCTTATTCCAAATTTCTTACTACTGTACCTGAAATAAAATTTGAGCTCATAACCATAGGATACTTCTCTGACTCAGTGTGCAACTGATCTTTTACAAGCAGTGATACAGGGTGGTGAGCATGGAATCAGACTTGTGATGTCACTCAATAATTAGTGTTTCAAATTGTCTCTGTTTATAGCTCTCCATGTCAGACAGTGCAAACTCTCTTTCCTTTCCTTTTTTTCCCCCTGCTGAAGATGAGTCTTTGGTTTTCTGGCTGTTGGGGATGAAGGGAAGCACTGGCTTTTTACACAGTTCCTGCAACTGATTAGAGAACTTTTATTTTAGTTTTGGCATGCATCTAGAAGGAAAAAAGTTATTGGAGTTACCATATTGTGCAGATTGAAAAAAGTTTGAGGTGAAGAGAGTTTGTGTTCTCACTGAGCACTGAAATCCTAAACTCTGTAATATGATGAAAAAACACTGAAGAGATGGAAAAATACTGTATAAAGACAATTATTATTTTGACAGAACAGCAAAAGCAGTAGAACCAGTCCTTGCTGGAGACCCTTAGTCAGTTGTGTGCTGCTCTTATTAAATAACAAAGCTTATAAGCATGCACTTAAGGTTAAGAGTTGTGCTTGTAGAGCAGATAACTAAGTCTGGGGCTGGTGTAACAGGCTCCAAGCTGTACTTCTAAAGTTGATAGTGTTTGAACTCTTGTAAACCAAATAGTTCTGCAAGCTGAACAAGTACACACCAAAAATCTTCAAGCTCATTGGGCAAATACCAAATTGATAATGAAAACCTGCTACAGGCGTTACACAGTTAGCAGGAACTGGTAACTCTGTGTTTTAATAATTCCTTGTTTATTACTTAGAGTTTTGGATTTTTCCTCAATGTTGTAATAAGGCTGCTCCAGAACCCTTAGAATAGCTTTAAGAAAACTGGAAGAGGAAAATAGGTGGTACACTTAGAAAATTGTTTAGGACCAAATACCATAGTAGTGCCCTTAAGTAAATAGATTGGGTCACTATGGTAAGTCAGAAGCTGGTTTTTTGAAAGTTTTTCGTCAGTCCTTGCCTTGGTGTCCCTTAATGAGAAAATAGCCTGCCTGAGCAGTGCACACAAGACTCTCTCTAGGAAAAAAGGAGGACTCTGCACCACAAATTCATCCTTTGTGCTGTGACTGGGCCTTGTGCATATGCTCCCAAGTCTCAACATGTGCTTTTGCTGTGTCAGCTGCTCCTGCAAAGAAGGCAGATGATGCCACGAGGATGAACTTAGGCAGCTAACCCTGACCCTAGGAGTTGTCATTCCATCGGGGAGTGTGGTGCTGTTGACACCAGTTTCCAGTGCTGTGCACCTGTGCCATTTAGTCATGWCCAGAGATTAAGTCTGTGGATTGGCTGAACAAAAAAGTCACAGCTGAAGAGCTTCCTTGATGCATCGTGAAAGGTCACACACTAGAAAGTGTAAAGGCCCCAACACCACGACTATTCTTTGCTAAAACTGAAATTTGAAACCTTGAAATGCTTAAATCTCTTCTCCTGATCTCTGAAATCTGAGCCAAACAGGAAAAAAATGTATACTGATGCTTCCGCCTTTGCATTTCAGAATGAGCTAGAAAATTGTGTCCTTACAGTCCTCTAATTTCAGATATGAATACCAAAAYTTGTCCACTCCCAAATCTGAAAATGCATAGTCTTAAAAGTCTGGTCCAGCACAGAGATTCCAGTCTTGTCTTTCCAGATGTGCAGCATCACTGTACATTGTAATGTGATGTGGTGTCTTCTCAAGGGAAACAAATACTTAATGTTCAAAGGGAGCAGGTGGAAAGAAGGAAGCCACCCATTATTGTGCTTATTTCCCACCGGAAGACCAGTGTTGGATGTTCTAGGTGCTTCATTCTCTAATAATGTTCAGGAACACAGAACAGAATGATCTGCAAATACTCATATGTAATATTGCACTGCACCATTGGTTCGCAAGGCTCCCACAGTGTCTTGCACAGTGTGACCTCCCAAGAGCATATAAACAAAACCTCACCTTAGATGCACAGCTTTCATTGCTGGCCAGTTTAGTAAAGAGAGGAGAGTTTGCACAGTGACAAACATCAGAGGAAAGTAGAATCAATCGTGGGTTTTTTAAAATAAATAAACACACATATCTGAAGACAAGGGATGTGTAAGGAATAAAGTACAAGGAAAGGGCCAGAAGGACTTCTGATGCTTGCCACAAGCATATCCCTAAGGAACATCCAGTGAAGAATACCTGAGAACCCTTCAGATAGCTACATACATCTTATAATTTAATTAATTGTTCTGCTAATCTAAAATGCTCTTGGTATTCTTCGTACTTTCTAACACCAGGAGGCTGTGCACTTCACCATTGCATTTTAATTTGTACATTTACCTAAAAAGATGTGTAACAAACAAGTCAGAGTCTCTTAGACAAGATGGCTTCATTGTTAAATATGCAGCTCAGGGAATGTGTTGCTTGAGACTCCCTAGATAGCTGATATTTTGCCGTAAGGCACTGGAGGAGCTTTTGCTAGTTATTGAGAATACTCCACTTCTAACAGTTTTATTTCAGATTCGGAAACAAAAAAGGTTTGGCTACTCTGCTTTTGTGCTTGAACAAGTTTTTCCTTTCTTTTTTTTTAATCCTTCTTCCCATGACTCTTTCCTGTGACCGTTTATATGAAACCTTTTCTTAATGCTATTATTAAAATCCGCTGAGTTTCCCTTGTCCGTCATAGCATAATTCTTCAAAGAACTCCAAAAGGTTAGTTGAGCATGAAGTCCCCTGCCTGATTCTTAGTGGCCCTCCTTACTCAACATGTGCTTATCCAGGTGCTGACCAGTCATTCCCTTAAGCTGGCCTCCTCCAAGATTTTCCCCAGCAGTGATGTTTGAAGTTAATAGCCTATTTTGCTTCCTGCTTTGCCCCGTGATCCTTTTCTTTAAAGAAAACTTTTAAACATTTTTTTTTCCACTTTTCCAACCATATGCAGTTTCCTGTGTTTTGTTCTTGGGGTGGGGAGAAAAAATACAAAGGCTTGCCAGCTTTTACTTCCTCTACAACCTGGGGTTGCATGTTTGTCTGGACCACCATGCTTTTCCTACAGTAATTGCATCTAACTTTTTATAATTCTGTTATCTGTGAATTACCTATAGCTTCTCAGTCGTTCCTGGAAAATTGACCGCCAACTTGGGCATATCTCCACCCTCTTTCTCTGTAAAGACAGAGGCAAAGTAATTCTATTTCTTTTCTCCCCTCTAAAGTAAGGTCTGTAGTTTAAATTCCCCTGGTTCTCTTGTCCTCAATGTATTATGCTTGTATTTAAATGTGTACTTTTAAAAATGTCTTACTAAAATTATCTGCAACTTGTSTCTTATTCTTCCCTGTTTTTAAAACTTGTCTAGTGTTTTATAGTATCTT
Source organism: Amblyornis subalaris (assembly GCA_018881555.1). Classification (NCBI taxonomy): domain Eukaryota; kingdom Metazoa; phylum Chordata; class Aves; order Passeriformes; family Ptilonorhynchidae; genus Amblyornis; species Amblyornis subalaris. The sequence goes on from JACAXG010000042.1 coordinate 5,066,251, forward strand.
AATATTTAAAAGTCCATGTTTACCTTCCCACTGAATTTTACCACGTTTGTTTGTTAAGTCTTTGCTTTTCCTATCTTGTTTAAGGGTATGATTTTAACTTAAAGGAAAATTCTCCAGGCTACAAGTGGTAAAGTATTTCAAAAATAGGCTATAAAGACACAGGCTACCCAGATGTAGATGAGTGTTGTATATACTGAGAATTTGTAATTCAGAACATTGGTAATTAAAAACTTTAAACAATATTGATTTTGAGCCATCAATATGAAATACAAGAACAACTTGTTAGAATTACTTTTTCTGATAGCATTATTCCTTAAAAATGMTAGATGGAGTTTGTATATTAAGTTATTTAATTATTGTAAGTTTTATAACTGTGTAGAATGAGCATTAAGTAAAAAGCCTTCCATTATATGTAGACTTAACCTCAGAAAAGCTTTTTRTTGGGAATAACAAGCCTATGTTTTTTAATTGTAGAATAATACTACCCCTGGAGCAATGACACGGCGCAACACATATGTTTGTAGTGAAAGAACCACTGCTGATAGGCATTCAGTGATACAAAATGGCAAGGAGAACAGGTATATGAAATGTCTTCCTATGGTGTATGTCCCTTGTCTTCACATTTCCAAAAAAATTGTAATGCCTGATTTAAACATCAGTAATATTCTAATGTAATTCTTAATGAAAGGTGAGTACAGATCTTTGGTTATGGAGCACCTGTAAGTATGCTGAGGTTTGGGTTTTTTCCTTATACTTACTTTTATAGTCTTTATACTTAGAATGTAAAAGGAAGTTTCTAATTTCTGGTTAAATACATGAAACGTTTGTAGCAGCCTTCATCTTAAATCTGTTGTGAACTCCTGTGGCCAAACAACATATACTTACAGAAGAGGCTTGTTTAGTGTCAGACTACAAAGTCCATCTCTCTTGAGCCATTCTCTTTTTCCATTTCTCTCTAAACTGTGCTTCCTTGGAATTATCTGAAATACCATTTTTGCTGCAAAGTCTCAAGGAGAAGGTAATTTTTTCTGAGCAAAGATGAAACAGTGATAGGCCATTGTCTTGGATTAATAGTGTTCCTCGCTGATACTCTGGCAGTCTAAGTGCTTCCCAGTATTTACAGGACTCACCCTAAGGAGGGAAGCAGCTATCTCCCTATTCTGAGTGAAAACAATCAGAGAAATAACAAGTTTTGTCTTACTTTACTGAATGAAAGCCTGACTAGAACATGCAGTGGAACTGGAGTTAACCACTTCGTGTGTTGGCACCATGGTCACACCTACTGCCATCCTGTGAAGACTGAGAAGAGCTGTCAGAAATAATATAATAGTGAACGTAGATATCAGGTATAGAGTAACAATTGGGAAGAATACCACCAAATTTCCTGGCTGGATGAGGTATTTTAAGCTACAACCGTTCTCAGAATTTTACTGCTGTCAAAAGCTGGTAACAACTAAGTAGTTGACCATTGCTAGGAGAGCACCAGATAGCTGGTACTTAATGAAAATGTTTAGGGTAGGAGGAATGTGTACCCCTCTCCTACTCTTCCCAGTTTTCTCCACCCCTTCCTAATCTTATGATATTTTGTAAAGGATGGGAGGAAGACACCTATTTTCTAAGTTGTGCTGAAGTTGGTGGAAGATTGCCATTTTTTGCACAATATTTTTCCCCTTCCTTTTGGCAGTTTATAAGGAAGAGTGGCGAAGTTGTGATGTTGAATGGAAGCCTGTCTGTTCCCTGTTTGATTTCTGGAGCCTAGGGATAAAGAACGTGATTTTGACCCTGTCTCTTCCTCTTAGCTTTCTGCAAATGGAAAGTGATTAAGGAAAGAGTCAAGTATAAGTTTGAGGACTGCCAAAAGTGTAGTTGGCTAGCTGGGCCTGCAGTCACCTGTCTTGTGAAGTACAGCACAGCTATTTGGTACTGTCTCTTAGTGTGTCTGTCTCAGCCTTCATTGGTTACTCCTTGTTAATGTTACCAAGTTTTAGATTAAAGCTCACCATTCTTTCTCCAATTTGATATGTTAATAGCTTTTTTCTTTCCAAATGCTCTTTGAAAAAATGAATCTTTTTGTCCATAATAGTTTCGATTATTTTTTATTTATCTTGGTTTAATACCATTTTTGTTCATCCTAAAACTAATATCTTTGCAATATCTTGTCTGCAATTTCTTTATTACATTTTTAAAGTTACTAGATTTTGTTTACTAGGAATGCTCGAGATTCAGATGTTCCCTTAATTTAGGAGTAAGTTCATAATAAGGAGCTATCTTTTGAACTTATTTTTTTCCCTGGCTTTGAGTTTCTCAGCAAACTGATGTTTTTCTGGTTTGTCGCATATGGGCCTTAATCTCAAAGTTAACACTGAGGAGCACTTGGCAACTACATTAGTTGTATTTTATATTCATAATTGGTTATCCTTGTATAATTTACCTTTTATTGTCGATATGATATCTAATTATCATTTGCTTTTCCTACAACCTAGCCTTAATTGTGTCATTTGAAATGTCTGAGAATTTATATTTTCACAATTAGGTAAAAAAAGTCCTTATAGCTTTTATCATATATTTTTTGATTACTACATTCATTTCTCTTTATAGAGGGTTAAAAAGAGAAAAGGTAATAAGAATGCATTGCTAATTGTATTACAGTTGGAGACTTGTTATTGTCTGAAACACTTCAATACTAAACTGCATGTTCATTTTGGCACAGTTTCAGAATTACTGTGATTTGGCACAGAATTCAGAATTTACATCTGAATATATTTTGTTGCTGTAAGTGGGTAAAGCATTGACTGGTCACATGAAATGCAGGGACCTGTAATGCAGGCTAAATGAACATGGCTATTGATGGGACAGGCTCTTCAGAATTAATCTCTGTTATTGTGCTCTCAGCTTGGCAGAAAGTAACTCTAGAAACTTGTCCTTTTTTCCTTCTGTGAAGTAAAATCTGAAGTAGAACCTGGACTTTGTACAAATTCAAGGTTTCGTTAAAAATTATTTCTGTGCTTTTGAAATGTCTATTGTGGCAAATGTTACAGGCTGTAAATGATTTATTACAGTTTGTATTTTAGATTTTCCATAGCTAGTCAGATACTGATTGTGACCCAGTGAAAACTTGGGAGACTTACCCTAAAAGGCAAGATGCACACATTTAAAATCTATTTTTTCTATAGAGAAAACGTTGCTTGTTCTGTTTTTCTCTTGCACATTGAATTCTGAAAAGGCACTATTTCTGAAAGTATGAAAACTTTGAAGAATCAGTAGTCAGCTAGTAGATCTGATGTTGGAGAAGGTAATCTGGAAGACCCATAGCAGACTGATAGAAGCAAAGAGTTTTACGTCTCCCATCTCTACTTTAACACATTGTTTGGCTGACACAGGCATTCTGCTGGAGAAAACTCTGTTGGCTTTCCTCCAAAGCCAGAGCATTAATTAACGCACTTGGGGACTCATGAAACACTCTTCATAATGATAGGCAATTGCTTTAAATCATTTGTAACACAAATGATTTACAACAGCTTCAGATTTTTAATAAGCCTTGGTAGTAATTGGTGATTGTTAGCTCGCGGTTCCTGTGTTCCCAGGCTAGTAATCCAAGGAAGCTGATTTCTAGCAAAGCATCAGAGGAGGAGAAGGTCCYTTATTGATACTTTTTTTAGATGTCACATCTCTGGAGGCAGGTGACTAAGTAAAACTTGGGTCTTGTTTGGTAAAAGTAGATTCTTTTTTATCTTTTGCAGCAGGTATGGAGGCAAGGAGCTGGAAAAGCTTGAGAGGCTAGTGACCAATTATTTGGGGATTACGTGACTTCAGGGTATTAGTTTTGAGATGAATGTTCATTTTCTTACRATTTCTTAATACCCTAGGGTAATGTAAATGCTGGGCTATGTTGAAGGCTTCATTGTAAGTAGTGCTTGTAGCTGTCATCCTGATGGATGCAGCATTGTAGAGATGCATGCATGACTCAGATGAAGTTTTTTAGATCCTGAAAAGTTAAACCAAAACCAAGTACATTTTGCTAACCATTTTAGCCAGCAGTTCATGTCTGAGCTCTGTGGTGTTTTGTACTGGTGCTTTGGGAGCTGAGCCTGAGAACTGGGTCAGCTGACACTTGTAGGTGGACTAGCATTCTTCTCTCCAAAGTCTGATGTACCAGAATTAAGTAACAGGACTTGAGTTTCAGTGTGTGTAACCATGAGGTAACTTGGAAGTGAGCATGCAATGTCATGAAACAGTCACTGAGAATTACTGATTCCTTAACCTCGAGCAATATTTCTGAATTACAATTGTCTTACTTTTAAAGCAAACTTCAGATGAATGACATGGTGTAGTCTGAAAGGCCCAAAACATCTTGTGGCCTCTCACTTTTCTCCTATCCTTATCATTACTATATAATGTGAAGGCTGCAAAGAGTATTTTGGCCTAAAGAAAGAAAGAAATGTAACGCTCCTATTTGAACGTATTATACAGCTGGCAGCTTACTGGCCATTCTGCTAAGGCAGTGCTCTATACCTTCCTTCAAAGCCTGAATGGTAATTTGGAGAATTTAGTATTCATGGCCAAGAAATATGAGATGCTCTTCAACAGTCATACTTCTTTCTTCAGAGAACAGCGTGTTTGTTGCCTACTACATGTACAGGTTGATTATTAATAGCCTCTTTCTTTTGGCCTCTCTGGAGTTGTTAAAGATCATGATATTTTTGGTTTGAATTGTACCTGTGAARCCCCTCAGTTATCTGATGTAGATTTGACAGCTTGCTCAACTTACAGTAATTTCTTTTAACACGGATACGTTCTGAAAACAAAGGATTTCACTGCAGTAATGGAGCTATCATCAGCCTTTTGGAAAGTGCATTTGGTGGGTGGTTTAATGTATTGTTTACTGTCAAGTTCAATACAAGTTACGTCAGTGCTTTATCCTAGTACTTTGGCACGGAATTCTGAGTTATTCAGGTTCTGTACATCAAGGAGGGTATCACTGCAAACTAATGCTAATGGTAAGAGCACGGTCACTTCATACGTGTGCAGTGCCATGTAAGTAAGGATGCTTTTTAAGGCGCGTGTAGGGTAGTTACTGCTGTATACATAGAAGAGGAGGGCTATTAGAGTTCGTGTTCTTTGCTAAACCAGTTAATAGAAGGAAAAGTTTGCTTTTTTTTTYCTATGCAGTAGTTTGTTGTTGGTCCATCATGCTCTTCTTTCTGCCTCTGCCTGAACCCAAACCCCCTCGCAGCCTGACAGAAATGTTCGCTTACGCAGCTAGCCCTGCTTCAGTTTGTACCACATCCTTCTCCAGTGTTCGGCTGCGACATCAGAAGTCGATGTCCATGTCAGCCTCTGTGCACACGAAGATGATGTTGCCTCCAATAGACAATGGCGCAGATAACTTCAGGCCTATGTAAGAACCAGAAATCGTTGTGAAACTAACTTATACCCACTGCTTCTTAACTTTGTGCTGTGGAATTTTAGTCCTAGATTGTTCTAGTATATTTTGCCCACAAGATGTGTGTTTCCTCATTTTTTTAGTCTTGTTTACATTTGTCTTGTGGTGTGTCAGGCTGTCTGTGACATAATCCTGCAATAGTGAACCTTAATTTTTTTCCTATTGTTAGGAGTATTGGACATTCCCTATTGTCAAAGTTTGTGGGAGACTTTAACTGTGTATCCTGAAGGACTTCACTGCTTGGAGCGGTTCGCTTGTAGAGAATTTTGTGTAGGATACTTTCAAATTAGCAAGACTTTCAAAGATGTRTGTATAGAATGTGGAGGGAGAGACATTAAAGTTACCTATTGCTTCTCTTTCCTGGGAGGAAACTTTACCGGTCTATTCTTTTATCAGTCTTCTCAGTGAAACATTGTAGGCCTGGTTTATCTGGTCTTTTCCAGGATACTCCTGTTGCACTTTTCTGCCTATGTAGGTTTCTGTTTCGGCAGCCTTTTAATGCTAACTTCTTACGAGTTTTGATTCCATACAGTGCTGTAATACTGTTGGTATTTCCAACCCTGGCCTATATAAAAGTGTCTGCTTATGCTTTACTGTAGAACATAGTGTTTTGTGTCTCCTGCTGAACCGCAGTGCCCRTGTGAAGGCGTTCTAGCATTGTTCTTTTGTTTTCTGCCCTAGCACTATTCCCGATCAGAGAACTCCTGTTGCTTCAACTCACAGCATTAGCAGTGCGACCACCCCTGACCGTATTCGTTTCCCCAGAGGAACGGCCAGCCGGAGCACGTTCCACGGGCAGCTCCGGGAGCGCCGCACCGCCACCTACAACGGCCCGCCCGCCTCGCCCAGCCTGTCCCACGAGGCCACTCCACTCTCACAGACTCGCACCAGGGGTTCCACTAATCTCTTTAGTAAACTAACTTCAAAACTAACAAGAAGGTAAGCCTCTTAAAACGTTAATGCAACGTTTGTGGGTTTTTTCCTTTTTATAGTAGAAATACCTCRTAGCTCATTGCTTAGATGCTTTTGTCTACATTCACTGATTAAGGGCTTAAGTTCTGCAACTTAAAATGCACTTGCTTGTGATTTTTTCGTAGTTCTATTTTGGTTACGGAAGCCATTTGTTTTTAGGAGTTGAATCAAAGGGGATTAAAAGTGAGACAGTTTGGTCTGTGCTGTTTCTTCTGTGCTCTTCAGCCTCGTGTCTGAGGTATGAATGTTGCAGAGATGAAATATTTCAGCTCAGCTGGAAAGCTGCTCACTGGCTGCGTGGTCCATCAGTAGATGGCAGAAACCAGGATCCCAGTCTCAACGTTTAATGTAGCCTTAGAAGCTCAGGTTGTGTTTCCCAGTCATTTGGTCTGTCAGCGTTTCCAGCATAACCTTGCTGGCAACTCACAAATAGAAATACCACAGGTGAAAGGGTAGGGGCAGGAGACAAAAGCTTCTGTTGGCAGTAGTGCTGTCACAGGCCATCTTAAAATAATGGCAGTGTTAAGGTTTCAGTCTAGGCAGGAGTGTGGCCAAACCTTGAAAAACTTATTCCTATTTTGGCCTTATTTAGTTCATGTGCAGATTCTGTGTGTKGTGTGAAGGTGTGGTGGTCTAGCCAAAGCCTGGCTTAAGCAGGTGTTGCTCCTGTGCCAACAATTTTTATTCTGATTGAACTTGAGTTTCAAATCCATGTATGATTTAAATTAGTTACTACAAACCCTAAAATTGAAAACCACGTATTTTCCTTGTGTATTTAAAACCTGTCAGTTCACATACCACATACTTCAGACCACTGATATCCACAACTTGCATATGCGGAATTGAGGGCTTGTTTGTCTTTGCTTTAAGATAATCACCAAGCTTTTGTACTTTCCTCTTCAGGTGAAGTTTTTTGGACAAGATCACTCTGATCTTGGCCTGCTAGCTTTTATTTTAAGCTTATACCACGTCAGCATCAGGCCATTTCCTTCCTGTCTGTTTTATGACTATAGATGCCTCCCTCTCAGTATCCTCTTTGTAGTCTCCCATTCCTACAAAATAATGCTAAGCCAAACTACAGTTTTTCACAAATGGCTCATTTCAGTTTAGAGAGTGAATTTCTTTAAAAATGTAGAAGTTGTTTCTGTGCAAAATGAAAGCATGACAGTCTAGCCTTTATAAATGTTTTAATTTGCTCAGTTCTCTGCCAGGTAACACTTCCCTGGGAAATACCGTGCTGTAGGAAATTAGGTTTGGGTTTTTTGCCCTTCTTTTTGTGTTGAGAGAGAGAGAAGTTTAATTTGAATGTTTTTTAAGTGTTAAGCCATCTGCTTTTTGTCAAGTGAAGTCTTAATCAGACGAATCCTTTTGGCACTTCTTTCTTTCTGTACTTTTGTTTGTAATATCCTTACTGAATTTTCCATTTGATGTTCCAAATGTGGACACTCAAACTGTGAACATGCAAACTTTTCACTCCGTTGTTTAGGCAGCATTCAAACTTCTATCATTACCTCAGAGTTTCAACCATTGCAGTGCAGTGTGCTTTCTTGAAAAAGTTTTTCCCCACGACTTTTGACAGTAGTTTAAATTCCATCTGGACCTGATTAAATAACATGCAGTTGTAACACAATAGCACAGTTACAGATGGTTAGTTTGCCCTTGGAGGATCTCTTGCAGTTGGGACTCTGTTATATTCAGTGCTTTACAAACGACTACGGAAGTGGATAATGCCAGCGAAGGATATGGTTATATTTCTTCCTGTTAAATAGACTTTTAAAACCTTAAAACTTKTTAATTTATTGTAGCATTCTCTCTGAGGAATCAGAATTCTTTTGATTATGAACTACTTATGTTCTGGTGTAGGCAATTGTCACAGCTTCTGCCACTAAATTAGCTAAATATTTAAGGCAGTTTTTGGCACAACGTAGCTGACCTAATGTTATGAAGAAAGGAAGAAACCTAACTCTGAAGATACTCAGGATATAATTATAGTAGAGTTACTGACTTTTGCTTTCTATGGGAAATATATGAAGAAAATCCAAACATATTTTTATGTGACCTTGCAGATTTCGAATTTTAAAGTGTTTTGACACCAGTACATATTTTAATTCATTATAAATACTGGTGACATATTTCCCTGAAAAATTTGAAAGTAGCAGTGCCAAGAGTTTGACTTTTCAGACCCTAAATCATCTGCCTAATCTGAGAATGTATTGAAGTATAGTCTAATTGTGCATTTAAAATGAGATCCTTTTGCATGTTTCACTCTAAATGCCTTTTTCAATTTATTTTGTACAAAATTTTTTGTTAATTATTATTTTGGCTTAATTTCTTTTAGAAACATGTCATTCAGGTTTATCAAAAGGTAGGATTCATTTATATTTAAAAAAAAAGTGGCTCCTGCAATTAACAACAGATTTGGCTTTTCTAGCCTTGGTTTTCTGAAAACTAAACTTCCTGCTGAGAACTAAATACTTTCTTTCTTCAGAGGAAAGCATAGAATAAATCCATTAACTCATGATGATACCTAAGAATCTGTGGCACCATCTGTGTTGTATAACAAGATGCTAAGCATGCCTTGTGAATTCTTCTTTCTTTGATAGAGTTGGTAGTGCCAAAGTAATTCTGTTCTCTGTACTAATACACTTAGCATGCTTATGTTTGAAGAATGAGGTGTTTGATAACAATGATGAAAGTATAAACAAAACATAAATTTACAAGCAGATAAAGGTAAGTGATGTTAAATTTATATTATCTATCTCTTTGTTTTATGATATTTAAGAGAAGAAAAGGTTTGAAGTATTGTCTGCAGCTGAGCACAGTTGTGAGTTGAACAGTTTTGTGTGGAAGATCGAATGAAGATGCAATAGCTGTGTATTTATTTTAAAATGGGATGCATTTTTTGAAGTGAATTGCAGCTCAAGTGCAAATAGAGCGCTTTAGTTATAAACAAAAGTACAACATTTATGCAAATTTATTAACAAAAGGGAAAAGCTCAGAAGTCTGATTCACAGTTCAAGCCAAAGGATTAAATTTAGTTTTGCAATCTGGGAATGAATCAAGGTGCTGTATATCTCATTAATCCACTGTGATTCATGAAAATCACTTACACAATTTTGAAGTGCAGGTAAATTTTCCAGTRGAGTTTTGTAATAGCCTGTTTAGTTGTACCATATCTTGGAGCTTCTTAAAGGATGGTACTTCCAATTTCCTACTACTGAAGAAAACCAGGGAGATGAGGCAAAAAACCAGACATCTGTTTTAACTTTCAAAATGCAAGGCTGTGACTGTAATTTGAAGTTTGTCAGACCATTTCAAGGAAATGCTTAGATTAGGGAGTCCTGAGATATGTAAATTGCTGCCTAAATGCGGATTTATTAGGTACAGTGCGAGGCTAAAGGTGCCCTGCCCGATTAACTGAGTAAATTCCATGCCATGGTGATGATAATCAGTGCTCTTCCAAACATGTCCATGTTGTAGAACTGGTGTTGGTTGGCTTGGCTGGCATTGTCACAGCTGACTTGAGAAAAGGAACATGCAACAACTTGGTTAAGGAAAGAAACCATCCAGCACAGCTTACAGCTGGAACTGAGCAATGGTAGTGGCTTTAACCCATCGAGCATCATGAGCTGTGGGGTGCACACCACTTCTAAAACAAAGGATTGTGATCTGTGCAACCCTCCACAACTGAATGCATCTACATTTGTTCTGAAGAAATATGGGAAATGCTAATATGAGTACAGTTTTAAACTAGAAGGTTGCTGTTCAAATTTGAAACTTAAGGTAATTTTTAGATAATTTTTAAGCCAGGAGTCTTAGACCATTGTGGAAATAGCTGCTACAGCTTCCACAAATATGTCTTTTTGAATAAGAGATGTGCAAAGTCTTACACCACCTACACAGGACCAGACTCTGCTTTTTAAATTCTGTTTTAAGTGTGTGTGGTGTCCCTCCATACCTGATTTCTATGTAGGTACAAAACCTGAAAATGTAGGGAGTTTTGGCAATTTCTTATGGCTGTATATGCTATGAATCTTACCTGAGCTCACTGTCTTTGATTCTGAAAGAACTACAGTAACCCAGTAGCACATGTACATAGTGCCACAACATCAAATCTGGAGAGCTGAATAAAAGCAGATAATCAGTCACTCCTTGTTAAACTGCTGAGTTTTAATATTGTACTCAGTACACAGAGGTATAAAATATATATATGTGTGTCTCTATATATATATATCTATCTATATATATCTCTTGTACTATGCACTGTCTTTGCCAATATGCATATTGTGGAAGTCTTAACTTTTTTTTTCTGACAGCAAAAGTGACTCAATGTTCTGGATTTTATTGCAGCATCATTTCTCCATTTCCATAAATTGATCTTATTTTATCATCTTGCACTTTTTGTTGGTTTTCAGTATCTTTTTAGACAGTTTTCTTTGTGTTTACTTGGATTTTTAAAACAGTATACAAAGATGTAAAGAACAGGAAACACAGCGTAACTCGGGACAGATGTGTGGAAACAATCTGATTTGTGAGAGCCCTTCACAAACCATAAGGCAGATAATGTGTAGGCATGGCATGACAAAGGAGAACACAACTTGTCTTTATATTTGTTCCATTCTCAAGACCGAGGAGTGTCTTGCTCCGTGAAATCAGTTTATGCAAAAACACAAGCAAAGGCAGAAAATTTAGAGCSCAAACTGGCAGAGAAGTGAAAATTGTATTAGCAGCGAGGAGGCTTCAGGGCTGCATCTGACTTGCAAACCCCCCAGAACAATACTGGCAGTACAGTAAGTGACTGTTCCCACTGCTGGGCTGTAGAACTGGGCCATAACCATGTCTGTCATGAAGGAAGGAGCACCTTGAGAGATTGGCACAGCTCTCCTAAGCCTGGCACGATGGCTCATATTTGAGGTTTTATGTCACTGAATGCAGTTCCTCCTGCTCAATGAATGGAACGTTGATGCATGGAAAAACTGAACAAAGTAAGGATTTTCTGAGAGGCTTTCATGAGAGTGTTTATTATTTCAAAGTGGCAGGTATATTGTAAATAATGACCTTTCTTAGATTCAGAGTACAGTGGTTTACAAACAGAACACTTCGGCTTAATTTCAAACTGAAAAGGGTGTCAGAACATCATTAGGGATTTTTCCTTACAGACTTCTCTGGACAGATTCCAGTAACAGTAAGGCTATTCATTGTTGGGGGAACTGGTTGTGCTCCCATTTTCTACAACCTTTGGCAAGTTTCAAAACAAAACACAAAAACCCCACAAAAATCCATAAATGTTTGCAGCTCTTAACAAAGCTGCCATCTTCCACTTCGTAGGAACACAGTAGGCTCTTTGAAGTTCAAGCACTCTCAGTCTTTCYGTTGAGGAGTGTTTTCTGACTTGTTGGTTGCTTTCCCCGGTAAAACAATCATCTGAAAGGCATGGATTTGTTCAGTTGGTACACATGTGGTACCTTCCTGCCTACCCCTTTTTTGGTCCTGTAGAGCTGTCACAGAAGGTGACTTAGTGGACTCTGTATGTACAGACATGAAAAATCTTTCTCCTATATCCACCATACATAAGTAGCACAAGATCTCATGAAAATAACTACAATAACTGCCCACTTTGAAGCACTGGGACTTACCAGTTGTTTTCTTCTCATTTTTTCTGTATCCTTTTTTCTTGTGGCAGCTGTTCATTGGTCAGTGACAAACACTGTCCCCATTGTACCATGAGCTGGGTTCTGATCGGATGCTGCCATGACAAGCAGCTCACAGCTGACCAACTTTGCACTCTATTGTGCAGTTGCTTTGCAGTAGCACCTGAGTTTGAATCTGAGCTGGCTCTGTGGCTGATGCAGCCAGTGCTGCCACCCTGCCCCTCACAGTGCCAGCACAGCACCTGGTCCCCTGTGACAGAGACTGCCAGAGTCATCTTGCAGGATTGATCACTCACCACAACCCTCAAAAGGAAGGAAAGGAGGAAATCATGCCTTGTAACACCCCACACACCCTGATATAAATATCACTGTGCATCAGAAAATAAGGTTACTGTCTTACATTCCTGTCCCTAGACACTTGTCAGCCAAACTGCTGTAATAGTTTGTGGGAAGCCATGTACTGCCTTAGTCTGCATAAGAGCATTGTACAGGCAGCATCCCTCTGAGCAGAGTTATTGCTGATATGTCAAACCATGCTCCTGCAGCAGTGGAAATGTAGAAGAAGATCATTTTCCCCTTAATTCTGCTTGACTCTGGGCTTTCAAAAGATGGTAGTGATCACCAATGTACATTTAAGCAATGCAAGAAGACAGAAGGCTTAAGCTTGCTCTTGGATGGGGAAGATGCATCAGTGTGGGAGTTAATAGGATGGAGTTACCACAACTTGAGAAATCTTGGATTTACCTCTTAAACTTCTGTTCAAATGTATATGCATCTTGTTCTTTTGCATTAAGGTATTTTGGTATTGTTTAAACACCTCAGATCAGATGTGTTTGCAAATACACAGGGTGATCAGACTTGTTTTTAAATAGTTTTGGGGATTTTTAAAAATATATACTTTATTCCAGATAAAATTTTTAAATAACATTAGCATAAAAATAATTGGGAGTTGTTTATCTTTTATGAGGTACTTACTAAGTAATACAGTCACTTCAATATGCTTTGTAGCTTTGGTTTCACATTTTCTGCTTTTAGAACTCCGGCTTTATTCAGTGAATTCTACCGATTATAAACAGATTATATAAAATTATAAAGACTATACAAATTATATAAGATTATATAATTATATATAAACATACACTGTTAAAATTAGTTATGGTCATTTCAAAAACTGTAGTTTATAGACTTCCATTGATTTGACAATATGTGACATTCTGAGTTTGGTCTAACCTACAGAGTTCTTTACATCTTTGTTGTTTCATATTTTAACACATCTTTGGTATGATTGCAGTATCTTTTAGCAGCTACTCAGATATTGTATATTCTAGTGTAAGATTTGTCTTCTCTTTCCCACTTCCTTTTGCTTCTGCATTCTTTTCATTGAGGCTCCCGACTGAATATGAGAGGAACGGGAGATTTGAGGGCTCAAGGTGAGGGTAAAATTTTTGTTTAAAATGTTACTTAGGTGAGTTTGAACCTTTCTCCCCTTGATTATGTGGCATAGTGGCTTCAGGCAGCAGCTTTTGTTTTGTGTAAGTCATTGAAACTAAACAAAGAAGCATTTCTGTCTGCAAAACAGCTATTAAAGCACTGACTGACTTGGTTCTAAACTTTCATCTTTCCTGTTGCCTTTTCCCTTGTGTGGTTTTTCTTTTTTCTGCATTTTAGTCATTGTAATTTGCTGTTGTCGTGTAGATGTGTAGATAAGTGGTCTCTAAGTGAGGCTGCAAATGTGTGGAATAACCACTGAAAGGTGATAAGATATTTCTCATCTCCAAAATCACAGATAGTTAAATATTTTTCATGTTACACTCTTCTTCCAAAATCAGCATATCAAAAAATACTAGAAATTATCATACTGCTGGTTTTGCCAACTGTTTTCAAGTAGAAAAAGCTTCCAAAAATAAAATGACCATCGAATAAAAGTTGGGTTTTCCCCTGGCCCTTTACAGCCTTAATAAATTAAAACCTTGAAACAGAATACTCTTTAATTWGCGTGATTAATTTTATAACATCTGGCAAATCACATTGCATAGTCCTATGACTCTGACAGTAACTAGAAGCCTTTTAATAGGAGAATTATGAAACAGGTTATATTTGAGAAATATGTTTATTTAGTTGTGGCCTTGCTATCACTTTTTATTTAACTTCTTCATAATTGCCTGCTTAATGGTGGTGGAAGAAAAACATGGTGTAACCATTGCCAACTATTTCAAAGAGCAGCTTGGCTTAATATGGAGGCTCAACATGAGACCTAAATTGCATGGTTTGGGGTCAGTTAGGAGAGCTATTTTGAGAAAATAATCCAGTATGACAGTCAATATATTTAACTAAATTTAAAGAGGTGACTGACAATGCACAAATATTCACAAAGCAAATCTGTATTTTGTCCCTGGAGGTCCAAATATAGTTCCTTATTCTTTAGCTGCATGATCACTGATTTTAATTAAAGTAGAAGAATAATTGCAAACTAGAAATTTCTGGAACGTTTCTTTCCTTTGTCCTGTATAACTTTACTTATCCTTACCAAAGGAAAGGCTTTTTTAATAAAAAAATCTAAAAAAAAAAGTTGCAGACTTGGGAAACACATCCTCAATATTTTGTGCTGTATCTCTTAAAACTGTGACAGCAGTGGTAACCCTCTTACTCACCATCTTTACAAACTCCATCAAGGAGGTGTCTAATAGTGACAAAGTCCGGCTCTCTTCCTGCACATCAGCTTCAGAGGTAGCTGAGTGCTGAGCTTGTAGCTGCAGAAGATTTCATCACTTTACCTCTGTCAGTCATTGGTATTTAATGAATTATTGACCAACTTAGGGGGAAGCATTTCCCCTCTGTTGAAGGCAACCCCATAGCCTGCAGTGTGGTGGGTCCCTAGGGATCATCTCAAACATGCCCCAGCGCAGGAAGGCCAGAGTGGAACTGAGCCAGCCAAGATCT
Source organism: Amblyornis subalaris (assembly GCA_018881555.1). Classification (NCBI taxonomy): domain Eukaryota; kingdom Metazoa; phylum Chordata; class Aves; order Passeriformes; family Ptilonorhynchidae; genus Amblyornis; species Amblyornis subalaris. The sequence goes on from JACAXG010000042.1 coordinate 5,081,257, forward strand.
GAGKGTTCACATTGACCCTGGGCAGCAGGTGGGTGACCCTGGTCCTGCTGTCTTTCCTCCTGCTCGCAGCCAGCTCCTGTGGGGCTCCATGGGCCCTCCCAGGGCTTAGTCTCCCAGCTGCTGCACAGGAGGAGCTGCAGAAGAGCCCCCAGTAGCTTTGTGCATGGCCTCACCCTGTTCTGTGTAAGCGGGCACCTCCCACAGCCTGGGCTGAGCACCCTTCTGTTACAGGGAGCTGCTATTTGAATGTTCCAGAAACTTCTAGCGCAGAGCTGGTGTTTCAGCTGCCAGCGTGGCCCAAGAACATAGTTTTGAGCAGAACCTGCCTTAAAATCAGAGTCGTAGGTGCTGCATGTAGTTCTGCCTCCAGGAGGTCATTCCCCTCATGCTCCTGAATCCAGTGACTGCCGGTGGTATCACACCTCGTGCCATACCCTCGTTTCAGCCCCAGCAGCTAAAGCTTTTCCCTGACTGTGTGTGTGCAGCAGCTGGGGAACGGGGCTTGGCTCGCAGCCGGAGCCTCCAGTGCTGCTCTAATCCGGGTGGTGTGCGTTGAGTGTTGGCTTCGCTAACGTGGCCCCTGGGGAAGGAGGCTGGCCCTGCTAACTCACAAATTCCTGTCTTTCAGCCGCAATGTAGCTGTGGATCAGAAGGACGAGAACAAGGAAGCCAAGCCTCGGTCGCTGCGTTTTACCTGGAGCATGAAAACCACCAGCTCCATGGATCCCAATGACATGATGAGGGAGATACGAAAGGTCCTGGATGCCAATAATTGTGACTATGAACAAAGAGAGCGTTTCTTGCTTTTCTGCGTCCATGGAGATGGGCACGCGGAAAACCTTGTACAGTGGGAGATGGAGGTGTGTAAACTGCCAAGACTGTCCCTGAATGGAGTTCGCTTTAAGCGGATATCGGGAACATCCATAGCTTTCAAAAACATTGCTTCCAAAATTGCCAATGAGTTAAAGCTGTAACAAGAAAAAAATAGTTAAGTTGTAAATTAGTTAGCAATTTAAAGTGTTTTTGAGAATTCCGATGGAAATGTATAGAATAACATTTAGGCAATAACTTCTGCATCCTTCTGAATAGTGATATTAAAAAAAAAAGCTGCTGAGCTGGGAGGGAGAGTTGGACTTTTTTATAAGTGCACTACAGCATTAAAGTTGCCTACTATGTAAAATATTACCCCTTCTGCTTTATTTCCATTGCTCCTAAGTCTTTGACAACAAATTGAAACACAGAATATATTCATTTAAATATGCCTCCTGTTTGTGTGGATGTGTGAATGTACAGTATGTGTGTATAATATATAAAGTATTATATGTAAACAATTCATTTACAACATCGAGCTGTACCAGTACCTCTTTTTGGGCTAATTTTGGTGCTAAAAATTGAAATGGCCAAGGAGGAAACACTTGAGTTAATATTTAAAATGACTGAAGCGATAACCAGTAAACGCAGGTTTACAGTTCACTGCTGTGTTAAGAAAAAAAAAAAAGTGTGTGAAGGGTTTGGATTTATGGTTGTGAACATTATTAGTCCTGTTTTCTAAGTAGATCTCATGAGATGATTAAAAATTCACTTTTACTGAGTAAGTCTTGCATTATATTTTGCCCACCTATTTATTATTTAAGTCTGAATCAAATTTTAATAATGTAGTTAATTTGTGCATTAATATTTGGGTAAACGCTTCCATTCTTTTGCTTCTGCTAAACTACTAAAGTTGTATCTTTGTCCTTTCGGCTTATGAGTATTGATCGCAGCTAAGAACATTTCTCTGTTGTTCCTCTAGGGAATGAGGCAGTGTAAAAGGAGGTGCTAATTGCTGACTAGTGGTTTTCTTTCAGAGCGAGTTTTCCACGTTAGACTAGGTCAGACTGACACAAAGCACAAAGGGACTCTCAAATCATGGCCATATTCTGCTGCAAGCCACGTCCGAGTCGGTGCCGTTCCGAGCTCTTGCTGCGCGTAGGGCAGGGCCGTCCCTCGCCTTCTGGGCACTCTCAGTATTGAAACCCCAAAGTGGGAATCAAATTGGCTACTGATCTCCTCTGTCAAAACGTCCACCTTGCTAAACTACAGCCATAGGCAGGAGCAGTTGAAGCTTTTCCTTGCAGCTCTTCCAGCGTGCTTCCCCTTGGCTCCGGTTGTGTTGCTTTTGATGGCTCTGTGCCAGTTGTGTCTCTGGCTGTGCTGCCGAGGGACTCCGCTGTCCTCTGTTCCCGTGCGGTGTGGAACCCGCCCCGATGAACTCTGATGGCCAAATAGCTGTCGGTAGGAYGTGAAGCTGCTCTGGGATAGCCCCCACTCTTTCACCATCGCGGCGGTGAACCGGATTTGATTTTGCAAACTAGAACGAAGAGATTTCTTCATGCGTTGTTTCCTACCGATACTCAGTTTATTTCTTCGAGGACTTGTGTAGATAATATCCTGCATTATCTACTTGACTTTTTGTATTAATGTTTTGTGGTTATATTTTGGTGAAGCACTTACGCATGTACTTAACATGTGCTTTAAACTGGAGCCTAAATTTGCATTTTAAATTTGCAGTGAGCTAATAGTTACTCATAGTACACAGTTCAGATTTGACCCRAGGTGAAAATGCAAAGTCCTTAATATTTTGCAAGTTAGCTCTTGTGATCTGTAGTCTGTGAAGACAGCAGACTTCCCCTCTCTTTCCCCCTAAGCATTGATATTGATTATGCTAGTTTAAAGGGTAATCATAGTTGTTAAATGTAGTAAATATTCCTGAATTTGCATTTTATTCTCTGTATATTCTGTATCATGCCATGGCTTGAGAACTCCAGGTGCTACCGGAGTTCAGTTGGCTTTCAGTGCTCTGCCCGTGCCTGTGCTGCTCAGTATGGGTTTTTTCCATGAAAACTCCATTTTGTAATAGCAATAAGACATTTCAGGGCAGTCATTGTACTTTCTCAGGTGAATGGTCACCTATCCTTTCACTTCCTACGTTTTAAGCACTCCTCCAAATGTATTTTTTTCACCCGGCAGTGCACTTTGTTGTCTGAACTGAAAAAGTGTTCTGATAAATTATGTAAATCTGTATTCGATGGAAGTTCCAAAAGGTTTCATATTAAATGTTTTCTGAAATACTCTCTTCCTACTTCACCTGTTAAGTATGTAAGTGTTTCTAAAAAGTGCACCAGTATCATACTTTGGATATTTAAAGTTTGTACTTTGGTATTTTTTCTTAAAGTGTTCTCAAAAGGTTCCTTCAGAGTAAATCTTTATTTGAGGTATTAAAAAAATCACTTCTTATAATCAGAAACAGGTTTTTAACAGCTTCCTTCCCAAATGCCTTGTAAAATTACTGAGTTGTGAGAATATACCCTTATTTCCTTAGCAGCCTGCATGCTTGGTGTTCAAGCCTCTGGGAGTTGCCTGGGAAGGAAAACTGCTTTCTTCAGCTCTCCAAACCAAAGATGAACTGCTTCCCCCACACAGGCTTTTTACCTGTTCATATTCCTTGGGAATCTGTGTAGGTTTGCAGGCACCGCTGCTGATGGCACTCTGCAGAACCACAGCTGGTTTTTCTCTCCTTAAGGGGCAAGTTTTTAAAAATAATCAGAGGTTGGTGTGTGGTGAGGAGGCAGCAGCAGGTCTTGGTGTTTTGAGACACGTGACTAGCAACCAAGAAGCGTTTTTGTTTAAGGACATGACTGGAATGTGCGGTCCAAGTGGTGTGTTGCGGGTTGATTGGAATGAGCTCATGACTAAAGGTTTGCATCGCTGAAACCTGTGTCATCCAGCTCTGAAGGTGTCTTTTGATTGCTGGATCTGGCGGAGAAGAATGTCTTTAAGAGTTTGGGTTGCAGGGTTTTATTTCTTTAAGTAAAAGCATTTAAAGATACATACATAATACTGAGCAGGAACAAACAAGTTCAGATACACTTTCTCTTATGCAAACCTTCCCCTGTACTTAGGATTTCTAAAACACTTCAGTCTATTTGAACTCTTCACAAGATCTGAGCTCCTTGACCATGATGAGAAGTAGAGGGAGAGAGGCTAGAGGAACAGCTAGTCCTGCTGGGCTAAGTGTTTTGCACACTACTTCTGTTAAAGCTACAGCATCTGGTCCAATCTTTTTGGGTTCAAAGATTTATAGTACAGATTTGGGCAAGGTTTACCTTTTTCTCTTGTATTACAGTGAGGCTTCAAATATAGCAAGATACTGTATCCTAACTTTTTTATTGCAGAATTTTGTGTCGAGATAAATTAGATTATTTTTAAAAATACAGAATTAGTATCTACATGTTTATGTTGCAGAAATGAAGTTTGGGGTTCAGGAGTCCTTCTGGTCATGTGGAAAGACTGCAGSATATCTGGAATTTAAATGGAGATCTCTCCAATTCAGTTAAAAGCTTGGCTATACATGGCCCCTTTGGGATAATGTGTAGAGATTTTTAATCAGTATTTCCCACAGCTGCTGTGTCATAGACAATGTTGTGGATTGCAATTTAATTAGGACTGCAGCCAACCCAGAGAGCCCTTTTCTCTGGCAGCCCTGGTCTGGACCAGCAGTGTATGCACAGCCCCCTGAGTTGGAACCCGTTTGATCGTGGTGGTCTCTGTCCCCAAAAGGCTCAGGTACCCCCTGGGTGTGGGCAGAGGCCCCTCTGAGCCAGTGTCACACTCTGTATTTCAGGGGTGGGCTGGTTGGGTGTTTCTTTCTGCGCTATCCAAGACCATGTCTTCTGTTAGTAACCTAAAGAGTTAAATATTTAGAGAATTTCAGTAGTAGATGGTATTTCTGCTATCTGGGGGGGAGTCATACTAATGTAAAATTTTGGTTTCTAATTTACATTGCAGATGTTTAGGAATAAATACAGTTTTGGAAAGCTGTTAAGCTGTTACCACTGTGGATTAACATTTAATTTTAAACATGTAGACTTGTTACTGTCCATACAATCTTCCTTTCTGTAAGTTTTCATATAAAAGCCCTGGAGCTTTCCAGTAAAGACAGGCTCATGTTATTACAGATCACTGCTGCTGCCAATTAAACCCCTGATTTGACATTCTGATGAAGTATGGTTGTGAAAATTCCACCTTTGACTGGTGTTTTTCCCCTCCAGTAGCAGTGAATTATTTCATTGATTTCACCACTGACCATTGCTCCATCACTTCAGAGAATAAACTGTTATCCAGCAAGAAGGGGCATGAGCTTTGGATAAAGCTCAACCTAGTGCAATTAATAATTTTTTAGAAGTTCAACTTTTTCATACCCAAGGCCTATCAGAGTCCTGCATTACAACAGCAGTAAGTGCTTAGAGAAAACCAAGAACAAGGCGGATACAAGAATTGCTGTCTCTGTGTGTGCTCCTTATTTCTGACAGACTTAAGAGCAGAAAAAGGCAAACCAATAAACTTACTCGGATAACTTGATGGTTTTCATGTTGCTGTTTCTGCCAGTCTCTCCTTAGTGCACTACCACATACTGCTTCCAAGCAAAGGGGATGGATAAAATGAGCAAAACCATGGAGGAGCAGTCTCTTCACCACTCAATGCTTCTGAAGTTGAAACAGTTTTGTATTTGAAACAAAAGAATTTGAAAGACCCTTAAGTGTTCTCTTTCAGCCTTCTAAGAATGTTTTAACCTTTGGCACAAACAGTGGGCTCTTGTTCCAGCAATAAATGAAAACAGAAGGGTGTCAATACCAACACTATGAATCCCGCAAGTATCTCTGCACAGAAGCCACATTCAGGGCATTAATTGTCAGCTATTGGGAGTTCACCTTCACCTACAAGTGCCATTAGCAACACCTTGTAGTGGTTGTGACTTAGCAGGTAAGATGTTTATTGCAGGAAAAAAAAATGCATTTGCTTGGTTTTTGTTTATGTGTGTTCAGCACTTGGAACAGTGTGTTCAGACTCGGATGTAAAACCCATGCAGAGTGGCCATGGTTATGGTTGCTGTGGGAACCACAGCATGGAATTTCAAGGCATAGAAACATTGCAGTTCTCATTCCATTAATTCCCGTATGTTATCATTTAACATCCTTAAAAATTCAGGGCATAAAACCAAAATATTTGTACAGTTCGTGTTTCCTTGTAGTTGCTGATCACATTGAATGTATTAGGTGAATAAAATCAGTTAACAAAATACCTCACCACGAAAAGAATTCTGTTAAAACATGTGGGGATGCAAAATCAGAAAGTAAAATTCTACTGGTATTACAATCACATGGTTTTCAATCATTACCTCGAGACAGGCAAAAGTCCTGTTTGCTTGGAGATGTCCCTTACCAAGACCTCAGTTCGGCACAAGTGCTGTAACCAGCAACAAACAGCAAACTTTCTAAGCGTGGAATAATTGCCTCCTCCCAGTTTACCCAGCCAGAAGGCATGAAATGAAGTGTTTTCACACGTGTTTCCACACAGACGGGAACAACACTGCCTGATAGGAGCTTGGAGGTATTGTTACAATGGTCCTGTGTCTGTGGTGCCCAGAGCAGCAGGGGCTGGTGACAGGGGGTACCCACTGAAACGCCGGGGGGATGGATGGATGGATGGATGGATGGATGGATGGATGGATGGATGGATGGATGGATGGATGGGTGGGTGGGTGGCAGTTCCTTCAGCAAGGCAAGGCGAGCTGCAGAGGGACGTTGCAGTGTCTGCAGCGGCCACAGGATGTCTCCCAAACGCAGAAACTGCTCTGGTTGGGGTTCATTTGGAATATTTTTAGAGAAGAGCTCCAAGGATCACTCGCTCCCTGTGATTTCGTATTGGTTATCGGTGTTACCATCCACACGGACAACTTGGACTTAAAAGCAATAGGGAGGAAAATGGACCACAAGATATTGACGGAAACTCTGTAGTTTTCAGCTTGAAATATATTCTAGTGCTACATTTACTTTTCCATTATGTTTTATTGCTTTTGGAGCTGAGGTGTAGCTTCAATGGGCTTTACCTTTGCCATGAAAAACCTGTAGGGCTACATAACCCTTTTCACTTCTTTGTCAAGCCTTGTTCAGTCTCTCTTCCTAGAAAACGACCATATCAGGCAGCATGCTCTTCTGCTGAGGAGGGCAGAAGTCATATTGAATATTTAAATTCATTTGCAGCTCATTTTATGAGTAAGAATCTTTGTTTTCCTCTTCGGAAATTTAATTACTGAAGCTATTTAGCTGTTCATCCTTTAGTAATCAGTCTAATCAAGGCTTTAAATTGCAGCCAACCTTTTCTAAAATAATCTGGGATCACTTGCCATTTATATTCCACTGTATTAGTACCTTTCTAAAGCTTTCTGCCTGGCATTTTCCATGCCTGCAGTCTGTTTTATTCTTCAAACAAATCATGTCACATGTGCTTCAAGTAGGCAAGAAGTGAAACTTCCTTATTTGCTCAGGAGCTTTTTTCAAATCACATATTTTGCTCCAGCTTTCACCTGTATTGTAATCCAAGTTTTGCTATTGTGGGATTAATAGTGACTGGTACTAATATTTATCGCTGGGATGTTTGGACCTGGCAAGGGGGATTGGAGAAGCTGTTTATTTCGGTTGGTCTCAGGCTCCTCTGTGTGCGTTCTGTGGAGGAGCCCTGCATCTCATCCTCTCCTTCCTGCGGTGCCAGACCCATGGGCTGCTGCTGMGCCCTTTTCTGAGCCTCCCAAGGCGGTGCCTGGAGCGTGGGTTGCGGTGGCAATCGCAGCGAGAGGCGTGCACAGGGCTCACCCCATTGTGTGTGACTGCGGTGGGAGCAGCAAAAGCAGAGTTCTGCGGTTGGGAAATTCTGTTCCTCATCACCCATCTGGGAGCAGCCACCAGAGCAAATTTGTTGGGTCAAATGTATTTTAGTGGTTTTATCTAACTGACCCCTTGTTGAACCTCTTTATCCTTCGCTTCTAAAACTTGTTGCTTTTTCCATATCTCCAGAGACAAGCCTTGGCTGAGCCCTTCTGAGCCAAGTCTCACTTCAAGGGACAGTCCCTTTCTGAGCTCTCTTGTGGTGTCAGAGCTCCATGAGTCTCTGCAGCCCAGATCTGTGAGTGTTGTTCTAGCTGGGGAAAGAGTACAAGTGCTCTGGGGCCCCTGAAGCATCTCCATACTGGTCATGGTACCGAGCAGGGCAAGTGCAATGGGATGTCCTCGGTGTACAGTCACTGAAGTGAATCTTCAGACCTGAGGACAGTTTAGCTCAATTAAGGTCAAGGCTGTAATGAACAGCTGAATTCAGAGCAGTCCCTAGGATAGGAGGAAGGAGAATTATCAGTTCTGAATGACTTCAGTTCCTGGGTGTTTTCTGGGCCTCTCATTAGGGAATCAAACACCTCACCAGAATGCTCTTCATTGGGTGTATTCTGTAACAAGTGGGGGTCTGTGCAGTGATGGGCAATGTGCACACCACCAGAACACCCCAGCGAGGGGCTGTGAGGGCTCTGGGTGCTCAGGAACAGGGGCAGGGCTGTCCTGTTGTTGGGGCTCTTCAGAGAGCAGCCTGCTCTCACTGTGAGGCTGCTGCAAGCATAAGGAAAAGCTTGTCCTGCCTGTGTTGCTGTGGGAAACCATGTCCATTTTTCTCCCTGGTGGCCCTTCAGCTCCACTTAGGACAGACATCGGAAGGAGTATTGCAAGGTGAAAAGGCACATGGTGGGAGCTTACCAGTGGCAGAAAAGGAGCTCAGGGAGCACCACTTCAAAGGGCCCATGGCTTGTGTGGATTTGAGTCTGGGGCTCAGGCACCATTTCCCCTATTGTGTCGCTCTGTTGGAGCAAACAGCCCTTGGGGTGAAGCTGCAGCCTGCAGGAGCTGCATGGAGGGTCCTGTTCCTCCTCTGAGCTCTGCTCAGGGCATGAGCAGGGAGGTTTCTCTCCAACCCCTCCGCTTTGCTTGCTTGCATGTTCCACAGCTACAGAGGGGACAGACTGAGCGTACACAAGCGCAAGCTCTCACACAGTGTGTGGCTACATGAGGCTTGTTTCTCTGGGAAACCAGCCCAAAAACTATGACAGTTCACAGCAGGGAATAGAGCTGCCGACCAAGAGGCATCTCGCCTTAAAAGGTCACTTTTTAGGTCAGAGCTGCACTCGAGGTGAATCCTGATGGAATAGGGGTGAATTCCGCTGGGCACAAAGGGGAGCCAAGCTCTGGTTTGTGCACTAACTTGAGTAGCTTAAAAATACCAAAGACTCTTTTCCAATTTTCTTTCTACTGCTGACATYATGAGCTGGGTCTGCCAGGGTGGGCGTTGCATGATGTAAAATAGTCGGGGAAGAAATGGTCTTATGTCTGGCTAATTCTGCTGAAGAAGTGGGGAAATGTGGAACCACCTTTGCAAAGCAGTAGAAGGAAAGGCAGTGACAAAAGCATTTGTCAAGGATAAAAATAAAGCAGAAGGATGAGAGCCAAGGTTTATGGGGACACATGCTGTTTATTTAACCAGCATCCAGCATTTCTCATTAACTTACTGTTATCTCTACCTTACCCTCCCCTTCTGTCCTCTGACAACATGTGAGAATAAAGAATGTTTCATCCTTGCCTTTTTTTGTCACTCAAATGATGCCTTTTCCCAGTTTTCTGTCTTGGGAGCAGTAGCATTCCACATTTCATTGCAAAGCTGAGTTTCATTGATCTAGCAGCAGAGTTCAGGGAAGGCAGGGAATGAAAACAAGTCCTAAATTGGGACTGAACCAAAGATAGACATGCTGCTAAATGAAAAACCAAAAGCCTGGAAGTAAAGCTCTGGATCAGCATGGCATTGCAGTGAAATTTGTGGTTATGCTGATTGCACCTGTTACACTGGCTAAGCTGGAGGATTTTCTGGATGCCTCACAGCCAGGCTGTAGGTGTGGAAGTGCAGTGCAGAAAAGGAGGCACCCCCAGTCCTGATGGTGACTAACCAAGGCTGGCACGATGTTCAAGCTGAGAACTAAGMCTCAGTCTCTTCCCAAAGGGGACTGAACACCCACCTGGCTGCAGAGCACCCTCCAGCCTGGCTTCTGGTGCAAGAGCAAAAGCCTGAGGCATAAAAACAGGTTGCCCATGGAAGAGGTTGCCCAAACAAGTTGTGGATGCCCAGTTCCTGGAACAGTTCAAGGCAAGTTTGGATGAGGCTTCGAGCAACCTGGCCTAGTGGAAGGTATTCCTGCCCATGGCAGGGGGGTTGGAACTAGATGGTCTTTAAGGTCCCTTGCAACCCAAGCCATTCTGTGGTTTTGTGGGCAGCTTCTTCAGCCCACAGACCCTCTCTGTGTAGCTTGGGAGGACCCTCACCAGCTCTCTGGTGCCCTGATGAGGAGTTTGTGCTCCTTTAGAAATCAATGTATGTGCAAAGAGTCCGTGGTCACTGGTGCTAGGCTCCCAGACCAGTTCTTCAGCCCATAGCTGCCGGTGCTGTACAACTTGCTGTTGAGCCTGAAGGGCACAGAGCCTCCCTTCCTCGTGTTTCTGGGGCACACAGCAGAGGAAATGAGGTGTTAAACCCAGCAGGAGCTAGAACGCAGCCCTGCTCAGCCTTGATGCCACCGGAGACAAAAAGGCCTGCCAGCAATCCCACTCACCAGCTGTCGTGTGGAAAATCCTAGAGAGTGCTGAGATTCAGGAAAAGGTACTAAAATCTGCCTTTGCGGGTGACGGGGGTCCCTAAATAGGCCACGTCCTGAAGCAGGAGACTGAGCAGAAGTGGAGGTGAATCTAGAGGAGGAAAGGCTGGGGTGATCTGATCTCAGCTTCTATTTTCAAGCAAGTGGAATAGATCCATGGATTTGAAAAGGGAGTAGCAGCAGTTCCTTCCCTTGGCACACTTCTCCCAGGCATTGCTGGAGGATTGGGACAGTTTTTAGGACAGTCACGTGTTCCTTCTCCCAGTGCTTGTAACCCCCCTCAGTGCATGGTCACAGTGGTCACCATTGCCTGCAGCAAAGGTCCGGCCTGGCAGGTCCAGGGGAACATCCACAAGAAACGAGATCCCTTACTGCCACATCCTTCTCTAGGTGTGGTTTTCCACAGAAGACCACCCTGCTGCTGTCTTACCTTGCATTGCAGAGCCCTGGCTGGCAGGGGTGGGAGCTGCCCCGGGACAGGAGCGAGCTGGAGGGTGGAGGACAAAACTCTGTCCGATAACAGCAAAAGTCTCTTCCTATCTCAGCTGGTTTCGTTTCTCTTTTCTGGTCTGAATCCAGGCTGGGTTGTGGCCAAGACACTTCTTAGCCCTGGTTTCTTGTCTAGTTGCTAAACCAACTTTTCCTTTGGCTGGCTGGATGTTCTGCTGCTGCCCTTCCACGTGGCCAAGGCTGGTCCCTGCGAAAGAGGAAGGAAAGGTCCTGCTCTCACACAGAGGGAGTGGTGCAGCTTGTGCAAGTGTCTGTCACAAGGCAGGAAGAGTAGGAGTCAGATTTTCCCAAGCCTCAAGTTAGATCTCTTTCTGGCCGCCGCGGTGAGTGTGGGTAGGCTGACATGTAAGACAACAAAAGCTCTCTGTTGGTAGATCTAAGTGGAGCGGTTTGAGAAGGTCCCAAATTTTCTTCTCGGCAAAGTGAAGCAATGCATTTTCACAGTGCTGTGAGAACTTTCCTGAAATTTTCTCTCCTGGAGAAGAGATTCATAGTATGCAAGGAGGACCTTCAAGCTTGTTTTATAGTCATAAKACTCAACGAACAACTAGGAGGAAGCACAACACCACAGCCCTGTGGTTACTTGTCCTGCGTACAAGCTGCTGCTCATTCCTGGAGGTCATAAATATTCAGTCAGCTCCAAGGGTCAGCCAGTGATGTCTCTGGGGAGCCAGAAAGTCTCTTGGATCCTCACTGTGAGGAGCTGGTGTCTGTTTGAAGGAGCTGAAAAGGACTGTGCATCGCGCTGACAGCCCTGGCTATGACTGAAGTGTGGCCACCTGCGTCAGCTGGACCCAGGATGTCCTGTGCATGTCCCAGGGAGATGGGGAGAATCCCCTGGGGGATCCGTGCTGAAATCTCCCTGGATGGATAGCTGTGACCGCCTCACTGCCACTRCTGAAGGAAGCAGCAAGCTGTTTTGTGAATCTCTTAGCCTGCAACAATCCATGAAACTGGCTCCTGCTTAGACTCTCATACGCTGGAATTCAAGAGAAGCTTTTTCCCTCGGCAAAGAAGCGAAGCTGCCTCTGGTTTGGTGCTAGCCTGGAACATAGCCCCTTCCCCTCCTGCCCCAGCCTGAGCTGTTCCTGGGCTGGCTGCCAGGACTCCATCCCTCCTGCCGTGGCCACAGCCATGGTCCTGCTCTCTTGGGCAGCTCCTCCCTACCTGTGACGTGCTGCAGACATTGTCCCCAGAGAATTCAAAGGAAGGAGCACTTGCCACCAGGAAGGACAGGTTTTTTGGATGCCTTTGAAAGCCTCACAGCCCTGGGAGTGGGCAGGTCTGAAGTAATGTGTTCCAGGAGCCAGAAGTCTGGAGAAAAAACAGATATGGAAATAATAACAACAGTGACAATCAGAATAGGTGGGATCGAGCTCAACACAAAGACAATGTGTCGACTGAAGAAGGCATCTGTTTCTGTGGAAAAAGTCATCTGGTCCTGTGATGAGCCTGCACCCCTCCCTGTCTTTGGGGAGCTGGGAGGAGGAGGAGACAGGAGGGATGGAGGTGGCTCAGTGTGGTGATGGCCAGACCTGGCTGTGCCTGAGCTAAAGGCAAAGCTCGATGCCTTGGTGTGTATGTAGGAAAAAGCAAGGGAGCTCTCTTCCCCCTCTCACTGCTCCTGGACAACATCAGCTACAGCTTGTGCAAGCCTCTGAGCCAAGATGAACCTCAGTGGGGTGAACACATCAGCAGAAACCCTAATGCTTTGCAGGAAACATCATGTCAGGTTTGGCTCTGCTCAGCTTGGTGGACTCTGAAATGACAGTAGGGACTATTTGTGGTTTAAAACAGGTCAGTCCCAAATTGCAGTAACTCGTGGCCCCAGGTGTGTGGCCTGCAGGTGGATGGTCTGGAAACAGTTTCAACGGCGAGTGGAGACCTGTYCACAGCCTGCTGCTGTGGGGTCAGACCGGGTTGGAAAGTGATGCAGTTGAAGGTCATCAGATCCTGGTCAGTGAAGGGCTGGGCCCTTCCTGCTGGCACTGTTTGGTCATGGCCCGTGGTGGTAGCAGCCTTCACCTGCCAAGCCTGGTGTCCCTGAGCCCAGCCCAAATCCAGCTGGGCGCTGGGGTTCCCAGTGGTGGGTGCACTTGAGTGCTGTGACCCTCACTCTACACAGTGCAGTCCCTGGTGGGTGCTGACCCAGCCTGTCACCCTTGTGGTGGAGGTGGTCCTGCAGGAACACAAGGTGCCACATCCCACTCTCCTGACCCGTGTTCTCGTCACCTGTAGAGTGATGTTCAGGGTCACAGAGCATCGCTGAGACCTGCAGGTCTTGCAAGCCCACACTGGTGTGTGTCTGTCCCAGGGCAGGCAGGGGGTGCTGGCCCATGGAAGCACCACCCAAGCAGTGGGATGTGAGAGCAGCTCCCGGGACCCATCAACTGTGCTGCAAGCAGCCCTGGCTGTGACAGCAGCACCCTGCTCCTGCTCTGTTCCAGAGCTGCACCCTTCACAAAAACAAGGGCATCCCAAAACAGACCTGATGTTCTAATGAGACCTGCCAAGGATTTCTGGGCTGCAGCTTCCAGCCTGCCTGAACATCAGCCCAGCTGGAGATTAAACRATATCCTTTAATAGGAACAGGCAGGCACCCGTTTCCAGCGCAGGGAGCAGAGAGCGCTCCCCATCCAGGCTCACACGCAGGCAGCGTGAGGCCGTAGCGGGACGGGGATGCCCTGATTTGGAAGTCTTGCTCGACCCAGCTGCTCGAAAGGCGGCTGTTTCCTGCGCATGTGCCAAGGCAGACTTTTTATTTAGAGAATGCTTTGCCTTCTCAGTRTAGAGGGGAAGTTGAAAGGCACCAGCTTGTGCTCCTGGGCTCTGCCGGCTGTGACTGACCTACAGCAGACACAGGAGTCACCACTGCCCTGCCAGAGCCTCCCGGCACGCGGGGCCGGGGTTTGCCGGTGCTGCCATTTATGGGGCTCCCGCCGTCGTCCTGATTAGATAATGCCTGCCCAGCACAGGGGCAGCTCTCCCTCCTGTGCCCCCGGCATTGCCCTGCTCCTCCCCGGGAAGGGGCTGCCGAAGTGCTCCTCTGCGTAAACAGGAGCTGCCTTTAAAAATAAACTGAGAAAGCAGCCAAGCTGGAGGGCATCGCTGCTGTTTCCATGAGAACGAGGGAACACAGCCTGCCAGGGCAGCTCCAGCAGCTCAGCTCTGGCCTTGGCTTTCTGACCCCGCTTTCACCCTGCAGGAAGATTTCTCCCCAGCTCCTTTCTGCTTTTATCCCTTTCCTTACTGGGACTCCTTTGGGTGGGTCCTTGCTGTGGTCCCTGCTCTCTGCAAACACTCCTGCTGCCTCCCAAGCCCTCTGAGCCCTGCTGGGGCAGCAAAGCCCCATCCTGCCACCACCAGCACACCAGGGTGCAGAGCACAAGGGGTCCCACACCCCAAAAGGGCCAAAACTTGGGAGGATAAAGCCCAGTGCCCGAAACAATGAGCCTGAGGGCTGCAGACAAGGATTCAACCACATCTATAGTAGGGCGTTATTGCTGCCAGCACTTGGGTTGGCACAGGGGTCTGTCCTGAGCTGGGTTGGAGAGTGGCGTCCCCTTTGGTGCTCTCCTCTTGCTGGTGGGAGGCAACCTGTGCGAGGGACCAAGGTCTCCAGCTGCGAGTGAACCACAAGGTTCTTCAYCTCCAGTAATGTGGTTTTTACAGCCTTTTCCATTCCCAAGAGAAATTCTGCAGGAATTTTCTATTTCTGCAGGAAAGGCAGCAGGGAAAGGAAAGGTTGAGCTCTCTCGAGACCTTTGTACTTTATTTTTACTTTTCTTGTTGTTGTTGTTTTTTTAATCTTGAGGAAGGAACAGACTAAAAGGGGCATAAATAAAATCCAGCTAGTTGGAACAAAAATACTTGGTTGAAATCCTCACCCAGTGCTGTGGGGGAGTTTGTACATGAGAGAGACACTCAGCTAAGGGAGGATTCTGGATCTCATACAGGATTTTTTATCTTTTYTCTATGTTCCATCTGGAGAAGGAGAAGAGTGACCAGGTTAACCCTCACCTCTGAAGAAGGTGAGCAGCCCAGCAGAAGATCATGTCCCAGAGCCACCTTTGTCACCCTGTCCCCAGCCTCAGTAAAGCAACTTCCTCCCTGCTGTGAGATGGGGCTAACAGTACTCTCCGAGGGCTGGTTAAAAGCCTGAATGATGCTTTGCTAAATGCAACCTTCTAGAAGCACAAAGTACTGTTAGCACTAAGCCTGGCATAAGCTGATGGAGCCATCTTGTTTTCCAAGACAGCCTTTGCGGTTTCACTGGAGATTTCCTTCACCTGGGTCTGCATCACATCCCCTCACCTGGGGGTGTGGCAGGAGGCTTCTCTACCTTAGAAAGGATATAAAATGCTGCGAAGCTTTCATCTGCTTCTAAAACATGTTTTAGCTTCATGCTTCATGCAAAGTGTACTGCAATTGCTTAAAATAAATAAATACGCATCTAATTTTCTTGTGTTACTTTCCAAGGATCCCAGTCTTAGTGTGGCTTGGGAATAGTCTCTCACCACAGGTTACCCTTCCTGAGAGGCTCATTTCCAAGCCTCAAAATATCTCCCACAACAGTTCCTTTGGAAACTGCAGCCCCTTGGCCACAGCCACYGTGTCCTGGGTGCCGGTGTGAGCCCAGACTGGCCACCTCTGCCAGCACTCCAGGGCTTGCTCAGTGGGGTGGAAGGACAAGACAGAACACGTTGAGAAACAGCAAATTATGCCAAGTTCAAAGATTAGTGGTTGGCTTATTAGGTTTTCCCCTAAGCTCAGTATTAAGAAGTAATGCTAAATGACCCACACAGAAATCAGAAGGGAGGATTAATAAAGTTTAATGGTGGAGGTTTGTGTTTGGAAGTGTCACAGGACTGAAAGCGCTGGCAAACAACRAAGTGTTTCCCCCTTTGCTAGTAGATGTTTCCTAGTATCTTAAAAATTGTTTTACCTCACTTGCTAGTTTTATGAGTCTTTTTAATAASTGTTCCCATGCCCATTCAGCCTCAAATAGCTCTTGGGCTTATAAATGTATTTCAMTGTTTCTCTGTATCTTTTTGATGCATTTATTCCAAATGCCTTTGAGGTAACCTAATCTGTGCTTTTGGTGGTCCCTGCTCAGGGCTTTAACTGGAAGTGAATAAACTGAGCTGAAAGGCAAGTCAGGTGGGCACTTATACAACTCCTATACAAGATGGTGGCTCCCCAGAGGAGTTGTTCTTGGTGGAGGCTTCACTCTTGAACCAAGTTGCATGAAAAAAATCTCAATGTGGCCATGCAATGGCAATGGAAATTATCTTAAAAGAGAAGAAGGTTGTGCAGGTATCCTAGGAAAGTAAAGAGTGAATGGGTACATAGAGCAACCACAAAGACATATCATTGCTGGCTTTTACACTGATTGTATGAAAGTATTTGCCTCTTCAGCTGACCCACCTCGTGCTGTCATTTTTCATAAATACTGTTCCAGAGCCAATCCTTTATTCCTTGTGAGGAAAACCAAAATAAAACTTCTGCYTGCTTTTAAAGTTGCATTTTACACCACATGCAAGGGTCTTCCCAGCCACATGTTCTGCAGTATCGTGCCCAAGCAGCAGCGCCACCTGAGTCAATTCTAAGGCATTTCCAGGGGAGCAGGAGGGGCTGCAGGGAGGGGTGCTCAGCCTTTGGAAACATCCTGGTCCCCCAGGAGAGGAGAAGGACATAGTCCCTTTCTCTGCATCTCAAAACATGCRATCTTGCTGCCTGTGTGAGGACACAAGTGACCACCAGCACGAATTGCTGACGAGCATCTGTGGCTGCCAGCGGGGAGAGAGGCTGGATGCTCCAAGGGTGGCTGCTGTGGCCAGACTGATGATTCCCAATAGGACTGGGGCCTGGTTCTGTCCAAAATTTGGGTTACTGCGAGGAAGCGAGGCACATGAGCCACGGCAAAGCCCCATGCTGTCGCAGGGACCCTTCCCCACTGACATACTCAGGATCCAGCCCCTCATGCCGGGGGTCCTTGCAGCAGCAAGTGGCAGGTCCAGAGATGGGCCATCCCTGCTGAGGTTGTCCCCAGCACCTTGTTTCAGCTCAGCAGTGACCCAGGCTGCTGCCTGCAGTGCCAGGCAGGCAGCTCACCCATGCTAAGCCGCAAGGTCTCCGTCCTGCTGACGAGTCTTTGCAAAGCACGGCGTTTGTTGCAAGTAAAAAAAACCACCAGGGAAAAATAAGGCCAAACCATCAAGCAACAGAAAACACACAACTTGTGGCTCTGGGCTGGCCAGTCYCTGCTTGCTGGCTCAGCCTTGTGCCCACGTGAGCCCTGCCCTGCTCCACAGCAGCCCACGGAATGAATCCGAGGGAGTGTGGCAGTGGGACAGGCAGTGGGCAGCTCAGCTGCTGCACAAGTGGCTGGTGCTCAGTGCGAGGTGTGATTCCCAGCAGCTGCTGCCTCAGGTGCCTCTCACACAGCCCTGCCCAGAGCTGGCTGGAGCAGGCCCTGCTGATGATCATCTACCTGGCTCTCTTCCACTTAATGCAGTCAGGAGGTGGTCACCAGCGGCCAGGGACACTGGCCAGGACATTTTGGGACAGTGGAGAGGCGCACCCATCTCCAGCACGTACCTCCTGCTGCTGGGATAGGGCTTGAAAAAGAGTTGGGAGGTGGGAAGCATGGACACTGTGGGAGCTGTGTGGGCTGGGGATCAGCCTCCAGCGAGCCACAGGCAGAACTGGGAGGTGCCCAAGCACCTGATGGGCACAGAAACTGGGCACTGGAGCAGCTGGGCACACTGCAGCCCCTGCACACGTGTCCATGCAAGCCTGACCTTGCATGCCCTCCTCAGCTCTCCTCGGCCGCCAGAACAGCTGTAAGAAACCCTCAAGCCTCTCCTGAAGCTCTCAGCAGTGGGAAACAGCTGAGCTGTTTCTTCCTCATGGCCCTCCCCATCCTTTAGGCAACTGCAAGGTTTGGGTCACTGCTGAGGTCCCACCAGCCATCCCTCGGTGAGAGCAGAGAGCAGCCTGTGCTACCCACCAGATGGAGGAGGGGAAGGGGGCTGACAGGGGAAAATGAAGGACATGCCAGAGTCAGAGGGAAGGAGGTAGGCACTCATTCCAACTCTGAGGGAAAGAGCATTCTCAAGATGCTCAACATTTTCCCTTAAAATAATGGCTTGTTTAAAAGAGAAAAAAAAAGCCAGCCATGACCCTCCCATGGAGAGGAGCCGAAACCCTGGCGCCATGAGTGCTCCCATCCATCACAATCTTCTTCTCATGCATCTGCCTGCATGAGAAGTATTTCTGGAGCCATCTCTCCCCAGACAAGTCCCAGCTTGGAGGCTGTTACAGCAACGATCCAAGATGATGCTATCCCAATGTCCTTTGTTGAACACAGCCCACTCACTCATGGAGCAGTCCCTGGCCTTCGTGGTGTCCGTTCCCACTGGAGACCTCTCCTCTCCTGCCCATTTGGACATCTTCAGTCACTTGCTCTCAACACAACGTCTGTATCGGCACTGCCAGCACTGGATGGCTCTGCCAGCTTCCCGGTAATCGCAGGGACACTGCCCCCGGCAGCCCAGGAACGATGTCAGCCTGAGCAGGGATTAGTGATGATTCAGGGGATTTCACCACAGCCTGGAGGGAGACTGGCCAGTTTCTGTGGGCAAACCACAAGGACTCGGTGAAACACCAACCTTCCTGCCCGAAATGACTTCACCACCCATGCCCCAAAGCCACCTCGTTTGCATCTCACTGCCTCCAGCCTGTCCCTGGCCAGCTGGGACAGCAAAGCAGGAGAAGTCACCTCTGTGCTGAAGCCAGTGCCCAACCCCCATCAGCTCCCATGGGCAGAGCTGGCACTAGAGCTGAACCTGCCATTGGTTTTCCCTCCAGCTTCGCTGTGGTTTGAATTTGCAGCAGCATTTGAACTGCAAACAGACACTTT
This sequence comes from Amblyornis subalaris, assembly GCA_018881555.1. NCBI lineage: Eukaryota > Metazoa > Chordata > Aves > Passeriformes > Ptilonorhynchidae > Amblyornis > Amblyornis subalaris. Next base: position 5,100,249 of record JACAXG010000042.1, read on the forward strand.
TTACGCCCCAGCAAACCTGTCCTCAATGTATGTGCTCCCTGCTCTCTTGGACCAGGCATGGGGCTTCAGGTGAATTAATTCAGTAGTTTTCCAGTCTCACTCATTCCAAAGTCATCCAGGAAAGCTTTGCTGTGCTCGAGTGCTACCATCAAACACCATCACAGTAAGTCACTGCAAAAATATAAGCTTACACTTCCAAGGTCTCCTCAGCACAGGTTATTCTCAGTGTCACGCTCCGGTCATCAATAATGGATGTGGAAAAAGCAACCAGACTGCAGCTGTCAGCCAAACCTCACACCCACCTGCACGAAACGGAAAAGCTGAGGTCTTTGCAAAGCTCTGGAGCTCGCATGTATTTCTGTCAAATTAAACTGCAGTTCTGGTTTTATTCTGAAGCTGCATTGAAGAAAGCTCAGGGCTGCCCATTCTTGTATATTTTTAGCCGAACTTTTGACATTCATTAAAAACTTCAATGTTCACATTTTTCTACCCATTTTCCTGGGTGTTCAACATGAGGCATTTTGCCCTTTGAAAGTTTAATTCACATATATATATATATGTGTGCATATATATAAAAATATACATATATATATATATAAATGGTTTCTCAGAGTCTTACTCACTGACTGGAGGAGAAAAACAAAAATCTTTGGTAGGTTTGGATGCATCTCAGTTTTATTTTTACCCTGTCTGATACTGCAGACTTTCCCTGTTAATTGTCAATCGCAGGCTGAGCTCACGCTGCCAATTTAATCACTAGACCCACACTGTGGGCGTAGCAGGTACAACTTCTCACCTGGCACACTCAGCCTGGCTCTGTGCAGCATTTGGACAAAAAAACTCAACTCAGATGGTCTTTCAAAAGGTGAGGGAAGCCCAGTGGTTCCATACCGACACCTCGGGCAGCCCTCACTGCTGGCCAGTGGCTCATGGCCGATGAGGTGCTGGTGGGCTGGGAGTCTAGGGCAAGTGACCCATGCCTCAGACTGGAGCTGGTCAGGGGCTTGTGTGATTTCTGTGTAAGAAATCATGCTAAACATGCTAAAACCAGGGAAGAGGGTCAAGCAATGCAAGAGGTCCAGTTGTGATCAGCCTCTCAACTCCGCATTTCACACTGGGGGGTGTCCTCCATCCTGGGCTGGGCTCCTCCTCCACCGGGGACAAATAAAACCTAACAAAGCCCCATGATGGTGGGGAAGTGCCCTGTCCCACTGGTGGAGAGCTGGAGAAAATGTCACCCAGGCTATTTCCAGCTGTGTAACTATGTTTTTTTAGGAGAGGTGGGAAGGCAGACTAGCCAGAGGAATGCAGAGCAGCCAAAGGAGCCTGCTGGCCTGCTGCTTCCCCAGGGGGAAAAGCAAAGCAAACAGGAGATGAAAAGGCTGCGATGCCTTCTCCATCCTCAGAAGAGTGCCCTGCCTACCACACTACCACATTTTTTGTGTGTGGGCGGGTGGGTGGAGGAAAGAATAAAGATCACTCAAAGTCTTCTGCTCAAGCTATTCCATGTTGTGTAAAAATATGGTAATGCTCAGCTGAGGACAGGCTGGAGCCTAAACCCTCCCAGGTGAGTGCTGGAGACATTAGGCAATAGCACCTTCCTTTTCCTTCTTGGACTAGCAATGGATGCTGAGCAAAATGGAAAGCTGGAGGAAAGCATTGTCCTGCCCTCAGTTGTGGTTGGAGCAGAGCAGGGATCCTCTGCGGAGAGCAGGACTCAGACAGGAGCCTCCTGTGCCCCAGGCAGGGCACTCAGCAGGCATCCAGCAGGTAAAACCACTTTGCTCCAATCCCTTGTTTTTCTGAGAGAGGAGGCAACACGGTTTGGCCACCTCATCCCAGGAAGCAGGAGCCTTCCTGGAGCACCTGGAGCTGCTCGGGAAGCAGCCATTCTGTCCCCTTGCATGGCTGGAGGGACAAGGGAGCGTGCAGGGAGCTTGACCACTTCGCCGAGGGTTGGGAGCCTCCCACGCCGTGGCCGAGTGCCCAGGCCCAGTGCCGTGGTGCTGAGTCCACAAGAGAGTGAGACACCATGAATCATTTTCCAGTAGATAGCACGGAAGTGGGATAAGGAGCATTTATGGGCGGTCTGCTGCCAGAAAGTGTAACGTGAGAGGCAAATGGTTTCCCAAGCAGCTTCACTTCTTGAGCAAGGACCCCGGGGTGCCAGCGGGCAGCGCGCTGCCTGTGCCATGCGTGTCCAGAGGCAAGGTTTGGCACCACAGCGGCCAGGGCTGGGTAGCTGCTCCCTGAGGGAAGCAGAAACATTCAGAAGGAAAAGAAAATGAAAAACAGAAATTCCCCTTGAAAACATTATAAAAGCGGTGCATGTCTCGCAGCACCCAAGGGACAACCTGCCAGCCTGGGGGAGCAGGGGTAGTAAAAGAGGGCCATACAGCAAGGGGCTGCCTCACAGCAGCACGATGTGCTGCTCCCCAGTCCGTGGGGGAGAAAGGCTCAGCTGAAATGTCACAGGAAAGCACAGAGAGGGCCCAAAGGCGCTCCTGGCCCCTCTCCTTCCCCAGCCCACACCCCCAGCACTGCTGGGACCACTGGAGGAGTCCCCTGCACCACTTCAGGCCTAGTGAGGAACACTGCCATCACTGTGGGGTGTGATGAGAACAGGAGCCACACCTTTCCTTTCCAAAAGCTACAGGACACACGTGGCTAATGGCAGCTTCCCTGGATAAAGCACAGCAGGGACTGACAGCCTCCCTCTCCTCCCCTGGCTTAAGGCCAAGCACCCCTGTCCCACGGCAGTCTGCCAGGACCTGGCACCATTTTGAGTGCCCAAGGCACAATCAAGTGGCTGTTCCATACAATCCATGATGGGCACCCAGCGCACAGTGGTAAGTAATGTCAAGGACCAAACCAAAGGTTTTAAGGTGAGGGGACAGGAGGCTTAATTTCTCTTTTGAGCATAGGTTTTTACCAAGTCCCTAGGGTAGGTCACCACATCCAGCCTTTTGCCACAACACATTCTTTCTCTGGAATATTTTCAATTGCTTTGTACAAGCTGAAACAAAAGCATGGGTGCATGGCAGCAACAGGAGGGAACATAGCAAAGGTGGTGGTGGGGAAAGAAAACCAATTAAATATTTTCTAGGTGGATGCAAGCATTAAAGACTGGCTTGCTGCTTTGACCACAATTGTTTAGCCAGCTACAGGTGCTGCCCCAGACTGCAGAGACTCAGGGGCTAAAAGGAGACGGACGCACCAGCTGTGATGGGTTAAGAACATAGGAGAAACAAGATGCATAGAGAGAGAAATGTTTTTATTAGTCCAGCTGATATAGCTAGAAAAAAATAGACAAGTTTTCAGGCAACTCCTTCCATTAGGTAATTGCTGTGAGCGCAGTAATGACGCCGTGTTGAGGAGAGGCACCACTAAATGAACACTCTCTGATTACAAGAAGCAAAACCAGCTATTTGCCAAGCGTCTGTGAACAGTGACATGAAGCACAGCATGGGGGATCTAAAGAATATACAGAACCAACTGGTTGTCTCTTGCATCAATTTCTCTTCCCTGCTCTCACAAGCTTTGTACAGAAGAACTCCTGTGCTGAGTAACTCCAATAGAGGAACAACATGCAGCACAGAACAAAACTCTTACATGAGACCTCCTCTCCCCCACCCACTTAACTTTGAAACACATAGGAAGCTGTATTAAAAGAAAAAAAAAAATCTCATCTGAGATGTTCACTCAGCCTTTTCTCACCAAAATTAAATTAGCTCACCCCAGCTGGAATCATCTCTTCAGCTAAGTGACAGCCTGCAATCACAGCCTTAGAAATATCACAGCCTTTACAAAAGAAAGCCTCAGTTATCTACGCAAACCTATATAAAGCTGCACGCCATGGAGCTCTGCATCAACCTCTCATCACGCTCCCTCCATCAAAGCTGGGTTTTAGCAGTGAGTAGAGCTGTTGAGCAGGTGCATCTGCATGAGCTGCAAAGCCTATTCTTTCCAAGGGTCTGATGCTCCCAGTTAGCAATACTTGTGGAAAATGCTGCTCTTGTATGTTAATAATGTGATGCTTCCACACAGCAAGCACACATGTACAGCTGCTCTGGAGAACAGACCTACTTGATGCAATCTTGAGCTCACACTCAGAGAACTACTTGAGCTTGCAAGCCAGGCCATTTAGCAAAAAGAACAATTTAGCATGTTTTAATTGACTAGACTGCTTATTTTTAGGTTCATGGGATAACTGGTGCACAGGCCACCAAAAGTCATCTGAAGCAAGCTGATTAGCTGGTATTGTCCTGTAAGTGGCAGCTTCCAGCCCCCATCTCTGCCCTGGCTGAGCTGAAATCACTCAGATAGAAGCATGAGTTTAATTATCTACATTTCACCTCACTCCTTACCCTCAAAAGAGCAATTGGTTGTTTACACCAGCTCTCTGCACAGCCCCAGACTGAAGACAACCTTCATCCCACAAACCAGCTCAGGGTCAGTAATACCATGGACTGAAGTCTGACCTCAGGGCATTGTCCTGCAGCCCCAGGAGGGCCCATCTGAGAAGAGCAGCTCTCTGTACCCAGCTCTCTCCCTGTCCTGACAGGAGTCAGCCTGGCTTGCAGTACTCACAATGATGACAATTTACAGTTGGCATGAGCAGATGCACAAGTCAAAGCCTTGGAGGTAGGGCATGTTTGCAGTGACTCATGTTTAACACTAGTTCTCAAATTTACAGCAACTACAATCAAGTTAAAGGTTCAACTTTTGAAACTGCTTTAACACCACTTCAACTCGGGTGGTCTGCAGCAGCACACCCAGAAGATGTGCTTGCACAAAAAACCAACTAGTGAAACTATGAAAACCAAGTCACTTAAATCTCAAAGACATTCAGTTAAGGTATCTAAGACATCTCAGGCCAAACAACAGTTTATTTCATTTTCAGCAACATCTCAACCATCAAAAAAATAAACTCTAACACAGATGGATGGAAGACTTCTCTACAGTGTAACTAAGTGGGCTCTGACCCCAAGGGTTTGAATTGGAGTGACATTTTATTATTCATCCAATAAGTTAGGAAGCATGAAAATAAAGTGCTTTATTTCTGAGCTGGCATGAGGTCATCAATGGACTGGCCTTTTTCAAGGCGTTTCTCCATTTCAATGAGAAGCTTCACACCATCCACCACCATCTGCACCAGCTCCACCTCAGAGAAGCCAAGACGATCAGCATTGGAGACATCAAACACTCCTCCAACAGCAGCTGTGTCCACACCACCTGCAGCAAGAGATTAAGTTACAGCATTGACCTCAGCTAGAGCAGGTGAGTCGGCCCTTCTTCCCTCACTAGCTTGATGTGGGGACACAGCAAGACAATTCTCTACAAGCTGCCACCGGTGCCTCCTCCTACATGCAGGGAGATAAAGCCATGTGTGATTGCCAACATGAACCACAGAACATGCCACTAGGCCAGCTCTATTCTTCTGACCCATTGAGTAATCTAACCCGAGATCAGAAGTACTCACTGGAGCTATCTCCTAGCCAGAAGTTGAATCAGGATTCCCATCCTTGCTTACACTGGGAACAGCTGCCACCAGGTCCACCTGATCTGGTGCTCAGACTGACACACAGGACATGAACTAGATAGCCAGACAATACAAGTAGAGCACTGGCATCCCCAGCTCCTCCAATATACAATGTTAAGGCTTTGTTCTCTCCATGTGCTTTACAAGAGTACCTTTCAGACGGTGTGACAGGCAGAGTGTGAACCAAAACATGGCTCTGGCTGTAGCCAGGCTTTTGCTGGTGTCTTAGGGCAGACTGACTSAGCCATCAGTGTTAGCAACTCTCACCTGTGCCTCGTTTCTGCAGCCGAAGCCTCTTGAGGACTTCTCCAAATTTCTCGTGTTTCCCAAGGTGTGGGATCTTGATGTGCACACCAGCACGGAGCCCTGTTCCAAGGTTGGATGGGCAGGTCAGGATGTAGCCCAAGTGTGGATTCCACATGAACTCGTAGTTTTTGGCCTTGAAGAGACTTTCTATCTATAAATAGAAAGAATGTATGTTTAGAGATTGTTCTCTGCCTTAAGATTGCAGGACATCCATTAGTGCTCATTTGCAGCTTCAGTCACCCAGCAACTGCCACAACACTTTGAACAGCCATTTCAGCCACATAAAGCTCCCTCCATTTGGAAAAAACAGCCACCACCAAGGGGCTTTTAAGGCCTTAATCTCGCGCCTAGCAGTGAGACAGGCTAAGCTCAAAAGCTTCACTTTGTACATCACTATCTGTTGGGAAGCTTAATTTAGTACATGTCAAGCTGGCACATCTCTTAGGATCAGGAAAGCAGCTGGTAAAGCTCAAGCTCATATCAAGACTAGAAGCAGAGAACAGCATCCAGCCTAAAAACTTCAGGCCAGCTTTGCCCATCCACATTCAAGCAATTTCTCCTCCCACCCAACGTGTCTCAATGCTTTAGAGAGCTACGTAGAATTTCTTTAAAATACAGTTGAGACATTTGGATAAGGGTGCCACCACCTCAAGAGGACACAGCAACAAGGCTTTTTGCCAGTATAGGTGTTTTGGAGCCCTCACAGCTCAGGACCTCATAAGGGTGGTTCCCAGAGATCCAGGCTACAAAACATAACTATGCAGGACTGCAGAGGGGGCTTCCAGTTTGCATTCTCAGCTCTAACCAGAAAGCCCTGCACCATTTGAACCTACAGCTCAGACAATACTGATTTACCTTTGTTAGCCCAGCACAGAAGCGGGTAAATACTTCCTTCATGTTGCCACCTTTCTGCATGGAAATAACTCTAAGGTGATCCTCCTCATTGATCCAAACAAGGAAGGTCTTGTTATCATTGTGCCTAGGAGACAAAGCAAGCAATTTGCGGTATTTCCCCCCTTGCATTTTGAAGACAGCACCAAATTGCTCATCATTGTAGTTTTTAGTTCAAGAGGCTCACTTAGCTGCTTTTTCAACAAGATTGATCTTACTTCTTTTGCCCACACAAGACCTGAGTTAAACTGGTAGTTGTCACCCTGCTCTTTCCAAGAGGTAATTTAAATTGGCCTTTACAATGGCATTAGCTAGTCTTACACTATCGAAGACCCAAAACCCCCTCATCCCCCAGCTCACTTGTGGTCCTAGTTTAGAAACTTGAGATAATTATTCTGCTCAGCAGTTTGCAGCCCTGTAATGTTCATGATGACAGCATGTGTAACAAAGCCTTTTTAGAAGAATTTTGTCAGATTCTGTCAAACTGCACTTGGTACCTTATTTCCACTATTTTAGATCAGAGCTCTTCAGAGATGCTATAAAAACCTCTGAACAATGGGCCCCTCTTGTCCCAGCTTGCAGCTGACAGCAAGTACTATCATCAGTATTTATCATGCTGGTAATTTCTGAACTTGATTAGGATTAAAAATTAGCTAGTACCCAAGGAAAGTTATTTATGCAGACAACACTAAGACATTACACTTTAAGCTTGTAGATTAGTCATGCTCAGATGACAGCGCTATCTGGTGCTGGCAATCTGCAGGTAGATGATGCAATCTTAAAGGTGACCTACAGAAACAAAGCATGCTTCCTCTGGGTTGTACTGAAACAGCTGCAGTAATAAGATTGGAGTGTTCTGTTGATAAAAACCTAGCCCTTAGCTTACAAGGGAACAAGTTAATTATGCTGCAGAAGCTCCCAAGATGCAGAGTTTTATGTAGGTGACCTACATCTACAACAAGCAGAATCCTTCCATTCCGTACCTCCGCACCAGTCAACTCCTGTCACCAAGTCTCTTGGGGCAGGGGGGAATCTCACCACTAGTACAGGTAAAGCCATACTAGCCCAGCGCCAGTGAGCTTCTGCAAGCAGAAGTGAATTCAGGATCAACTCTGAACTAAGACAATGCCTATGGTTTGTACCACAAGTTACTCTCAACTCCTGTGGCAAGAGCTAACTGTAGTGGCACACTTGTTCCTTCAGAAATGATCCACTTCCGTAAGTGGTTCAATTTTTGCCTGGTGCTTCACTAACCTGTGCTGGATGGGCAGCTCTGGTTCTAGGCTAGCCAAGCTGGCTTGCTCCTACCAGCAAAATAACACTTGTCCAAATTCTGCTGGTTAAGCTGCAACTTCCCCAGAGGATACCATGGAAGTTTCTTATCAGATGCAGTAATACAAGATGAGAAGCTTCTGTTCTGCCTAACATCACAAGTTACCACCAAAACGGCAAGACTTTTTTGCAGGGACCTTATACAAAGTGCTTCCTTGCAGAAATACTCACCAGATACCCCTGGCATCAGGCCAATCTCGTGCCATCCCAGATGCCAACAGAAGAGGAGAAACTGGCTTGTCGAACAAGAAGTGGTCATCAATCAGCTGCTGCTGCTCTGCATCAGTCATGTTCCTCAGAGCGTAGTACTTTCCCTTGAGATCACCATCCAGACTACCCAGAGCTGAAAGAGAGAGGCTCTTCTAGAACGGAACCAGAGGTGCCAGACATTCCCAACGCTTTGGAGACCACACACAAAGTATGGCAATGTCTGATCTGCTGAGTCTGGCTCCTCCCCTGCTTTCATCTACAATGGCAATGCCCTTGTGGCATTACAGAACTTGAGGCAGCATCAGATGATTTGTGTGCACCTTCCAGGCTTACACAAGTAGCCTTTGTTCCCTTACATGCAGTATAGAATCGTTACTGCTGCTGAACTGTACAAATGGAGACTGCTTTCTTCCAAGGACAACCAAGGTTATCAATATAACAAGCAGTATTATTCTAGTCAAGGACTGTTACCCTGCCCTCGAGAGGTTTTGAAAAAACTACACTCAGTCTCCAGAACTGCACCTTGAGCACTGGGACACAATAGAAAAAAAAAACCTGCAGCTGAGGAGTTTCACTGAAAACTAGGGCTTATTCTACTCAGCTGCAGATTTGGAGCAAGACTACACCTCTAAGCAAGCTGAGCATTAATGAAAGTCAATTAAAAGCAGCCACAAAATACTTGCACCCATGACTCAAGCCCTGTAGTTGCTACATACCTGTTGCATTTCAGGTTTGAGCCCTGATGAACCAATCTCTTCCCCCCCCCTCCCCACAGACAGAAGCTTTTGAGATCATCAGAGGTCATAATGCAGTCCAACTTCTCTCTGCCATGTGCTCTTGCTCTCAGCCACAAGCTGCAATGCTGAGCCAGCTCTAACGTAATGAGCCTTTTCCAGGGAAGGCTCCATGTTCAGACTTAATCTCCAGGGAGGTGGCTTTTGCCAAGTGCCTCCATTTTCAAACTGCAAAGGGCACCTCTAGCATAAAGGACAAAAGTGTTTCCCCGGTGCACCCAGATCTCACTTTACCTTCAACAGAGAGCTTCTCAATAGCCCGCCTCTCTCCTCGACTGCAGTGCGGGGGAAGACAGAATCCACGGATGCTTCTGCCAGTTCTGACACGGGAACTTAGCACATAATTGGGATCCAGGTCATCACCTCCCTGCAAGATTAGGAAACCACTGAGTACAACCCTATTACCAAGATACCTCCCCTAAACACATGCAGCTCCCTTGCATTTAAGAATGCACTTTACACCCAAGGTATCGACTACTTGGCTTGTAAGACAGAGCCTCACTTCAGAACTATTACATCAGGTGTCTGCATAACACAGCTCTTGCTTTGAAGCCAAGGCTACAGCTAGTACATAGTCCTAAAAGAAAAGGGGTATCACCAGAACACCAGTTTTATGTCCATTTCAGACTATGGTCTGAGCTTCCGTTACCCCTTCAGATCTGCAATCTACAGACATCAACACGAGGCAAAACCTTCTTTAGGTTGACATATAGTCTTGCAAATGAGAACTATTCATTACTTTTCTCCCAAGCCTCTTATTTTCAGTATGACCTATGGCTAGCCTATCAACATCGAGTAAGGAACTCCTAGAGTTTACAGTAACATTTGAAATCCATAAAATGGTCAGGAATCCTTACTCCTAGCCACAGAACTGTCTATTCTATAGTATGACACCATCAACTGATAAAATTAAGATCCAAGATCAGATAGAAAAAAGTGTTTAAATTTTGTGACAGTTCTTGACTTGTAAGACAGTGTTGTTTAGCTTGAATACTACAGCCCACAGCTTGTGGAAATACACACTGAAGGTGTTTGGCACAACCCACACTGCTACAGCACCTGATACAAGCTCCTGCTGCACCCCAGCTACCTGCTTCTACTCAGCCACTGACATCCCACAGCAGCAAGCTCTTCCAGTCTTTTTGCACCAGACTCACCCCATGTGTCCAGGCTTGGTAGAAGCAAGGGGACAGAGCCTGAAGAATCAGTTTAGGCAGCTGCCAACAACTCTACAATCCTCAAACCAATAATCTGTAATTGATCACAAGTTCATACCTGCAGGTTATCAGCATTCAGGTCAGTCTTGTGCTGATCAGTTGGTTTGTAGCCACCATGCCTGTCTTCAATAACTGGATCAAAGAGCTCCTTAAACACTTCATAGGATTCTTCGTCACCAGCCACGCATCCTACTGTCATTATGAACGGATGGCCTGGAGTGGTAATAAAGTCAGAAGAGCTAAGTTTGGGTGACATTTGGCTGTACTCCAGCACAGCACTAACCAGGCAAGTCTAGTCACTTAAAAATTCATTCTTACACAGTAACATTTGGAGAGACCCTACATTTTACATTTCATCCAGTTAGTCAAATGCAATGCTATGGAAATCCATAGCTGTTGTCATTAAACCATGCTCATTTGTCAAGCTTGGTTTAGGACAAATTTGCACAGCACTTCTAATTTCACTAGCTAATTTAGATCACTGCATAGAACTTTATGTCTAAACAATCATGCTTTGCTGCAAGCAAGCATGCTTTGCTTTTTGCTTCTTCTGCTACAGAGCTACATTTCTGTAGTCTGCTCATAAATACCACCTCCACAAGATTAGTTTTAAGTCACCATATTCAAAAGCACCAGTTACTTCAGCTGCTTCACACGGAATATTTTCAATGCATTTTACCAGGATTATCAACCCCAGTCTGAATGACATCATCCAGGGTGAAGCCACTGGGCGTGACTCTGTCTCTCAGTTTCGTGTATAAATCCAGGGTTAGAACTTTGGCCATGTGGTTGTTGTGGGTGCTGAGGTCCGGGTACTCCTCATCAGGAGGCAGTCTCTGATTATTTAGTTGGGCCATTTTGATATTGCTAGAGTAAAAATAAATACTGTAATGTTAACATGTAAACACATCTGCTCCCCCTTTTTCATAGAAGTGCTAGAGAACATCACATAACCAGTTTGGAATAGGCATGACCAGGACAGCCAGGTAAACCGACATTTCTCCCCCTCCCCCACATCGCATTATAATTAGAATGCATTTAGTTTGACTYTTTTTTTTTTCTCCAGATTGAAAGTATTTAGCAGAGCAGTTACATAATTGAAGTGTCTGGGAATTGATATGTCAGATCACAGCATAGAACACAGCTTGATGGAAACATGGCCTCCTAACACAGCCATGCCTTTAGAGTAGTCTCTCAATGCTTTACAAGATTTGTCCCTCAGTAGCCTCAAGAACTTTGGGTGCCATTGTCAAGAAGCACTTCTAGTCAGGAGGGAGAACAGATCATTATGCAGACCTAACGATCCCATTACCTGGGTTGTCAACCCCAGTCTGGATGCAATCATCCAGGGTAAATCCACTGGGAGTCTGTTTATCCCTCAATTTCTTGTACAGGTCCGGGGTCAGCACCTTGGCCATGTGATTGTTGTGAGCTTTCAGGTCAGGGTACTCGTCCTCAGGACTGTGCTTCATCTTCAGGAGGTTGTGGCTGTTTGAGAAGGGCATGGCTGACCCTACCGCGGTCACTAGGGGAGAAAGATGGGAAGGCTATCACCGGGGGCTTGGCAGCCTCCGGACCGCCCGGGGGAACGCCAGGCATCCAGGCAAGGTCACCTTGGCTCATGTTCCACCCGCGCCTTTCACACCTTTGCTGCTACACCACCTTCCACAAGCGCCAAGGAGGAAAGAAAATAAGTTCTTCACCTCCACCAGCCTCGCCCGGTCCCCACTATCCCGGCCGCAGAGGCAGAGGTTCTCCCGCCTCCCGGGGCACCGCCCGGGTGAGGGGACGCGCCCAAGGTCGCCCGGCGCGGCCGTTACAGCACCGGGCAGACCCCGCGGGCGGCTCCGGGGCAGGGGGAGCGGCCAGGCCGCCGCGGGGCGGGGGGTGCTCGGCCCCGCCGGGACCCCGGGCCGGCCGGCAGGTGTGTAGGACGGCACCGCTGCGCCCTCGGTGCGCGGCCGCGCCTCCTCCCACCGCTGCCAGGCGAGGGGATCCCGAGAAGCGACAGCGCCCGGCGCCCTCCGCGTGCGCCGAGCCTCGGCTGCTCCCCGGCCGGGGAGGGGTGGGCAGCATCCGACAAGCTCTTACACAACAGACGGCTCCCTCAGGGGACCTGGACGGGGCGAGCGTATGTAACTACCCTGCTAAATACCGGGTTAATCTGGTTTTAGAGCGCGGCTAGCCCGGCGAGCACCTGCGTCGCTCCCCGCGCCCCCCGCCCCGGCTGCGCCCCTGCCCCGCGCCGCCCCTCGCGCCCCTCCTGAGCCGGATCGACTCCACCCCACACAGCGGGGGGGGGAGGAGGAGGAGGAGGAAAAAAAAAAAAAGGGAAAGAAATTAAAATCCCTTCTTTTAAGGCTGCAGAACGGCTCGGCTGCCCCGGGACTTACCGAGGGCTTCGCAGCTACAGCAAAAATCTCTACGCCGCTCCGCACTCTGCACCGCCCGACTCCGAGTGAAGCTCCAGTACCRCTGCCGCGCCTCTTTTATATACAACACGAGCCGGCGCCCCATTGGCCGCTATTTATAGCCCATTCATTCCATTGGGCCGTGCGTCCGAGGGCGGGGCGGGAGCTCAGCCGCCGGCCGGGCCCGCGCTTGCCGCCATTTTGCTCGGCGTCGGGGAGGCCGGGTGGGGGTGGGAGGACCCCCCGGGGCGCTCCCTCAGCCCTGAGGCGGCCCCGGCGCCTTCCTTTAACGCGAGCGTGAAGGCAGGAATCCATCTCGTGTGCCACCGGCCAAGGGGTGCCAGCGCACACGAACATGGCCGGCTCCAGGCTTCACACCTTGGTCAACACCTTGGTTGAGGATTTAATCACGGGTGTGATAATGCACCATCCCAAAAATAAGGGTTATGTAGTGGGAGGAGCGGCCGTGCCTTGAGCCGTGTGAGTGGCAACTGCTCCCGAGCTGGCAGAAGCCCCCGCGGCGGGTGCGGATGTGGCACCCAGCCTCCGGCAGCCTGGTTCTGCAGAGGGAGGACCTGCACCTCGCCTCCAGCACCTGCAAAGCCGTGGGCTCCTTTTACAGTTTAATTTGAAAGGAAGTAGGGTGGTTGTGTAAATCACAGTGAATCCTCTGCTCTTGTCATGTGCCAAAAAAAAAAAAGCCTTCAGCTTTTATTGGAGTGGGTGATTTCCTGCTAAAGACAGGCACAGTAACTCTGGGATCTGACCCATCTAAAGCTCACCTGAAATTCATGAAAAAAGTAACTTTCACTGGTCTTTTTGTAGGAATGTGCAGGTTTGTCCCAAAGATAAGATGCACCTGAGAATCCTGCTTAGGAGAAATCAATATGCTAACAATGTGAATGGGTATCTTGATTTGACTTTCACCTTTACATAATAGGATCTTTATCTTTCTCTGACGTGTTTCTCACAGCAGAACCCATGTTTATCCTTCTGTCCAAACAGAGTGTACTCATCCATGTGAATGCGGATCTGAGTTCCAGAGTTGCTTTCCTTGACACAAGCTGTGAATCTCAGGAGACATCACCTGAAACTCTTTGCCCACCACAATCGTTTCAGCACCACGACCAGTACCCTCACCCTAACAACAAAAAGCATGTGCACTTTACAGAACTGCTTAGGATTTAAAAATAATAATATACATACAGAGGAAATCATTGCAAAATAAAAAGCCTAGACTGCTTCAAATAAAAATGTGCTGTGTTTGGCTGCCATCCAGATTTCCGAGTTATTCCAGGTCTGGTAGACTGAGATGCTGAGTATACAGATCTCCAGGAGAAGCCAAGGGCTCAGCATCTGTGCAAGTCCGGTCTCTTATCTTCCGGATCAAAGAACAAATCCTCTCTCTAGGTCTCCTCTGCCCTTTTAACCTCACAAAATCTTCCCGCACATACTACTAGTTTCACACAATGCACATGCTTCAGAATAGTGTAAATTGCAACTAATGCATGACTAAGCAACTATTAAAGGATTGCAAGTGTAAAATTGTACCCTGAGTCCTCAATAAATTACAATATAAATATAACATTGCTGGATTGCTTCAGCTGCAAACATAATTCTGATTGTGGATTTTTTAAATGTAAACCACACATTTTTATTTTTTTTTTATTTGAAATAGAAATAAACTAAAACCATTTTCTTACAGTACACCATATTTTTGTGGTGGTGTTCTCCACAAAAAGAAAAAAAACCCATATCAGAGTAGGTTCTGGAGGCTCCTTTTATCTTATTCCATAACCTACTGCCACACAAACAAAGAAGCAATCAACTGTTCTGTAATTTAACTGTTCAGTAGATTTGTGGAGTCAAGGTCATCTCAAGATCCAAAACCAAGATCCATTTCTACTCATTGGATATGCTCTTTCCCTCCCAGTCTTGCAGAACAGGGAATACCAGACATTGTAAGCAGGTGTGCCATACATCACAGCGCTTCCAACACAGACACCTCTTCTTCACATAAGTTTGGTGCCATGGAAAGAAAGTCATAAGTGCAAAACCACTAAAATATATCCAATTTACATGTTTGATAAACAATGCACTCTCTACCCCCGTTTCCTCACCACTATTTGACAAATTTCTAGCATGCAGCAAGTCAGGCATGGCTGGGTTTTACTCAGCATTTTAAGATTTTCTGAAAGCTGTGTGTAAATTGGATCCTACCTTTGTGACAGCATTCCGTGCCAGCTTCCCTAGTGACTTAATTACAGATGCTGTGCCCTGTGTCAACAGCCTCTGATCACTCACTTTATCTGCCTCATCTGCTGGGAAACGCTCGCTTTGGATAAGCCTGTATGGCCTGTTAGACTGTGATAAAGGCATCAATACTCACTTTCCATGCTGAGATGGTATCTTAGTGAAAACTGATTTATATGTTACGGTTCCCGGATGGAAAGGTGGGCTGATTTCTCCAGAGATCTCTGCACTGAGCTTTAACAATGAAGAATTAAGGGAAGTTAATCATGGGCCACACAGCTAACTTCCTAAGAGGCTTAATTATAAATGTTGTGTGGTGTACAACTGCAAGAGGAGATGGGTGTTAGCTGGTGAATGTCTTCTGAAATTACTTGTGTGAATGTAGTATGAACCTGAAGAAACAGAGAATAAACATAATCTTGAAAATGTAGAAGAATATTCCAAATTAGGAAACAGCAAGAGAAAGCGGTTTGCTATGAACAACTTAATTGTTTCCAATTTCTAATCTACAACTAAACACTACTTGAAAATTAAACATAACACTCATGTACCAGTAGATTAAAGAAAGTGGCCATAGCTGCATCTGCTTAACTTGTCAAATGAAACTTCTCGTTTATCACTTAAAATATATTTGCTTAGTTATTATCCTTAGTGTATTTTTTCTCACTGCTTAGGCAGTCTGTTGAAAATTACTGATTGTTTCCAGTGAGCTGAGTGCCTGTGGAAATGAGGAGTTGCTGAGTGTCTCAATCTTGCATACAGTCAGGCCCACAGTGATCTGAACAGCAGCCCATCATGGGAAAGAAAGGACATGAGAACATAAACAATGACAAATATAACCAATGACACTAAAAATGACAGAAAATTAAACAAAGTGGGTGCAAATATAAAGGCACAGTAGAGCCGTGATTGCCAGTCAGAAAAACAGCTGAGTAGGAGTTTGCAGTTTAAGAAACCTCTGAAACTGCATACATTATGTTTAGATTAGATGGAGGAGAGTTTCATAACTAATAGAGACTACTGCAATTATGCTACAGGCAGGTCAACACCATAACAAAACATACGTTCCCACTGAAGGTAATGGGAAAAAATCCCTTATGCTTGGTGGAACCACACTAATTAAAAAAAATCACAGATCATCATCTAAACAGTTCTCCRTTACTGTGTTTGTGATTGTGAAAGGATAACTTTTTCTCCATTATTGTGTATTACAGGTTAATGGTGAATGCAGCACAGTACAGAGCGTTATCTGATTTAGCCAAGAACACTACCTGCACGTCCAGGGTGATTCACATGCTCCCTGCTATGCCCATACTCCTCCCATGCCAGGTGGCCTGGGCTTGTTGTGAACAGAAGATGAGGTGATATTCTCTTCTGCTCCTCCTTGCCTCCTGACTACAGCCCCCGTACCACCAGGGCARGCAGGGCTCTTCACATCACTTCAATCCTAAACACGAGACAGAAGTAGGAGTTAGTACCATGCTGTTAGGGGGTTAGATAACAATTCTGCTGCTTCTGAGCCCACAGTGTGGTTTCTCCTGCAGCCTTATGAAACCCCTGATAAGAGCTTGGTTGGCCTCGAGGTGCCTTTCCCTGAGGCTGCCCTGGGGGAATGGCAGGTGGAACTTTCTGGAAGCTGCCTGCCTGGGCCCTGGAGGCGAGGCCCAGGTCTGCAGATGGCAAAGGCAGTGTCATTCCCTGGGGAAGGGGCTTCAGCCCTGCTGGTAGTGGCCCTCAAGACACCCCACACGTTCAATGGGTGATGAATGCCAAGTTCCCACTGGGGCCATCAGTCCCCATCACAGCTTTTCACGGTGACCCACTGAGACCCCTCAAATTTCACAGACAGGGCAGCTGCCCGAGGCAGGAGCACCCTGGTTGGGGTGCCTTGGAGGTCTGCTGAGAGCAGTCAGTGACCGACCCCACTCCTCAGGGACCCAGCATGGAGAGCTCAGAAGACGGGGCAGGGGAGGCAGTGGGGGCTGCAGGGGACAGGCACCTCGATGGAACTGAGGGGGATGCGTGTCCTGAGGGGAACAGGTGCTTAGATGGGACTGTGAGCATGATGGGCTGAGCAGAACGGGTGCGCTGAGGGCGGACGGGTGCTTCGATGGGTCTGTGGGCATGATGGGCTGAGGGGAACGGGCGCCTCGATGCGGCTGCGGGCATGATGGGCTGAGGGTGACGGGCGCCTCGATGGGGCTGCGGAAACTGGGTCGGGCTGCGCCGGGCACAGGAGACGGCGACTCCCCAGCTCCAAGCAGGGCTGGCGGGGGCGGAGGCGGCGGGAGCGTCAGCAGCCTGCGACCGGGGCGGAAGGAGGCGCTGGGCGGGCTCCGCGTGTGAGGAGAGCCGGGCCGGGCCGGGCCGGGCCGGGCCTGGGGAGGTAACGGCTCGGGGCACGGGGAGAGCCGGTGGCAGCCGGGGAGGGACGCGGGGCGCTGGGGCGAGGGCGTTCCTCCCCCGCGGAGCCGCCGCCCGGGGCAGTCACGGGTTAACTCTCCCGTAGTCTAATCCCGCCTCYGACCCCTTCTCTGCCCGGTCCATGCTTCTCACCCGTCCGCAGCTGAGGTTCCCGGCTCCGCTGGGACGGGCTGGTACGCTGCCGGGGTGCAGGAGCCGCGTTACCGCCCTCGGTGTGCGGGAAGGGGCGGAGGGGGGCCCAGGGGGGGCCTGGCACCGGGGGCACCGGAGCGGGGGCACGGAGCGACTGCCCAGTCGGCGTGTGCCCGGGGGGTGAGGATGCTGTGCCTGCCTGCTTCTCTGCGGGAGGTTCCCCTGCCCCCGTGCCAAGCAGCCAGGCYTCAGGAGGGGCAGGGGCAGCCTGCCAGGTCCTTGTGGGAGCTAGTCAGGGGAGGGAGACGTGTGCTCGGGTTGTGATTGAAGGGAGCACAGAATCACGTTAGTGGTTTAATTTGTGAGGCTGCGAGGGATCGCCTGGGTCGTTGGGTTTAGGTCACTGCAGCTATGGCAAGCCCACAGAAAAGTCCTGACCCCGTGGCGGGAGGCACCGYCTCAGTTTCCCGCTACTGTCATTCCCGCCGCTGCCATCCCCCCCCCCCATACCCCCACTCCGTGTGGTAACAGCGATGCTGCACCAGTCCCGTGCGTGCTGCCCCGGGGAGAAATGTAACAGTGCGGGAGCCTCTGCGCTGGCAGGGAGTGGAAAATATTGCAAGTGTGTGTAGCTCACTGTTCTCCTTGACATGGGGGCAAGGCAAAGAAACTTCAAAAATTCCTCACAGATGCCYATTTTACCCCAAGTGTATGAATATAATGTGCCAGGTGAGGTCTAAACCTGCGAGTTGTGTCCCTTGGGATGTCAGTGTGCACTGACATGGATGGACTTTCTGGACTTGATGATTTTAAAGGTCCCTTCCAACCTTGATCTATGATTCACTGCTGTGACAGCTGGCTGTGGTAAGTGTAGTGGCTCAAAGGAAGGCAGAGAAACTGGGAGCCAGTTGATGTAATCAAAGGGAGAATAATTCTCTCAGTGTTCCTGCAGGCCTGCTACAGGAATGTTCYTTTGCACATGGGTGTAACTGCAGTAAATACTATGGAAAAAATGGATTCCAGTCAAGGTCCTTTCAAATGACATTGTTTGAGAGCTGAAAACTGCACTGCATTAATGGTACTTAGAATGAGAACTATAAGTGTTAYTTATGAAAGATTAAGAGACGAATGTAATCATAAGGTGCAAGCTATAAAACACAGCATTTGTGCTATCTCACAAAGTCCTTTATGTATACATTTGTGAATTCATGGGATGCCCTTCTTGCTATTTCACCATATGCCCAGACTGGCCTGTTCTTCGGCATCTGAACACCTTACGCAATAAGTATGTCATAAGCTTTGGAAGTTTTGGCCACAAGCACATCTGTTTATCAACCTCAGTGACTGCAGTGGAAAAATTATAAATCTAGCTGCTTARCAGCAAACTGAGCTACATGGAGTTCTGGTCAACAAAACCAGACTACAATTCGAGAACTGAAAGGTTTATAATTAAAATGAGGAAGCAGGATGAGGCTGTTAACTTTCAATACAAAAGTGCTGGAATCAAATGATTATTCTGAAACTAAAAGTAACGCTGCTTTTAATTCTGCCATGGATGATGGACCGGAAATCTGACTTTCAAAGCCTTCTGTCATAGGCTTTAATTTTTAACTTTGGGATCACTGTTACTTCATTAAACAATTCTTGCATGAACTGATAAACCTGCAGCTTAGATATTTAGCTGCCTTATCTGAAAGGCAATGCCAGGTTTCTTTATAAGCTGCATTCTGATTTCTAGATTGTCTTCTCAAAGTGTGCTGGTTTGGCCACAAAGCCATCAAAATTTAATTGTAATTCTCTAAAATWGCTCTGAGACCATGGGGCTGAAGTGATACAACTGGCATTACCTTGCAAATGGTTGTTTACATTCAACTGCAGCAGAGATCACTTCCCAGACAATTACTTTGCACCCCCAATGGCAAATTAAAGGCTGCAATATTCTTTTTTTTCCATGCAGTTAGTCAAGTTTATGCGTAAATTAATGCATTTATCCTATCTCTAAACCTTCATTTGGAAAACTTTCAAGTATACTTTTGTTAGTGGTCCTAATATGTGGTGATTGAGGTCCAGGCAAGTAGCAGCATGTCTTTATGTTGTAAATCACCAAGAAATAAGCAAGAAGATGGGAATAGGAGTTACTACGTAATAACATGCTCTGAGTGCTCATGAACTGTAATTGAASAGAGTGCTGAAATTGGTACTAACCTGCAAGTTTCTCAGTAGCATTGTGGAGCAGACTGAGCAAATTATAATGTATTTCCTGGTTTTTCTTTAAAATGCACCATAAACCAAGAAAAACACTTGTTATATTCAAATCTGTGGGATCTTTCTATTGATTTTAATTGGATCAAGAGTGCAGCGGGGGGCAGGYCCCTGAACTTCCTGGAGCTCTCTTGCTAACATCTTATTTGCACAGTGTGTTTTTTTTCTGTATTGGGGAAAATAAAATTACTTGGTTTTCTATATGTAGGTTCAGCTCCATCATGATCCTGTGAGACTCTCCTGACATATTTATTCTCTTCTAGGTGACAATCCTGAGCCAACTGCAAGATTGTCACCATGAGTTTTGTGGAATATGGAGATRCAATAAAGGATGGTGACACGGCTATTGTGTTCTTGGGCCACGAATCCATGTTTCCTGTGAAAGTCCAGCATGGCGCTGTAACACAGACTAAGTACGGGGTCATCAGGCATTCCACGGACCTCATAGGCAAGAAGTATGGCTCCAAAGTGACTTGCAGTAAAGGAGGGTGGGTGTTCATTCTCCATCCAACTCCAGAACTGTGGACTATGAATCTCCCACACAGGACACAGATTCTGTATTCCACTGACATCTCTATAATCACCATGATGTTGGAATTGAAGCCAGGCTCCATAGTATGTGAATCAGGTAATAATTACTATGTTGAAATCCGTTATTATGAACTAACACCAACACTTTCATGGAAAAACAGGCTTTTCTGTGTATTTTGCAAAAAGTCATGCTTTTTTCCACTGTGATACAATTTTCCCAGCCGACATGTTGAATAATTCTATTTCATGTGCACATGTTATCAGCTGCTGTTTCTTCAAAAGGTGATGCTGCCTGGGTGTGCAGCCTCGTGTATGGCTATTCCTCTGAGCCTGTTTTGACTAATTCATCTTCTTAGAACAAATAGTAAACAGTTTCATTTCCCTCTTTAAAACTGTTGTTAAGTACTTAAAAAATGTTTTTAAATACATTATTTGAATCAAAATTCATGCTTTGAATTCGCAGTTTCAGAGACTGTAGTTGAGATAACTTAGTGAAAGAGACTCTGATGATAGGATGTTGAACTAATAAGAGAAATAAATTGGTAGTATTTATGTATGGTACCATGTAACTGCATATATTTCGTTTTTCTTTTCCCAAGTGTGATCTACTTGTAGGACCACAACTGCATGCAAAATCACTGATGTAATACAATGGATAATGTGTTAATCACAGGGCTGTCTTTTGTTTCTAAACTTGGTTTAATTTATTACAGCTTTCGTGATTTTGCTTAATTTGGAAGAAGTGAAATTTGACATAAATAAATGTTTTCTTTTTTACATAGAGTTTTTAATAATGTCTTCATGACTTTATTACTGCAAGCAGTATGGTGCTTGCTGGATTTGAGCGCATCTGTAGTTTGGACAAATATGAACTGAGGTAGTTTGTCCTTGTTTTTTTCTGGCTGTCTCCTTTGAGTGTTTTTATGAAGCAGTTTCAAACACTTCCMTCTCAATCACAGATGTGGCAAAGGATCAGCATGACAGGACTGTGATGCACTGTACTTTCTTGCATTTACCAGTTCCTGTTCCCACTCACGCATAATTTTGGGCAGCTTTTCAGGCATAATGACCTCTTTCCAACACAACTGAAACTCCGCTTATCTCTGCATCCAGTTTCACCCAGAACCTGGCAGTACATTGAGCTGGTTGCTGTACAGCAGCACTTGAAACAGGCAAAGCCTTGTGCAGAAGCCTCTGATGCTGTGAAAATGGTTGGGTCCTGTGAGTTTGTAATTTGGTTTGTAGGATGATCAGACATTTTTAGTTTTGTCATGGGAAGTAGCTGTATTCATCAGCTCTTCCCCTCCCTGCTGTGTTTAGACAGAATGGGAAAAGTAAACACAACATGTTATTTGGGGGGGAGATTTGACTTGCTCCATGTCCTGTCTCACTTGGAGTAGTGAAATATACAGAGCTATACATAAAATATTTTCAATAACGTCAAAAGTGCTTAGATAGGATGAAAATGTTTAATTGCTTTCTTATCTAAACAGCTAAGAAATGGAAGTAGTTGCTGATTTCCGAAAACGTTGTGAGTCAAAAGTCGTAGCCACAAACAATCCTTTTTGCTGATGGGAAACTGTCCCAGGTTCATTTTAATGCCTGTACTGTCAATGTATTGCAACTTCAGCTTTCCAGGAAAAGTGAACAGTTATACTGCTATAGTTACGCTTGTATTGCTTGCAAGGTTCACAAAGAAAGGAAAGGAGAAAGAGCAACAAGTCCATCTGGTTAGCCTTGAAGTAAGTGACCTTGCTGCAGATTTGCATTGAACTAAAATCTTTACAGGTATTGACAACTGGAGCCTCCAGTGTGGTGATGTAGCCTGCTTTGGTGYCATCCTAAATCAGATGGCATTTGGTGATCCAAAGTCTTTAGTTCTATATTAACCTTGTGTGGGTGAGACAGAACCAGCCCAGTGGCAATGAGTAGGAAAAAGACAGGAAATCAGGTCTAGTAAGACACTTGAGTTTGCTTCCTGCTGGTGCTGGTTTTAGGTGTATTTTGAGCATTAGTTAGCACAGAGGTCTGTCTTTTTTATTATTTGAAGTCGAACTTACATATACAGTTGCTGTACGGACTAGGAAAGCAGATTCTGTAAAAAAAGCTGGACTCTTTTCCTCATCTTACTAACTGGACTGTGGAAGTGTGTCCTGCATTTAGCCATTGTAAGTAAGCAAAATTGTGGATTAGTCCCTGCAACTGTGGGAAGAAATGATTGAAAAAGTAAGATGTGTCATGTTGAAATGCTGTAAATATGAGTATAAACGATGACTATAAATGATCTTCTGCATGTGATTATAAAAACTGGGTAGAATAACCAGAAGGCTTAATTTTGTATCACTTTAGTTATATAGTGTAAATTGATTAGTCATGATTTGTCTTAAAAGATACAAACATATTAATGCAGTTTTTACTGKTTTTAATCATCTCTAATAAACACATAAAGAGCAAGCTTGTCAGCGGTACATGCATAATTAAAATGACCCAGCCATACTCTGTTGAGGAGGCTGTAAGGAGACTGCATCCGCCTGATGTTTCATGACGGARGTGTAGGAATATGATCCTTTTTCTGTCTTCTGCTAATTTCTAATTTATAAAGGTATGTTGAATTTTAAACCAGTTAGCACTGTTGCTGGAGCTAAGATCTCTTTAAAATGTTGGTCCCTGCTCTGAGGAATTCCCCACTCAGATGTTGTTTTTAACAGCCCCATCTTTCCGGAGTTATGATACTCAAAATAGCTGCTTAACTACCTGCCATGAGTGGCCTGATAGTGTGAAAGTTTCATTCTTGTCAGGTAACTGTTATCCCATTTGTGTTTATTGCATGTGCAGCAATGCCTAGATAAAGGAAAAGGCTCAATCTTTCTCTTTCCTGTCACCCCACTCTCCAAATCTAATCTTGATGTCAACTCCCTAGGCTAGGCTGCCTGAGATAACAACTCCGTTTGACAACTGATTTTGAGGGGTTTACGTTTATTTTTAATACTACATTGGAACCARTATGAAACCTTTCAGATATTTTTTCCAAACAAAAGTCCCTTCTTTCCAGTCCCCCCAGATTGAGGCTTTTTTACTGTCCGCTCTTCATGGWGAGATGTAAAAGGGTGTCTGTCTTAACAGTGCAGCACTGTGAAACCTCGTTTAATCTGATAAATCTCAGAAATATTTTGGCTTCGATGGAGCATAGTATTTAGACAAAATGTAATTTAGTGAAAAGTACTTTAACCACCATCCCAGTGATCCTTCAGCATTCACAAAATCAGACTCACATGAGCAAAAATGTTAATTGGATTTTTTGTTCCCCTTCAGCTAAATCCCAAATTAAAAATTGCTAAACCCTATTCATTGCCACACAGCAATGGGTTTCTGAGCTCACGGACTGGATTTCTGAAGGCTGAGGGCAGTGTTCTGGGTCCTCATAGTTTCTCAGTGAAGGAGTAACAAGAGCTGCCACCCAGCCTTACACTAAAGCTTCTCAAAAACAATTGTGAAATTTTCAAACTCACAGCCTGGGTATAGATTTTGTTAAGAGTACAGTCATAAAAAATTAATGAGGACTCAATGATTAATGGATACTTAATAAATGATTAACAGTTTATTGTGCACTCCCAGCAAGTCAGCTGTATGCTTATGACTCTTCTGAAGTGCTTATAGACTTTTTGACAAATACTGCTCATGTCTTTACAATTTTTGTGTCATAAGTTTATGTAAATTGTTTGCAGCTCTGTGTTTAATATAAAGTACAGACCAAAGTTTGGAAGGATTAATTTGATTCTGGAATGTGCTCGARCTAATTATTTCTGTGTTTTACTATGTCTCCCTTATCTACCTTTTAGCAGCTGTTTAGGTTAGAGTGAGAGAAGAATTAGAAAATCTGATTGTTGCATAGCACCTCTTGGAAGTATTAGAAAGGCTTCATCAGTACAAATGTCATAGAAGACAGTATTCTCTTGCCATACCAAAGCACTGAACTGGTGCAGGGGCGCCCAACAGAGAGGCAGTAAGAAAGATGTGGACGTGTTGGAGCAAGTCCAGAGGAGGCCACAAAGATGATCAGGGGGCTGGAGCAGCTTCCCTATGAGTACAGGCTTAGAGAGGTGGGATTGTTCAGCCTGGAGAAGACAAGTCTCCGGGCAGATGTTATAGCACCTTCCAGCACCTAAAGGGGCTACAGTAGGGGAGAGGGAATTTTACAAGGGCATGGATTGATGGGACAAGGGGTAGTAGCTTTAAACTGAGAGTAGGTTTAGATTAAATATTAGGAAGAAACCCATTCATGTGAGGGTGGTGAGGCAGTGAAACAGGTTACCCAGAGAAGCTGTAGATGCCCCATCTCTGAAGGTGATGAAGCCCAGGTTGGATGGGGCTTTGAGCAATCTTGTCTAGAGGAAGGTGTCCCTGCCCAAGGCAGGTGGGTTGGAACTAGAGAATCTTTAAGATGTCTTTCAACCCARACCGTTCAGTGAGTCTATGATGATTCTATGAACCAAAGCTGTGACCACATAAGGCACCACTGTAATGTATTCAGACTTGTGGCTGTCATGCAGCTGATGAGGAATGCTGTTCACACCCTATAGCATTTGTTTCCAGACTTTCTGGACTCACTTTGATCTTGTAATTTCTCCTGACCACCAAGCACACCTCTCATGCAGCTCTGAACTTAACCATGTTATGCCCATTCTGTAGAGGATCCCTCCCTAAAGAATTTATACTCTTGAATCTCTAAGGAAAATTTAATTCTTCACTTGAATCTCTGAGGAAAAATTAATTCTTCACATTCTTTTGTAGGCAGTGCCAGACTTTAAAACTTCCCTACTGTCCTTCCCTCAACTCCTCAGTGTGGTCAGTGAGCAGTAGCCCTCTCTGACTTCCAGCCTATTGCCTAAAATGCCTGCTTCAGCATGGGCGCAACGGATAGGCAGGAGAGAAGCTGATCTTCTGTTAAGGGAACTTCTTGACTGTAAAGTGAACTTTTTGATTAGCTGTTTTTTCTTTCAGCCACCGGTTCATCTCCTTGAAATTCTGTCCTTCCCTCTCCCTTCTCTCTGTCCTTGCTCTTCCCATGTCTCTCTTCTGCCACCGTGATTTGTGCCCTTGACTATCTTCACAGTAAGATATTTGGGTTAATTTCCATCAAGTGCTTAATATCTCTTCATATATTCATTAAAAGCCGTTACACAAACTTGTCATGTACAGTGAGCAGTCTTCCTCTGTTCAGTGTTTCTTTACAGATTTTAGCTGTTGTTAGCTCTGTCCAAAGATTAATTTTCGCTTGGTTTTGAGGCTCCTTCCGTTCTCATGGCTGACTCATGACCTATCTTATTATTTGCTAGGGCTAAGTGGCGTAGCTAGGAGACAAATAGAGCAACACTGTCATTGTTTTGTTGTATTTACTCATTTCAGGATATCTTAGGTAGCCAAATTTTGCATCAGAAGCTGAAGTTCTATTAAAATATTACTACGTATTGTAGAGACCCACTATTAAGTAACACTGCATATTTTTCTCTTTTCCTGTTTCCAAGCAATATGAACCTTTGTATGCACTTAAAAGCTTCTTCAGCTTCATTCCAAAATGCTCTTGCKTATGCACAGCTGTAAACATCTACAGAACCTAAATGACCGTTTGTAGTTCCTTTTTTAAAAAGAAGCACCCTGATGAGAAATTTCTCATTGCCATAGGGAAGGCAAGCCAAGCAATAGTCTGCAAAGAGAAAATGTAGTGCAACACAGAATCAGGTCACTTAGTTTATGGCATGGGTAGGATTTCAGGAGATTAGACAAATATCCTTTGCAATAAGGAAACCAGACTAAACAGGTAACTGTGAAATGTACTCTGTATTCTATATCCGTCAAGTACTGTGCTCGATCCTGTGGTGACAYGCAGTCCTGACAGTATCCTGTGCTGAAATAAAAGGTTATATTTTTGAACAGCTCAGATGTCCACTTCAACTTTGAGAAGATGAGAAACGATTTTAACATGGACATTGTCTCAAGATGGCTGAAGTGTGTAGAGGCTTCTTTGTGGAAAATCTGTCGCTTGACTAAGCAGAGAGGGAGAACAGATCTGTTGGAGGTCAGGGCAATGAGTTCATCTGATCAATACTTTCATGTCTGCAAATCAGAAGGAAGTATCAGTAGGTGCTGAGCTGGAGTGTTTCATCTAGGTGTCCACTTGTTAGGACTGAAATCCTTCTAAAACTGCAGTGTTCTTCTTGTTTTGGGAGAGGGGCAGAAACACTCCCCTGGAGAATGTYGTGTGCTTGAGCCCAAGAAGGAAAGGATGCTACATCAGTGTGCAGGACCATTAGCCACGTAACTTGTGTGGTTTTAACACAGGAACTTRATTCCTGCCTTTGGACTGAAGTGGACCCCATTCCTAGTTTATACTGTGCTGATCTGCTGCACAATGCTGCCTCCTCAGATTTTGAGCTTTGAGTGTGGCATATTGGGGCCCCTGTGGTGTCTCATTAAAAGCCTGCAMTGCAGATGTCTGCTTTTTGACTAAGATGTTTGAGATCACAGAACAGTCAGTGTAAAAGAGCATCACATTTTCCAAATGAAAATTAGCAATGACACAAGTGCTCACCTAAGTGAGCTCTAAAGCAGCAGCTGTGCTGTTATGATTGTCTTTGGTACAGTTTGAATTGTTGTTTTACCTCTGTTCTGTACAGTCCATTCATGATTAATACAGGGTAGTTAAGTGGGCATTGTCCTGTGGTAGACAGCAAACACTTTCTAAGGCTATTTATAGTGCAGTCTGCCAGAAAGGGAGCATCCTGGTGTAAAAATTATAAATTAGTTGTTCTAGTTGTCTTACCTTCTGCTTTCTAGGTCATATCAGGAACACAGGCATTTCACTGCACCTCTGTGAGAATGAAAATCCACTGAAGTTCTTCCAGTTTCTATCTTGCCTCTTCTGATACAAAATAGTAATTTTTTAGTATCCAGTTTTTTGGTTMTTTTGCATACAGGTAATTCAGGTATGCTGTTTTTCATTTGGTAACATTCTAGTACGTTTTCAGTAGTACTCCTTGCGTTTTGCTGCTGTCCTGACTGATTCTATATCATGCTAAGGACACCTTTCATTTCCCAAGGAAACCCRTACCTGACTAGAACTTACTCCAAACTAATGCCTAAGACTCTCTGAGTTGTATTTTGCTTTTTTTCAGCACTGATTTTGAAATAAGGACAAAGAGAAATTGAGAAGGTGGCAGGAGGAGAGAAATGTTGAATGTTGCAGATTTGCAGGGAAGAAGGTGAATATAAACATTCATTTCCCCTTCTACAACATCACGAAAACATAGGGTTGAACCTCTGCCTTCTTTAGACAGTGCTGATTGGGTTTTAGGGCTTGTGGCAGGTATGGACTCATGCCAGACTCTCACATTAATGGATCACATCAAGTGTGCTGGGCTGTCAGGCACAGGAGAGTTAAGGGTCATCATCACCTCACAGGTCTAGGTTCAGAATATATTATCTCTTCAAGGAGAGATTTTATAATGGTGGGTGATTCATAACTATCTTGTTCCTTGTTTCCTGCAGTTTTGAGAGTGTTGTCACAGGGAAGGCAGGCAGCATCTTCAGAAATACTCGCATTAATGATGTTAATGCGGTAGAATTTGATATGTTAAAATGTGATATGTATGTATTGTTCTCATGTTTGAGGTAACCAGTCAATAATAAATAATTCCTGGCAACCTTGTTTAACAAAAGCTCTGTCTGTAGTATGCCTGCAAGTGGTGACTTCCAGCGTCCTGGTTTTAGTTCAGGGTTTGGCTTGGAGTGTTCCTGAATAAAAGAAAAATACCAGAAAAGAAGCCAAAAAATCTTAATTGGTTTTCCCATGGAGGAGACAAACCATATCTTCTGTGGTGTTTTTAAGAGCAGATTTGAAAGGAAAGAGATGTAAAATGTAAAAGAATATGAACAAGGAAACTGGATACATGCACAAGCTGCCTCTCTCTTCTGCTTACAGCCCAGCTGTGCTGAGAGGCCCCCTGTTCACTCACTTAGATCAGCAGAGAGGTGCAGAAAGTGTGCAGCATTGCACATTTGAGAGGTACAATAATTAAATTCCCTCATTTTCAGTAGTTCTCAGTTGTGTAATCCTCCCTTTTGGCATGAAATGTAAAAGCAGAGTYTCAGTCTTTAGCATCCTGTGAACAATTGTTCTCTGCTTTTGTCATTAAAAAAAAATCAATGGAATACTATTTCTTTGCTATGCACATGTATCATTGAGTTTTCACAACCACATGACTGCTGTGCTGCCATGACAGGATAGTTTTTGATCTATGTACATGGAGGTGTGTTTTGCTTTTTGTTTGCTTTATTTTAATGCTACCATGAATGCCTGGATTTTCACTTTGTTAAATGCATGTGTGTCAAAGTTTCTCTCTTGGACCTCTCTGAAGCCAGTGCTAAAATCTGTAGGTCCTCTCTGCCCTCCTGATCTGCCCTGCTAAAGCTGCAGGGGGAGGCCAGTCTGCCCGTTGGGGTCAGAGCCCTCTCAGAGGGGAACAGAGGAGCAGTGCTGATTACGCAGTGCAGTTGGTTGATCCGGTGGCAAACATGGGCCCTGAGCTCTGTTTACAGTCTGAATGGCTCCCTTTTCAGAGCTGTCGGATTAAATACGGTGCCACGACAGTGTTCCTCCCCGTATGTGACTRGAGGGCAAGAACCTTGGATCTGCCAGTGAACTCGGACTTCCTGGATGATTATGGAAAGTACTGCGCCAATTAAGCGGCTGTACCAGCCCCTGTGCCCCCTAATTAATTTCCTTTCTACTGGTTTCTGAGCTGCTGTACTTCAGATTCTGTCCTTTATAAGTTTTTTAAGATTTATGTTAGTTGAAAGAACTTGCCTCAGGCTGAAGTTTAGCCTGAACAGTCATTGAAGATAGCTAGAAATAGATCTTATTTCTACAGGAGAAATGTGTTCCAAGCACAGAATTATGAATCAATAAACAGAGATAATTTGGGGTTGCTGTGGGGTTTTGAATTTGAGGGGTTACTCTGTTAAATGCCACTTGAGTGAGTAATTTGCAATGGGAATTGGTATATGGGTGTTTTCTTCAGTTAAGGTGTTCGTTATTAGTCATTCATCTGTTTAATAGACCAATGGATCATTTAAAATAAGTTTCCTAAATTATCAAACTAAAACAAGGAAGAAAATCTGTCTTGTTAGTCCCTGTTTGTATGTGGTGATTGTAGCTACCTACAGTTTTGTGGTAGATTTTGTTAGACTGAGTTAAGCTTGTGTAGGTGTGTATGTGTGTAAGTGACCTGTGAAAGCAGGTGATTGATCAGTGTGGCTGCAAGGAGCCAAGAGGCCTTAGTTTTGGGTAATTCCAGTGGGAGTTGAGGATGTCTCTTAAGAGATCTGGGCAGAGCAAACTCTGTATCCTGAAGGCCATTTGTTTGCATTGATATTAATAGGATTTTAAAGCACAGCCCCTTGCCAACATCTTTTGTTTGTTTAGTGAAGTATAAGGTTTTGAAAATCCATTAAAATTTGCCTTACTCTCTTTTCACCCTAGAAGAGTCTGACAAAAATACCTCTTCAGTTAATTTCCCTGAATTTTTCCTGTTGCATTTACTTCCTTGTGTTCTCTAATGGCAGTTGTTAGAGCTATAGCTGACCCTTGGCATTAGTTTCCTACTCCAGGGAGATAGGACAGATCCTGAGTTTGCCAGATTTTTCAATGAATGCTTTGAGGACCCTGAGGACTGTTTCCTAGGTCGCCTAGTCCCTCTCTCCTTGTGAAGGAAGGACTGTTCTCTTTCCGTAGCTGAACCAGTGCTTTCTGTTCATTTGGGTTTTGAGCAAGTGTTCCAAGCAGGAAGACTAATGGAGAAGACTTTTGTTCTGATGTTTGGCACTGACAAACTCAATTTCATGAGTTGTGTGTCTTTTCTAGGTACAGGCAGTGGATCCCTCTCCCATGCTCTCATCCGAACAGTGGCTCCCACAGGGCACCTGTACACAGTGGAGTTCCACCAACAAAGGGCCGAGAAGGCGCGGGAGGAGTTTCGAGAGCACGGGGTGGAGCACCTGGTCACTGTGACCAACCAGGACGTCTGCAAAAATGGCTTTGGTGTCTCAAACATTGCAGATGCCGTGTTCCTAGATATTCCATCTCCATGGGAAGCCATAGGACATGCAAAGTCAGCATTAAAAGCTGAAGGTAACTGCATTTTTCTCTTTCTGTTCAGGAAGCGCTGTGCATGCACACATCTCTGCCTTTCAGGCACACACTAGATCTGCTCCCTTCCCTTGTGTGATCGCTGTTCTCAAATGTCAGTCTCTAGGCATTTCTAAGGCTGTAAAACCTTCAGAAGGCATGTTCAATTTACAGTGGAAGATTTGAAAGGAGAAGAACAATTTTTTCCTACAGGCTTGTGCGAGCTGCTACAATTAGCATGGGCAGTTTATAAAAACCCCTTTGAACCTTTGTCAAGTGCATTTTGCTAGATCTGAGATGTGTGGGAAGCAGAAGTAACAATAATTGCTGAAAGCAAATGTCTTTTGCAATTCAGTGGAAAGGTGTTTGTATAAAAGGTGTTCAGCCTCAGTTCACATCAATCATTGCAGATTTGTACCTATTTAACAGAGCACCCCGATGGTAATGTTAAAAGAAATTTGGTTACATTTCAATATGCTTGCCAGTTTATGTCCTAAATCTTTGTGGTTGGAGCTAGTGAGCAGTTTGCCATTGGATGCAGTGGGAATGGAACATAAAGGATGTTCTAGCTTATGCCAGTAACTCTGGGATTGTGACAAGAAGTGAGAACTGCTGTTGAGGTTTTGCACAGATTTCGTCACTTTATTTTACATCTTTTCCCTGTTGAAAAAGAGGCTTCACTGAATAAATAATTCTTTTATCCTGAAATAAGTTTTCCTCTAATTAATGTTGTAATAGTGTGGATCTGAACCAACTTTTGCCAAATCGCTTCCATCTACAAAAGTGACTTTTCTAATCAAGAGAGTATGGAGAGCTGAACAGTGCCCATGCTGGGACGTGAGTTTAGTAAAACTTGATTATGTGCCAAGGCCCAGTTCTTTGTTGAAAATATATCATCACAAGCTGGACTTCAAGCAAATTGCTAAGTCTTGTTCAAGTCACAGGATTTAAGCTTGTTCTTAAAGGCCACTGAATGTGCACTGCCTTGCTGAGTCAGGACCAGTCCTGCTGTTAGGCTACCTCAGCTAGTACTGAAAATTTTCTAGAAACCTTGGTGATACCCATGTGATGCACTTCCTTTAAAAAGTGGATAGAGTGAGCCTTGTTAGCACTCTGTACCTGCAATGGTTACAGCTCAATTTGTAGCAGCTTTCCAGTGCGTCCTGGCGGGGGAAAAAAAATCACTGCACTGTACGATGCCCTTCCCATGCTCAAATTATCTAATCTGGTGAGCACAACACTCAGCTGACTTCCCAGCTTAGAAGGCGCTGCATTGCGCAGTCCAATTTGAATTATTTAAGTGGTGCATGCTTAGAATACTAAACAGRGTTGCTTGAACAGTTCCAAGTTTTGAATCCTTGTCTCACTCCAGCATTTGAAATCCTAGAAAATGTACTATAGTCCCAAACTGGCCGTACCATCTGGCTATACTTTTCTGAGCTATGCTACAAGGTTACATCTGCTTAGGCAATATAAATAATACTTGAAAATCCCACATTTTTGTGTTTCTAAAGTGACGTCATTCACTTTATGAACCACTCAAAAGGCGAAGTTGCTGATCCTTGCTGCAGTTTTTGCTGCAACCAACCACCCATGTCTGAGCTCTGGTACTGGTCTAAGGCTCCTCTTTTGGGCTTCATAGTACCTGACTGATTGGGGGCATTTGTTTTTATTTTGCTATTGTGCATATAAAAAAACYCTTTTTCATATAAAATGTAATTGATTGTAGTAGTAATAGATAAAAACTTACACACTTTTCTGTTTTATTTTGAATCATGTGGGTAGTTTTTTTGTGGGTTTTTTACTGCTGTAAAAGTCTGAAATATGACAGAAGGTTATCTGTAACTGTTTCCCTTTCCCTACCGCAGGCAGATAATTTAATAGTGCTCCTTTGTTTTGTAATAGTTAAAGCTCTCCTGCAGTACAGTCTGTGCACATACTGCTGTTATTCAGCCCCGTTCTGAGGGTTAGTGTAGTGATAAAGCATCACTGGAGAAAATGAGTCGTTCCACTCTTTTCTGTTCACGCCCTCTCTCTCTGATCTGGACAGGGTCGCATTCGAGCCATTCACACTGTGGGTTTTGTTGTGATGTACCATGCAAATATCACAGCTGTACTGCCAGATAGTGGTAATTTAGTCCCTAAAGTCTTACAGTATTTCGAATGAAATCAGAACTAAGCAAATTCAATATGTAGCATTAGCTACTTTCTTCTTTAAAACCACAATACTCATGATAGAGAGTTCAGCTGAGACAGAATGGAAGAGAGTTCTTAACCTTAACAAAACCTTATCAGATCAATGTTTTCTCTCCTACTTTAGCTCAAGGTCCTGGATAGTTGCAGCTCCTAGTAGGCTGAGTGTTAATGATCCTCTTTACAGAGTACATTTATCACTCACTTTATTCCTTGCAGTATGCTGTAAATACACTACTTACAGCAGCTTGGCCTCCCAGCTAAAGCGCTGCCAGCCTCTGAAGAGCTGAAAGAATAAAATGGCATGATAGGTTTGTGACTAGAAGGTTCTTGTTCTTTGGTGATGCTCTCTGCCGGCGTTCAGGTTTGCCTCTCAGCTGCATCCTTTTATGCTGATGTCACCAGTCACACTTCCAGAAGAAATGCTGCTTGTAGTATCTTTCAGGCACTGCTGCACTGCAGAACTTGCTTTCATTTCCAGACCTGCRCTGTTTTTCTTCTGCAGCATCTGCTGATTAATGCTTTTCTGTAGTCATAGCTGCTGTTCCCAATATCTGACCTTGGTGGTTTTTGCAAAGTTGATGTTAACCCCTTCGGGCTAAATTTTAAGAAATGCAGAAAATGAGAAAATTGTGAGGTAACAAAAATAACCTCAATATTCTACAGTTCTTAAATGCCCTGAAACTTTTGACTCACAGTCATCTCACAGCTGAATACTGTAGTGCTTTGAATATAATTCTGCACCCACCTACTCTACTCTCATAAATACTGTCTATTTCTTCCAAGGCTGTGGAAGATGAGGGAGAAACCCACTGGTACAATAATTTTCATACAGATTTTAAATTTTCAGGTAGGGGGATGGAAAATTACAGCCACGTATTAGGTTGGATTGGCCTCTTGTATTTTAAGTTGCTCCTTGTGGTGTTTAACAGTCTGAGTCACAAAATTATTGAAACCACTTCTCTTTAATTTCCTTTCTTTCTTTAAAAATTTTACTCTTAAATTCAGGTTTTCCATTCCCTCTTAAGCATCATAAAGCCCCTGAATTATGAGTTTGTCAAATTGTGATCCTTGAAATAACATCTGAATGAGGTAATATGGTGCTCTCAGTTCTCCCTGCAAAATTCTGCAGGTAAAGTTCCCTYTGAACATCTCTCTGTTTGGGCCCCTGTGATTCCATGTCCGTGTAGGAAGTCTCACTGGCTATTTTCCTTGAGCTCCAGAGGTTATTCATGGTCCCATTTTTAAACCACCCAGGTGTGGCTTTGAGGAGTAGCTGAAATCCCTGGCCACAGCTTTCACCCCTGTGGTATCTGGGTAGGGTTGAATCACACTGAGAAGAGGGCATCAAGAGTGACATCAAGGCTGATGTTTGGGCTTGGGCTACCTCAAGAACACACAGGGAATGTGTTGGGGCAGGAAGTGGAGCCTGACAGTCTAGCATGCTGTCATCCTCCACCCATGCAAGTGGTACTACAGTTGATATCAACACTTCTCATGTCCCTAGGATATTGTTTTGGAATAAATGGATGAAGCAATAAATGCTTGCTAAAATGTCAGCACCAGCCTTGGCTAGTATAGCACCTGCTTTGATTTGAAGGAGAATTAACTCAAGGTGAGGTTAAAGATCCACAAACTAACTTTAAACTGAAGCATATCCTCTCAATATTGAGAGGCCATCTGGTCTAGTGCAAAGCTGCCCCACTAGGATCTAGGACCAGGTGCTAACACATAAAGCAGCTTCATCTGYTTGCCAAGCAGTGGCTGTTTGCTGAGCCAGCCCCAGTTGTTGTATCTGGTGTGAGGGCATTACCCTGTCTTGAGTCTGTTAGGACTTGATAGGTCAGGTGTGCTGAATGGGCCTGGCCTGAAGTACAAGTGATTGTTTCACATGTAGAGAGTCAAGCAGAAGGATTCCTGCATCAAAATCCTCACTGTGAAATGCCAGCCAAAGCTACTGGCTTTTACACAATTTGAAGGAAGTAGTTTGGGATGAAAGGATCCTTAAAGAGTTGTTAGGTTTTCTTCCCCAATTTGGAGCCAACTGATTTTTTAATTTCTTTGTTACATGCTTTCACCAGCCCATAATAATGAGCAGGAATAAATTCCTTTTGAATGATGCACCTACAAATGCAGAGGTTAAGGTCACATTTGCAGAAAATCACATCAAGCTGCTATTTAATGAGCTGGCAAGTGATTTGGAGAAAATTCTCTTTTCTGAATCAAGAAACATCCTTTAATTTCTTCCAACAGCCAAATCCTCTAATTTCACTTGTCAGGGAAGCTACATCAAATCGCCCACGAGCACACGCACTTAAAGGACATTCTGTCCCCTTTTGCAGAGGCAATATTTTTAGTGTCCTACTAGCAGAGTAAATGCCATGGTGATGCTGTTCGGTGACTCTCCTGCCTCGTCCCTACACAATGATAATGCCCGTGTGATCTTTTTTCTTCCTTGAGATTTTTGTAATGTGATCTTCCAGTTACGACAATGCAGTGAAGTCCCAAAACCCAAGCTGTGTTCTTTTGCCAGAGGTAAAAATGCTGTACTGTATTCTTTATATCACAGAAGCATTTCTAAAATTACTGGCCCTTTTCCCTAAAACTCAATGGTGCTGCACTACATGTGTTCTTTTTGAATCATCTGAATAATACTGGGATGATGAAAGAACCTGTCAGACCGCTTGTGACACATACAATAACCTACAGAAGTGAGAGCACATTTCTTGGACAYGTTTTCTGTATCATAAGCATGCGCTGGAGTTCTTGTCAATTTGGTAGCGCTGAGATTTTCCATACTTGAAACCTAATGCACTTACTAGCTAAATAGTACTGGTGGAGATGTTAGTCCTTGCTCAGACAAGCCAGAAACAAAATTTTGTTGGAGTTGCACAGGAACATTCTGGCAACTTTTGAGGCACTGGCCTCTTGGAGAGATGCAGTGGGGTGTCCCGCAATTACCAGTTTGATACAGTCTGTTGAAATATACAGTCCTATGTGGATGAAAATCTTCTCTTCTATTTCCCCCTTCCCTTAAGCTCTCTTTTCTAATCATTCCAGTCTGAATTGTACTTCCATTTTCATATCTTCTCAACCCTGTTGCTGGTTACAAAGACTGCCAGGACTGTGTGGGCTTGTTCCAGGCTATGGATTCGGACATTTAACCTCTCCATTAAATGCTTCAAACTAACTCACTCCCTGTAAAATTGAAGGTAGAAAAAAAGTCTTTCATACGGTCTCATTATTCTCTTCTCCTCAACTGTAGCACTTGTCAGATGCATTATACATGAATAAACACATTTTTAGACAGCTCTTCAGATCAAAAAGCTCACACAGCTTCCCAATGTGAACAGGATTAATCTCTCATAATTACTATATCAATTTATGATGACACACAGATCTCATTAACCAAATTTAGGAATGGTAGCTTTCCTAAAAGGGGAGCTCTGAAAGAACACAAACCCAATTTGTACAAAAAAAAGTTTCCATTCAGATGTTTTCACTGCTTTCTAGTCTAGTCCACCTCTTTGTGATCCACAGACAGAGCAGTGTGCCTCAGCAAGGAGAGGAGAGGGAGGGAATACGTCTTTTCTTCATTCACTAAGGAATCCTTGGCATGGCAAGACAAAGCAATGCATATTCAAGTCCTTTAAGCCTTAAAAGCCTCTTGGTGTTCTGAAGGACAAGAGGGCTCTCAAGGAATCTGAGGACTGTGAATGCTGAAATCTAGGTTTATATCTGTTTGGTGATGGTGACAGAAGGGGTGTTGCCTAGCTGGTAATCCAGCAGGGTACAGAGGGCAGCCCACAGTGAGCAGAATTCAGAAGCATCTGCTCTGCTAAAGATGACAGTGTCTCTGCACGTAGGACAGATGAGTATGTCCTTCTGAGTGCTGTTTTCTACTTTATTTTTTCTGGTCTAAACCCACCATAGCAATTGAAACTTCCCAAATGTTTCTATTTTAGACAGCCTCTCGCAGTCTGGAACTGCAGTTTCATTTTTGCTTTCCAAGCTTCTGCTAATTGTAGCTTTGCAATCTTCTCTCTTAATATCTGCTTAATCGAACAAGTCCAGCCTGCAAGTCAGATCTGGCCTGCCTGATGGTGTGTACAGGAAAAAGCAGAAGGGACCCCTCTCCCACTTCTTAGGATCTGTGAGGACAGATGCTTGATGGGTTTGCTTCTAAGCTATTTATCTGGGAGGGATGTATAAAAATAACCAGAACAATAGGTATGAAAGGGGAAAAACCAAAATTGTGAGAACTACTAAAACCCGTTGAATTATCTCAGTTACATGGAATACCAGCAGCTCCACTGTTTTCTCACCCTTCACACCTGAGAAGCTCCCAGCAGTGCAGTAGGTAAAGTAACATTATTTTTTGTGCTTCCCCTCTGCATATTTTCTATTGCATCAGGAGCTTTCTTCCTAGTTGTGAGGAGGCAGCCTGATAAATCTTCACCAAGTTTGGTGTTGATGTGCTGTGCTCAGCTGACCACCCCAGGCAAAAGGAAGGGTGCTCTGCCTTTAATTGAAGGCTTGACAAGAACCGTAGGTGGCTTTGCAGCTTGTATGGCAACAGCTGTGTGCAGGCTTTGAGTTTTTGACTGGAAATCTAGAGCATGTGAATTCAAAAGCCTAAACATATCTTCAAACCCTTAGAGTCAGAATAAATAAGAACAGACTTACTGTAAATGTAAATATATTTCACTTTTTTATTGCAATATCAAACATCAAAACCAAAAAGCCTGAATGAAATAGTAGTAAGTCTCTGGTCTCTCGGCAGATTCCTGCTTTGCAGACAAAGAGTTATTGTGAACTGACATTTAGTTAAGTCAGACATTTGTTCAGTTCCCTACACAATARGAATATAAATTCTTTCTTTATAACATGCATGCATCATAGTAGCTTTCTAATTATGTAACAGAATTTTTTTCCTGAGCTTTTCTGGTTTACATCTATAGGCATGGCAGAAGTATCTAGTGCTTTAGCCAGAAAAGATTAACTGTCTGATTCAGGAACATTTTGGTCGTGCTGGCCATCCTGGTGAACATACAAATCTAATTTCAATGGGAATTAACGGACTGGGCGTGCAATTAAATCGGCATCAACAGACTTGGTTCATAAAGACACATACCAGCATTAATTTTGCAGGTGATTATTAGATTTGGGGTTTAATTGTCACTCCAGGAAATTACTTGTCCAGGGTACTTTGTTCTGAAGATTCGTGATAAGAACCCCTTGCTGCGGAGACTTTATTTCGGGACTAAAATTAAATCCTACTTAGTGTATGGTGGATTAATGGTTGTGGAAAGTGTTCTTCCCCAGGCAGTACCCAGCACCTCACTGCTGCACAGTAACGAGAGTGCTACAGTGATGCTTTCAGACCTGATGCTTTCTTTTTTTAGAGATCTGACTTYAGAAACGAAAAGGGGAAAAAAAAAGGGGAGCTTGAGATAAAGCAGGCTTCATGTAGTCCCAGCACAGCCTCTATTTTTAGCAGGATGCTTTGCTCTGACTTGCATGGGTTCTTTAACTACTTGGATGACTGGTGTTGGAAGGTTTGACTGGATGAGCCTGGGAGAGGACCAGGAAGGAATGCAAATCAGATCAGTAGGCATTTTCATGTAATTGTAGTAGGTGAAACAATAGCTGAAGCTTCATTGCCCAGTGTTCCTTCCTCCTGCACAAAAGCTTTTCAGGAAGGGCAGCTGCCTTGAGGGACGCTGTGTCCTGGGTGAAAGCACATGCCCTGGCTTTATGGCAGACAGTGTCCTTATAATTCTTTGATCTGATTTGGCTGTGGCTTTTCGGAGTAAATCTGAATCATTCTATTCTCAGCTGTTAAGGTGACATTGTAGCACTTAGAAAGGTGTAGGGGGCCTATTAATACTCCATATTCAGAATCAAAAGTCAGAACTGTGTACAGACAAGGGGCAAAGTGTTAGTTTGTCACTTAAAAGTCCTGTACTAGAGTTTTACAGCTTTTACCGTAAGCCTGCCTGATGTGATATCCAGTAAACTTTAATGCTCAGGAGACATGCTAGTGAGCTTGACTAAAAGGGTAAAGCCTTAACAGCACTCCATCTATGGCCTGGAGAGATCACTTTATTCTGTCCACGCATACCATCGTCCTCAGCTAAACACAGCCGCTTTTGTCAGGGGCGTGTGCACGCGCGCCTGGGCTCTAATGCTGTACAGTGTGTGGAGAATGACTTCTGGCTTTGTGTACGTGCCAGCTTCAGCTTGGTGCCTCGGTCCAGAACAGTGGAGAGTGATTCCAAAAGAGTCACTGCTCTAAAGGGAGCAACTTTAACGGTTTTGCTGTGAACAAATGTCAAGGGCAACATGAGATGTGGAAGATGAATGAAGTTGCTGTTGCGGTTATGTAAGAGTCTGAAGCATCTTGTAGAGTTGTCCATGTTTGATTTTRTGCTGACACTTTAAACCCACAAAGCTGCCTCATGGAGATTTTCTTGAAGAATATTTTCACTTCGTCTGTATAATAGTAATTCTATGGGCGTCTGGGAGAATTTGAAAAAAGACTAAAAGTGCTTCATTTTGGTTTTTGCCCTCTTTTCCACTTATTTTCCAGGTGGCCGCATCTGCTCTTTTTCCCCCTGCATTGAACAAGTTCAGAGAACCTGCCTAGCGATGGMAGAATATGGTTTTACAGAGATCAACACCTTGGAAATTCTGCTCCGAGTGTACAATGTGAGGACAATTAGCTTGCAAATCCCTGACCTTGGAAAAGCAGCTGAGGATAATTCTAGCACTGGCTTTGACAGCAGCAACCCATCACACCAAGGTAGCCCGTGTGCTGATCTGCAGCAAGGGACTGTGCAGTTCAAAAGTGGCGTGCCACTGAGGGAGGTGGTTGGGCACACCGGGTACCTGACCTTTGCCACCAAGAGCCTGGTGTAGGACACACTCAGTTTGTGCAGTCTGGAGTGGGGTTTGTGTGCACTCTGTTTTCATGGCTCTTTTTTGTATGGCATCCAAAGTTTTACTTGTCAGGGAATTCCATATATAGTCAGATTTGGTTGGAATATGCTTTGTTTAAATAGCGCACAAGCATTAACCAGAGCAGCATCAAGGGAATGTTGAAACTCTGGAATGGTGCTCCACTTGCTGTCAAAAAGAAGATAAATTAATAGCGAGTGGCCACTCACCGGAATGTTCAGAACATCTCTCCTCATAAGAAAGCAAAACAAACAACACACAAATTGCAAAGAAGTTGGATTTTTTCCTCCTTTTTTTTCTGAATTACTTTCCCAGGTTTATGTTTTTATTTTTTCCTAGCACCACTGGACACTTTTTTTTTTRACTTCTCTAGTGTCTGTGTTGATCTTAAGAATGTGAAAGTGCCTACTTCCTCCATTTTAGATAAGAAAATTCCAAGATTATAGAGTTGCCAGCACAGCTGTTCATAGAATCAGTGTTTCCTTGGAATAATGTCCCAGAGGATTATTGGCAGTGCTCAGGAACACAACCTCTTACTCCATTCCAGGCTGGCATCTGCAAATCATTTTGACTACACAGAGCTCAAAGAAGCGTGCTAATTGTTGGATTTAGTTTAAATTGGTATATTGTGCTCATCAGTTTGTAGTAGAAATTTGAACCTGGATCCATACTGTCGTTTTCTAATGGAACAACCACTTTCATAGTTGATGAATCCACTGTGAAAATTAACTGAACAGCTGGCTAATATTATCTGAGCACCTCTTTGTAAGTGGTGTGGATGAGGTTCCAGTTGTTTGATGGTTTATTTCCATTATGGTGTATTGTTTTTCCTGCAGCTGAATGACAGAAAGATTGCTTTTGGCAGGATTTCTGTCTCCAAATTACATCAATAATGCAAACTTAGTAAAATCCTCAACCAGCCTTATTAATTAAGTTTTCAGATCATTTACTCTTTGGTCTTCCATACAGAGCTGGTGGCTGTGATGAACTGTTTGAATGCTGGATTACATTTTGTATTTATAGATTAAAATAGTTATGCAAATGTATTAAGTTCCTTCTTTTCTTCTTATTTTATTTTTAATAGTAAGTTCACAAATCTTTCTATTCCAGCCACTAGTGCTGTCACTCAAAGCATTTAGCTGTGTCTTGCATTCGGTAGCTGAACATATCGATTGCTGTGTAAGAAAACAGCCATTCATAAACTGCTGCCTGAACATTTAACCTGATATCCCTCCCCCATTCTTGACAAAAATAAACAAAGCTAAGCTTTTAACGTGTTATAGCAGAACGCTAATCCATAACGGTTTAAAGAGAGCTCAACCGATCACGACAGCAAAGATAAACTGTTGAGCAGATTAAAGGCAGAAAGCAATTCTGTTCAGCTAAATCAGTTATGTAAGTTGGCCTACAACTGCAGCGTTTCTCCAGAAATTATGGGAAGGTTCCCTTTCTGCTGTTGCTCGTGCTCTCCAGGAGTGAGCAGTAAATCGCTGACGCTGTGTGTGGGGTTTGTTGGCTGTGTTTGAACATGTGTGCATGTGTTTGTTTGTGTGTGCTGGAATCACCACCAAGCAGCAGGGCTGAGGTACTGACAGACACCAGAAGAAAGGATGGGGAATTAAAACCACAAGGTTCTTCTTAGCTTCCTTCAAGGTGATCCTCATTTACTAACAAGGGGGATCCCCAAGCTTCTCCAGGGATATTTCCAGCCCTAAACTTGATTGGTTTTTCCTGACAGACTTTATTTTAAAATAATGTAACATTTAAACAGGATTAAAAAAGAGCAAAGTCACTTTTCTGTGCTACAAATAGACATGGAATGGAAACACCAGTGTGTCTTCCTGGAGCTTGAAATAAGGCTGATGCCTTTTTGCCTACAAAGCCCAATTCAAAACCCCTTGAAATAAACCATTGACTTTGCTTGGTCCCATATTTCTTTGATCCCTGCTGAGGAAGGGCAAGCATTGCATAAGAGGAGAAGGATTTCATTTCTGTCTTTGCAGTATTAAAAAGGCTTCTGTGTTTTAGTTGCCGATGGCAGCCATGGCCAGCAGCACCGCACCACTTCCTGCTGTTGCTTTGTTGTCAGGGTTACAGGGAGGATCCCACACTGTCCAGCATGGGCAGTACTGTGCTGCCAGACCTCCTACTGTTTAAGGCTGCTTATGGTCACCTGTGTTCTGCATTCTGGCTACACTCCCTGCCAAAAGTGGTAAATCAGAAATGTGGGTCTTCCCTGCCATGCTGGGGGAATCTGCCTGTGCCACACTTCCAGAAACTCATTTTTCTTTTTAATACATTTTAGTCTCCAGTCTGAAATGAAACACTTCTTCCTGCCCTGGTGCAGTTCAGTCACATGTTCAGGCTGCATTTTCACTGCTGCTGTGCACTTGGATCCCTCAGCCATGGACAAACACTAGGACACAGCTCTGCACGACAGCCAGGTCCCATTGTTCTCCATGCCCTGCAGGCTGGCGTGGAGAGCAGGCTGTGACACCTGGCAGCCTACAAGGCAAACAGCAGTGACTAAGATGAGTGACTAAGAAACACTGAGAGCTCTGCTGCTGTTTGTTTACCTGTGCTTTAATTAAAGCATCACAGATCTGTATCTCACTGTGGTTGTTCCCTGCCTACCTGTTAGCACAGTGTCTGAAGAAATGGTGATCATAAATTCTGCTTGAGAACTTAATAGGGATAAAGTGGCAAAAATTCTAGGAGCTTGCTCTTCTGCTTAGTTTCCTGCTCTGCCTTCTCCTTAGGTACTTTGGGATACGTGATGGTGAGGAGATGGTTCTTCCTGGGAAGCGTTCCAGAGATGAGGGTTCTGGTTCACGCTCACTCCCTTGAGAGTACATCTGTGCTCCATTAGTCCTGGTGAACAGGATGACTGCGGAAGTCATGGTGACCTAGAAAGGAGGSGGGCCCAGAGATGCAGTGATGTATTTGTGAACACTGATAACTCATCCCAGCAGGGTCTGCATCACTTAGGTGCAGGAGTGCGCTGGGCAGCCCATCTGTTCATGCCTTACCAGGTTCTCTCTGGACAGAAACTGAAGAACTGTGCCCTCCTGGGCTGCAGTTAGGGGGTGTTTGGTGCTCCCAGCTCACCTCTGTGCCAGTTGGAGCAGTGCAGGCTCAGAAGAGGAGGGTTGAGAAATGGGTGAGCTCTCGGAGGCTGTTGCTGGGCTCTGTCTCGGCTACTGCTTGCACAAATAGGAGAGAGGCACGATAAGAGCAAAGTGGGAGAGTCAGCATTGCATAACCATGATGTTACACCAAAGGTACGTGCAGCTGTGGCCAGTCAAAGGGAGGAAGGGGGTTGCTCTAGTACCAGAAAGTTCTGTGTGTTCACCATGAGGGAAAGCATTTACATGCTGCTTGGCCTCACGAGTGCTCCTGAGGAACGATGTCGTTCAGATGCCAAAAGAAGGGAGTCAGACTGTGTTATTTCCTTTCTCCCTACATGACAGCTTCTGAACTGGAATGAATCTGCATCAACATCGACACAGGGAACAGAGAAACCTTGAATTAGTGAAAAAAAAAATCCTTTACCTGCATATCTCACACAGGAGCTCTGTGTCCTTTTGCAGACCATTCTCCTGTGCCACAGGGAAACAGCTTTGAACTCTGAGGTAAATGGGCTGATATGCTGATAGGAACAGCCACAAAGGCCAGCTGGGAACTCTGTCCTATGGGCATCTCACTGTACCTCGTGTTTCCCCCTGGCTGCTAAGGTCGATTGCCCACAACTGGTCTTCACTTGCCATGAGTGGTCCCTTCCCATCATCTCTCTGCTCCTGCCCTCAGACACAAAGCCAACAGTCATATCAACAGCATGCACCAGCTCTTCCTGCTGCTCCAAGCCCGCTGAGATCACACAGCCAGGCTTTGGGCAGAGCATTCTCCTCTGCTCTTTACTGGAGTGCAGGACAAGGGCTGTGCCACCCCATCAGGACCTGCAGGTAAGGCTGAGCACTCCCGGTCGGGCGCCCTGTGGAGAGCAGAGCAGCAGGGCAGCATCTGAGCTGCTGAGCACCTCAGCCTGAAGTTATTTCAGTGGGGGCTGAGTGGGTTGGTGCTAAATATCGTATTCCTTTATAGTTGTTAAGAGGGCAATTTGCATGAGTGGTTCCAGTGGAGCTGTGGAGATCTCCCCAGGGGTCCGGGTAGCTGCAGGATATGTCAGAGACCAGGAATGAGAATTCAGAGCTTCTGCTCCCAGAGGTGCAAGCTGAGCAACTGAAGCCACGTAAGTAGAAGCAGCGGCTTTTTCCATCTTTTTCTGAATGCTGATCCTGATTCAGCATGAAGCCCATGTGCATGACTAGGTCTAGTCAGCTTGAAGAAACTGTTGCTTTAGCAACCTCTCTTAGGCACGGTGCAGGAAGGGGAAGTCCGCAGTGGGATTTTCCTCTCCTTCATGTTGCTTTGGGGGAGCTGTAGTCCCCCTTCCTTACCTGAGTCAAAAATACATTTCCAGTAGTTACCTTACCACATGTCTGCGATGCGGCGTGACCGATCCCTGGGCGTATGGAAGGAAAGTTTGTGATGTCAAAATGTTCTGAGCCAGAATTTTATTCCGCTTGAGGGGTGAGGAAGATGATGAAGTTGTAGGCTCTGTGATACTTTTTACACTGGTCCCCCATTCCCTTAGAAATTGTCCATAAAGCACTATTTCAGAATAATTTAAAAAATCAGGAGCCACCTATTTTTAGGAATCAGCTGAATTTGAGAACCAAATCTGCTTGATAGAAGAAGGGGAAGAAGCAGTAGCAAGGCAGAGAACGATTT
This sequence comes from Amblyornis subalaris, assembly GCA_018881555.1. Lineage (NCBI taxonomy): Eukaryota > Metazoa > Chordata > Aves > Passeriformes > Ptilonorhynchidae > Amblyornis > Amblyornis subalaris. The sequence goes on from JACAXG010000042.1 coordinate 5,144,681, forward strand.
CTTGGAGAAAGCTCTTCCTTTCCTGGCCTTTTGCATTAAAGAGGCAATTCCCCAGGAAATTCCAGATTCAGCTCTTGAAAGCCACAGCTCAGAAATGCTCAATAGTGAGGATGTCGGATCAATCAGGCCGTTCGTTAACAAAGCACGTAGGGTGGGATCTACAGCTGGTGGAGTGAAAAGGAGGGAGGGAGAGGGAAAAGAAGTTTGCAGTCAGCTCAACCTGTTGGATTACACATACGTCATGTCACACTGTTAAAAGGAGTTGCGGTATGGTCTACATTATCTTAGCAAAATACAAAATTGTGTATTTCTATGTTATACAATAAAGAATCACCCATTTCAGTTACTGGCAAGAGCGTTGAATAAGAAAGGAATTTGATTGCCTATGTTGAAAAATCTGGTTTAACTAAGAAACTAGCCACGGTTTCTGCATATTTTCTTGATGTGTTTTTGTGTCCTCTCTCAGATAAGGTGGAAACATTTAAGAAAACAGATAATACTCGAGTGAACTACAGAACCCAGAAGCACACAAATCTTCCCAGATGGGAGATTGTCTTCCACTTTTTACCACCCTGTGCTCCTGGGAGAATCCTTCCTCGTCAACATTTCCTTACCGATCTTAACAGCACTTTAAAGAGAGAGGAAGGTGCCCTTTGTCAGTGGGGAGTGCAGATATTCTCGTGGTTACAGCTCATTACCAGCCTGTGGACCTCAGGAACAGCACTGGGTCTTGAGCGTTATCCCTTGGAGCATCTTCTGCCTGCAAGAGAATACACAGGGCTCAGTGTCCCTTCAGACTAAGTGCCTCTGCACTTGCCAGCTCCTTCTGTGCCACTTCTGATGTAGCTGTAGTCTAAGAGCCAAGGAGCAGCGTGCTTCCCTAGGAAAAGAAAATGAAGTTCTTCCGCACGGTAAATCTCTGTGTGAGAGAGGATTTCTCCTTCATAAGGAAACAGTTCCTCATTTCACATGCAGCTTGACTTTGATCCTGCAAACATTTACACAGAGAGGGGCAGGGATTTGCAAAATGGCTGCAGCAGGAAAAGGAAGTACTCATGGCTGTTGTGAGAGCATGGTGGGGCCATGTTAGGGAGCTGCTGCCTGCCTGAAGAAAGAGCAGGTTTCTCAAAGAGGGTAAAGGGATTCCATGCTCCAGCTCCTACTGACTTTCCTGACTCATTTATTTCAGTGGGATTTCAGCACAACTCCCTTGATTACCTGGGCCCTGGTTGCGTAGGCTTCTTTGGGAATCGCACAGCATCATGCTCCTTTCACAGGCTGATGCGTAAGGAGATTGTGCAAGTCAGTGGCAGAATGGAAAACAGGACCTGACATCCCAGATCTTCTCACAGCTCCTTCCTAAATAACAGTTCTCTCCTAATGCTCAACAAGAATCTTCTCCAGAGCAAAGCTCTCAGTCCCTGCATGTTCTTACAGTTACCTGGATGCAAATACAGTCAGATAATGTCTCGACTCATGTCACGACTCATTACCAAATCAGAGCATACAGCCGTATCAATGCTTAATTATCTTCTGAAACTTTAATTCATTTTACTCTGTAGCTATTTTCATTAATTAGCTGCATTAATTTTATACAGATTAAAAATGTAAGTCAATCTCTTTGAAGTAGAAAAGTGGCATTTAAAAATCTATATTCTATCCCAAGCCTATAAATACATCTGCCTCATAGAAATCAGCTGTTTATGGTAGTTCTTATAGCAGAGAGGGTGACTCAAAGAGGCTTATGTGCTGCATTAGTTTTATCAGAGCTGAAAAAACCCTCCCAAATTCCCTGTGAATTAGAAGGATCAGTTACTATAGATAGATCCTATGCTCTTCCCCCACCAGATGAAACATGGCACTGGTTTTGGATAGTCTGGATCCAAAGCAGTCACACTAGCAGAAAACAGTCACATTTTGTTGCACTTTCACAGAATACTTTTTCAAGTAAAAATCAACAAAGCAGCAACACCACAAAGGCTTCTAATTGCTCAAAACCCAATCAGCGTTTTCCTCCATCCCTGCCCCACTTTGTTGTAGAATACCTAAGAGTGGCTGAATTCAATTATACACTCCAAAATAATATTAAAAGACCATGAGTAAGGCTGCAGAGCCACCCATGCAAAAAGCTAGGGAATCCAATAGAATTAAGGCACTTCCTGAAGCCATTAGTTGTAGGATAAATAAGGCTGAGTAGTGAGTTCAGGGATAAGGCACAGAGGGTCTAAGTCCTGGCTGGGTCTCGCAGGAGTCTGGAGGTCACAAGTGGCGTTGTGGCGTCTGTGCTGGTACTTGTGCAGCTCCACGTTGTTACAAATGACCTGGAAAAGGGGCTGAGCACTTAGTCCAGTGAGTCTGCTGATAGTGCACAATTATTTATGGCACTAAGGATGGGACAGGTTGTAAAGAACTACGGARAGACTTTACAGGTGAGTCCTGCTTAATGACTGACGGGGCAATAAAGTGCAGGTGAAACCCATGCAGATAAATGCAAAGGCTTACACCAGGGGACAACCCTGTTGGGAATTGTGTGCTGAGGGGTGCTGGGGCTGCAGCACCAGAGAAGCTCAGTGCTCAGCTGGCTGCTCCAGGCTGAGCAACACCATGAGAGGAGCACTGTCATGCTCTGAGGGAAGTACAAGTTTGTTCTTTTTCACAGGAGCTGTTTTAAACCTCCTTGCAGAGTGTGACTAAGTGGAGCTAATCTAGGAGATCATGCCCGTATACTCCAATATCCCTCTGTACTTTCCTGCCAGTGATGGTCTAAAGCTCTGTGGTACTTCCCAAAACATGTAATGGCTGCTTGCTGCAAATCAGAGTCAAGTTCCAGTTGTGTTTTCAACCACATAATAAGATTTATCTTGCAAAACTCTAGTGGTTCTTAACAGTACATTTGCCCACTTGTAAAATGGGAGGTTTTCGTTATGACTTTGTTTCCTAAACATTTGAAAGCCTTTGAAAAGCAGAGGGCTTGCTCAGCTGTGTCTATAAACATTCAAATTATACTTGACTTGTTTTCTACCTTGTATTTATCCTCTGTGCGTGTCTGTTGCTGTTTAGCAAGTACAGCAGTCCTGTGAGACCAGTGATGGAGACTCCTACCTGCAGTGCAGCCTGAGGAGCTAAACCTCCTGGCTCCCATGCTTGAATTTGTGATAGACCAGAGAGCAAGACTTTTAAATTACTTATTTAAACTCCATTACAACCCAAAAGCGAGGGCAGCAGCCACCGGAGCACCAGGAATGGCACTGCCAAGTATCACCTTTGGTCGCACTGACTGGTGGAGAGCTGGGCACCCGTCCCTGTCCTGCRACTGACTGCACCTCCCAGCCCATTGCCTGCTCCAGGAGTTGGGCTCCCATGGCTGCAGGGAGCAGCCCTGTTCCACCGCCTGGCATCTCCAATATCCTTGGGAGGTGGCACGGTCCAACAAGAGCAGGCAGTAGGATTTTACAAGGATTTTCAAGAGGCAGCTCTTCTCTGGGAACAGGCGACGCAGCAAACGCTGATAACAGTGCTCTCCCCAGCAAGGCACCACACAGCTGTGGGGTTTCTCTGTTTTACTGYTCCTGATCACAGCTGCCCATCACATTTCAGCTTTTTTATGATGACTGTAAGTCCAACTCTTCCACTTCTTTTGGGAAAAAAAATGCAATAAACACACACTACAATTTGCACAAAATTTTTCAACAGCCCAGGCTAAAATCAGTCTTTATGTGCTTGGAATTTATTTAAAATAATTGCTATTTATGCCTTTTTTTTGGCTTTTTACCAATCTAATCAGCATAATTTGACTGTGCTGGAACAAATCTACAAGACTCCAGAACTGTTCTTGCAGATCATGCAGATTAAGCATGAAATAATTAGTAGATTTCTGGATCTCTAAATCCACAGCTTTGGAAAAAGCTGACAATGCCCATCAGTCTTCACACAAAAAGAGAGAGACAAAACCCAGACATACCAGAAAAATGACTACAGATATGTGTGAGAAGTCTTTGCAACAGGATAAGGATTAAAAAACAAAACCAAAAACATCATCAACAAAAAAGACATTGGGAGACTAAGCAACAGCAATTTGGKTTTTTTTCCTAAATATTTCTAGAATAGAGGCTTCTTGCTGTCTTTAGTTCACTTTTTTGTGGAAATGAAACATGGTTCTGTAAGAACTAGTGGCCATAAACCACCGTGGGATAAAAAGGAAAAAGTAGCAGAAGCTGCGAAGATGAATATTGAATTCACCCACGAGTTAGTCTGAGCACATCCAAAAGCCATGACGTCAGTAAAAAGGAAAAAGTCTGACTATCGCCCTGGGAATGAAACCAAAAATTTGCTTTGCCAATATGTGAAGGTTTCTGAAAGTCTTCTAAAAGTTTCCTCAGGAGACAACAATAACTCGATTAGAAATGTTCCAGCAGATGATGAAGAACAATAACAGCTGCTCCAAAGCTCATGGTAAACAATGGAAAGTCCCAGTTGATTTGTTCRGTCTTGAACAGGGTCCAAAATTCACAGAATTTCACAAAAGAGGTAAAACCAGCTGTCTGCTTGCGAGAGCAGCGTTCACGCAGTGAGGGCACAGGAATGGCCCCGTAATTTAAGCCCCGTCCAACAACTGCCACTGACAGGCAGGAGCCTAAAAAAAGCCACTGGAAAGTGGGTTCAGYGCTGGTCTGGAAGAAAGATGCTGCCTTCCCAGGCCTGGCATTTGATGGGATAACATGGACATACTTGGAAAGGTCTCTCTGGAGTTAAACCTGTCATGCTTAAGTTGACATCATTAATTCCTAGGTGCCTTAAGAAGGTGTTTTTACCTTCCTGCTTGGTTAGTCACACGCAATCAGGGTGCCCTCCTGATCTCACTKGTACCAGTTTTATGGGAGGTCTCTTGGCTGCATTTGCTGGCACTGAGCTTATCAAGCTGCCCATCAGGGCTGAATGGGTTGGACAGRCTCTGCTCTTTGCTCTGACCTGATAAGTATCCCAGACCGTGTCACCTTCCGTGCTTACTTGGGGGATACCTGTACATGAGACAGCTGTAACAACTTCCCCTTGTCATCACCACCTAAGGCCTCCCTTCCTTGCCATCCAAGAGCAGGAAGCTGCCATGTCTCTGCCCAGAGCCCCATTCCCATGCCCAGTGCAATTAGAGCCCATTCCCATATCCAGTGCAATTAGAATTAATGAGGAAATTTAAACCAATGACATCAGAAATGTGTTTGGCTCATTATCTTTGAAATTCATATAAAAGAGGCAAGACATCCTCAAAAACATCTGATGCATGTCCCGGTGCTGGAGTCTGAGTTCCAGCACTGCACCGGCACCCAGCGAGCACCAAGCTGAGCTCCCCAGGGGCACAGCCTTGCGAGGAATTTTGGTTTGGTTTAACCATAGATAAGGAACTGTAGGAGCAACAGAGTGAGCAGTGGGGTTTGCCAGCGGAAGGACAAATTCCTCTTTCACCTCTTGAGGACCTGGAGCAAACCTGCACAGCAAAGCTTTGTGCCTTCCCACGGCTGAGAACAGAGCAGCTTTGCTCTGCAGCACAGTAGCTGGGGCAAGTCAGCAGGAATAAGCTGAATCCTAATAACATCTGCTTCACTTTCATAGCTCTTCCCCCACCACCACCTCTCAAAAAGAGAAGTATTTGGGAAGTCCAAGAGACACTTTCCCCACGATGCAGCTTAAAGTTGGTTTCAAAAAAAGACCACATTTCTCTGCAAATGAAGCTTTAACAGCAGAATTATTTATTTAACAGGAAAATCAAGCCAAAGACAAAATAAAAATTAAGCCTGTTCCTGAGCCTTTCACTGGGTACATGTTTATGTTGTCATTTCTCACAAAACTATATGGTCTTGTATTTGAAGGGAGCTTGTGTTGCTCATACCCTTTTGGTCAGGCACAATAAATACTCCTAAAAATAATCCTAATGAACCTTGTGCAAGCATGCACATTATAAGCATGCTCCCTTCCCAAATTCCTGCTGCCCCATGGAACTGAAATCAGGCTTTTTCCATTACATGGTTAAAGCCTGTGCACAGGCAGAGCAGAGGCTCTGGATCCTTGTCCCAGTAGTTAAAATCCCTCTGGAATTTGTGTCAATTTATCCAAAGGGCTACTTGGAAATACTGTACAGGGCTTAAACCCCCCTCCTGTGTTCTGTGTTCTATTTTTGAGCACAAGCTCTAGCAGCTCTGAAGCATTTATTCCCAATTGCACCCACAACTTTTCATTTTGGTCTCTTTAATGTGTCAGTTTAAATCTCTTCCCCTTCCTCAGGCAGCTCCCGGGCTGTGCGATGGCGTTGGGGCTGGAGCCTGAGAGCAGGAACAGTGCAAGGTGCTCTCACAGCAGCAGCACTTTCCCATCTCATGGCATTGCACATCTTGGTAGGCACAAGGGAGGCTGGTTTATGCCCCAAAAGGCGTGCTGGCACTTTGGCATGTGTGAAGGCCATTGCTTTATCTCAGCAGCCTTTGCTGTATCTCCTTAATCACCTTTATAGCTTCACCTGCCCACATCATCAGCTGCCAATTCAGACTTTAGTTACGGATGGGGTTTTCTTGTATTAAAGGTTTTATTTGGGGGAAGTGAATTAGTTGTGCTTCCACCACAAACAATCCCATTCAGCCATCAGTCTGCACTTGCAAAGCAGCAGAAAGTTCCCSCCTGAGGTGGAAGTTCCCCAGGGGCAGTGCTGCTGTGAGCTGCAAGAGCAGGAGGATCACATGTGCACTGTGCCCATATGTCCCTGTCACCTCATGGGACACTGCAGGGGATGGATGTTATCCTGCTGGAGGAACCATGCTGTCTCCACATCTCTCACCAGGAGCTCACGAGGAGGGAGGAGGCAATTTCAGAAACTCACACCCCAGAACTGGGAAGGCTTTTTCCATGTTCCTTGCTGAAATTAGTCTTTCCACTTCTCTGCCAGTCCTCCTCCTCCTAGTCAGGCCTGTCGCTGAGGAAATGCTAAGCTTCAGGAACACCAGTGCGGGTCTGGGGAGGGCACAGGCAGGGAGGCTGCCTCCGCCCCTCTCTGGGGAATTAATCCCTCCATTGGCAGGGCAGTTTCTTGCAAATTCAAAACAAAGAAATCAAGGAAAATGTGATTACCTACAGGAAAGCTTCAGCTGGTGGAGCAGGGCCAAGGTTCCTGCTTGCTGCTGCCAAACTGGTCTGTGTGTTCAACCTTGGATGGCTCACGGGTCCAGCAAGGCACTGTCACAGGCAAGGACTCCACAGTCAGCCAGCATGGGGCCAGGCACTGCTGCTGGCTCTGCCCTTAGTGTTCTACTGTCCCTTTATTATTCATATAAAGCTTTCTAACATGCTTGTTTATAATATTACTTTCTACTCTGCGAAGGCCATATGGACATGATGATCGATTATATGCTAAAAGCAAAGCGAAGAGTGCTTTATAAAGTCAGYTTATTAGTGGTTGCTCAGTAAATTAATGTCTTTTAGAATGCTTATGTACATGGAAACAGAGATCTCTCATAATTACATCATTCAGGTCTACAATTTATATTTCTGAAAGCCAGGGAAAGTTCCAATAYAATTCAGCTCCATCTCTGCATAAGATGAGGACTTTGTACTCTTCATCTAATATGAAAGCAGAGTGTTTGGAGGTCTCTGGAGCAGAGTTGCAATAGCCAATTTCAGCCTTAACACACACCATCAGGGAGCCAGATGAGCTTGTGGTAGCACAGATCATGGAGGGAGCAGCGTGGTGTAGCCCTAAGGCATCTCCTGCTCCTCTCACCTGCATCCCACTGGCCTGGGTTGCACAGAGGCAATGCTTCCATTTAGTAAAGAAAGTTTTCTGTCATTTTCTCCAGATCTTCACAAGATATAGCCTGTTCTYAGTGTAAATATCAAGAATCAAAAAATTCTTCCTCTCACACAAAGGTAAATGAAAATGCCCCTTCCTTAGAGCTGGCAATGTTTAAAAAGTCTTAATGAGCTTCTCTTATTCATAAAAATGCCTTGTTTTTAAAAGCTTGCCATTTCCTTAACAGCTTTAAATGTGTCTTTTGCATCTCTCCAAATCTGCAACTCTTTTTCCTCCCACTTTCCTCTGAAGTCCATGTTATGGAGTATACGTGATATGGTCTTGCAGCTGCTTCTCCCTGAGGGAAGTCCAACAACTCAGCAAATGGCAACCAGCAGAAAGTGTCAGCAGGGAAAGTTAATTTTAATGAGGAGAAAAGAAAACGCCCAGAGACAAAAGTCAAAGCCACCTTGTGATGTCAGTGGAAACCACCTGCTCCTGTGGGACACCCAGAAATCACACTCAGAGGACTTGACTCATACAAGCACCTTTCTTGAGCTTTCTCTCAAACTTTTTCTGTTAAGGTCCAGCCTGGCACAACATATCGGGCTCTTCTTCCATGATGTCTCTCTCAATTCTGCTTGCCTGCAAAAAATGCAAGAATTGGCATTCTCTGTTAATTATTTTTCCAAACAAGAACTACTTTTTTTAATTACAGATTTTAAGATATAATGTCATTTTTAAGATGTAATTTTAAGATATGTCAGTTTTAAGATATAATGTCATTTCTGTGCTCTCAGGCACCCTGCTGTGCTTTTGCAGAGCAACAGTAATATCTGGCAATGATAAGATCTTTATAAACCTATCGTCCTTGTTAAATGAGGAGGACTTTGATTCTACAGCAACATTGCATTTGATGAAAACCTGATTTGTAGACAGTCCTTTCCCATAAGCCTACTATAAAACTCACCCAGTGACCTTCAAAGGCTTTTGAGCTCATGTCTAGCAAAGCAATGGCACAGTGAACACCTGACTTTCAACCCATTTGTCGGACGTGTCATTGCTGGCCCCACCTCAGCCTGTAACCTTCAGCCATGGATTTGGAGCTTGCAGTCAGCTCTTTTACCACCTGAGCTCTTTGAAATGCCTTTCAGCCCCAGTGCAAATGGCAATACTGGTGATAGAGAGAGATTAAAGGCTGATGGCGGATGTCAAAGGAACTATGGTATCTCTCCAGTTCTCTGCCAATATTTTCCAGTAACTTACTTCCTCTTATATAAGCATATATGTATTTTTTTAAAAAATCGATCTGCCTTATGCAAATATTTCTTATCAGCAGATAATGCACTTGCACCACCAGGCACATGTGATTAGGGAGCCTGGGCTCGAGTGACACAGTGGCAGCACATGGTACCGTGCAGAACAGCAGCTGGTCTCCTTCCGTCTGAAAAGTTACTTGTGTAACTATAAGGAATGAGCCATTAGGCRCAAATGACCCACTGAGCAAAATGCTTTACAGAGCACCACTGAGTGGACCATTCAATGTAGCCTGTATGTGCCAGTTCAGAATTAGGGTGAGGGGGAAATGTGGATTTAATCCCTTAAACTCTTGAGATTAGCAAAGTAATATAAATGTATATAACACAAACTGCATGTCGACGATCCAGGGTGCTATTGTGGCACCCAAAAAGTCACCAGCAATCATTCCTTTCTTCTCAGAACAGTAATTTGGGGACTGGTTTCCAAGGCTGCCATGTATTAAGTGTTTTTCTCAATGAAACCATTCTCAGAATTTGGGGGTCAGACCTACACCCACAGTCACTGGAAACCYTCCCATTAACTTCAGCAGCCTTTGAATCAGCCCCTCATTTCTGTGGGTGCTGTGGGAACAGGGATACACAGTGCTCTGGCAGTAGCCTTTTAAAAATGTATTTGGGATAATTTCTCCCTCTGGCAACCTTTAGTTTAGCAGCTTAATCATCAGACAGGAATAAGAGTAGCTGAAAGATCTTCCACCTTCCTACAATGAGTTAATTTTCTCCCCTGCTATATTAGCCGTCATACATCTATATATACTGTCATTTGTTTCTCACCCTCCTCCAGATCAGAGAGCTGCTTAATCACTGCCTGTCAGCTCCCACCTTGCCGTATTTCAGCCTGCTCATTTAAAATGTTGTTATTTGCTCCCTGGGCAGCCAGTAGTAAACCAGAGAAGGAATCAATAAACGTCCTTAACCAGAGCTCAGGCTGCAAGCGGAAGCATTGTCTAAAACAACGGGGGGAGCATAAATCCCTGTTTCCTTCCCCCGGCACTGCTGATTGCACATATGCACTGATTCACTTGTCACCTTGCCATTTGCAGACATGCTGTCCCTCCCAAAGCAAAGAGTTTGTGAGAGGAGAGAGAGCAAAGCTGCATGCAGAAAGCCTCTGCTCCCGTGGCTGAGCTGAGCTGAGCTGAGTTGAGCTGAGCCTCCTTTCCCAGCTGGGCTCACACCTCCAGAACATCCCTCCCTGGGCAGGGTTGGGTGCCTGCAGCCTGTCCCCATCCCCAGCACTCAGGAGGGTGTGGCACTGGCTGGCATGTCACAGCATTCCATAGGCAGGCCACACTCCAGGGAGGGCCCATGGCATGGCAGTGGCACATCAGCGTTCCTGGCAAGGACTGAGCTTTGTGACTGCCCAGCGCTGAGCTGATCCCTGGCATTGCTGGTGCATCTCTCCACCAGACCCCCAGGAGCTGTGGCACAGGGAAAGGGGGTCTTCCCAGCCAAAGCAGGTCTGGCAGATGGAGGAACCATGCAGGGAACATCCTTTGGTGATGCAGCAGGCAAGAGGCACAGGTGTCGGGAAGCAGAGACAGGAAGGTGCTTTCAAGGACAAGGCACGAAATGGCTTTGTTGCTCTGCAAACCAAGACATCAAACCCAGAGTGACCACATCCACAGCTGGCAGCCCCACGGACATGTGCTGGCTGGAGCTGCTGCCCCTTCCAAYGCAGGGAGGAGCTGGTTTCCTCTCCATCATGACAGCCTGTGCTAAATGCTCCATCCTTTCCACCCGTTGCCTGCCCGCAGCTCATCAGCAGGAGCCAGGGATTTCCTTCTGGCCTTGAGCAGCACCCCAAAGCCTCTAAACCCATAGCTATTGTCAGAGCTGCAAACTCTGCTCAGATGCAAGCAATGTCCCCCTTCTCCTGCCCTCCCAGCCTCCTCTGTCTGGATTCTTTGGATGCAAACTAGTATTGCTATGCTCCTGCCAGCCATCCCTTTGGAAACTAGAGGGATTATTCTTCTTACCAGCACTTTACACTTGGACAATACCACAAGACCACAACAAAACAAAAGCAAAATCCATCTTGAGTGTTGCCTACTGCAGTTAAATTCAAAGTCACAGTCTAGACTGGGAAGTTGCCTCCTGTTGTAACTTGGCAATTAAGTAGAGGTACCAAGTGAGTCTTTAAGGGGCAACCTAAATAAGAGCTGTTAATTCCACTTCTGGCACAACCAGTAACTGCTTGAAAAAGAGTTGCTGGGTGGAAAAATGGTAGAAATCAGTTTTATTTTATTCTGCCAGTGATGGAGCTCATGTGGTGGCTCAGTCCCTGGGTGCTCTCACTCACTGCCAAAGCTGCCACCAGTCAGCGTGTGGGTCACCACACTCCTGTCTGGCCTCAGCTCCTGAGCAGGTGTTTCCATGCCATTTAATGCCACTGTGATGCCCATCATAAGGCATAAACCTGGCATTAGGTGAGCAACAGGGACATGAGCTATGCTTTTTGGGGCTGGTGAGGTGTCAGACCAACTCCTTGGGGCTGGAGGAGCTACATGCTCAGAGATGTGCCAAATGTGGCACGGGAAAGCAGTGGCCTAGCCACTTTGTCCCTGGATGTACAGATTTAACTGCAAGACCAAACTTGTTTCTGTGCTCAGTGATGGGAGCTGGGAAACCCATCGAGGTGCAGATGCCACTTAGCTGTCATTATTTCATTTTTAATTCAATACTTGTGCTTCAATCATTGCTGTTGACCAATTATCTTAAAAACCACAGAGACAGTTAGATGAGAAGTCCCTTCCAAGGCAGCAAAGGGATTCCCAGGGGTGCTAAAGTAGATATGTGATACAACAGCTGCAAGTAATGGAAGGAGGGAATATTGTAGGAAAAGAGGAAAGGAAACAGAAGCTTACACAGATTGCTTAAAATATCCTTTCATTCCTGCCAGATATTAGTCAGTCTCGTCTCCAAGTATAACATCTTCTGCTAAAGCAAGCCTAAGAAGCACCGTTCTCTATCCTCCTTCTCCAAATGTGATCCAGCATCTTCTGCCTTGACACTGGAAGCTGGGAGCAGGGACTCAGCTGTCACATTTGCAGCTGCCAAGATGGAGAGAAAATATTCAGGCAATCCTGGCTGATCCACTCATGTCTGCCAGTGATCAGCTGTCACAGTGACTGGCTGTCCACATTGTCCTGTCCCATACACTCCCCGAAACCAGAGAGCTGCACACACAGATGGACCTGGCCCACACATTTAACAAATTTTTCCTTCTCCCTCCCTCTTCTCTTGCAACGAACCATCTCCCTGGATGGGTCATGCTACAGCAATACTCCACTGCAGCAGCTCTTGGGTACAACCAAAGTTTGAGAGATGCTACCATGGTGCTGACTGGAAGAAAAAATGCCTTGTATACTGCATTCTCAGATGATAAAATGTGTCACATGAATCATCCCCATCCCAGCCCAAGAGCACTGTTAGTGTCAATAATAAAGAAGATAAGGAGTGCAGAAGAGCACATGCAGCCCACTCTAATTACTCCCATCACTAACAAGTCAATGAATCGAAGCATGAAAGTGAATGTGTCCAAAAATGTGTAAAGCTGAAGAAAGCATCCCTTATTCCCTGATGGAAAGGGAGAATGCCTGTGTCAGCAAAACAAAGCTTCAAAAGCAGTATGAAAAGTTGTGCCTGAAGCTGTGCACTGTGCCCTTTAGTGACTTTGGATAATGCCAATGTTCCTTCTACGAAATAGAGATAGTGCCTCCTTTCCTGCACCACTGCTCATTTGGATTTGGTGTTTTTTCAAGTTTCCCTGGTAAGTGACTATTCTCTGCCCAGCACAGAGGAACTCCCACATTTAGGCAGGAATCCTCAAAACCAGTCTGCAAAAACCGTGCTTGCCTGCATTACATGTAGAGGCAATGAGGCAAGAAGCTCTGTAGTGGGCTGAAGACTACTAGATGTTCTCTCTGGAATCCGGACATGCCTGTGAGGAAATGGAAAGTGTCCTATTTAGTGCCCTTTCTCCAATACAATCATCATTACTAGTCTAGAATACTTTGTATTCCTCTCTCTTGTCTCCACTTCAGAGGGCCTGTGACATTGCAGCAAATTGGCAGAGAATGAGAGCATTCAGACAGTTTTTAATCAAACCATGCAATGGTTTCCCTTCTTGTTCTGCCAGCCAGGGATCCTCGCCATCATGCTCTGTAAACACCTTCTGCTCCGGAGCCTAGACCCTGACTCAGGTTCTCCATGTCTGGGAGGAAAGGACTAATTCACAACCTGATTCAGAACCTCCTGACACTCAGGAGAAGGGCTCATTCCAGTCCTGATTCATGCTGTTGTGACCTGATTCAAACTCTCCTGGCCCAGCAGGGAAGTGGGACTGTGACTCAGATTTCCAGGTTCCAAGCAGGGTGACTCAGGACACCCATTGACCACAGCTGGGACAACTCCTCCAAAAATACCTCTGCTCCTCTGCTACCTACAAGGGGACATGCTACTGCCTGGACACTTGGGATGAGCTGTTCCAAGATGCACTTTGGACTAGATCAAGACAACAAAGCTCTATGTTCAGAGAAGAGTATGGCACCAGGACACTCAGGCTGACATTGCCCCCTGGGTAAATAGGTGCTAATCCACCTCTGGCGGACACTGCATTTTCAACCTGTTGCAAGAACCTGCCTGGCAYAGCCCCTCCTCCTGACACGGTGCCAGGTCTTGTTCTGCAGACGCGGTTGGATTGATGCCCTTTGTGTCCCGCCGTGAAGAATTCAATGAGCTTTTTCGGCTTCAGCAGCTCAGGGCTGCTGGGTTTTGTACCTCGTGCTTACACTTATGGGACCTGACAGTGGCTCTTTAATTCCTAATCCTTCTGAGAAGCAGACTGTGTGTTCCTTCCAACTTGGATCAGTCTGGACCTCATTAGCTCCTCTCACTCGGCTGTGCCCAGAGGAGGCGGCAGACGTACAGACCCAGGAAAATCACAGTCCATCACTATGGTGTTACTACAATCCGGGCCTGTGACTTTTATACTAAATTGGAACTGAACTCCTCGATAAAGCCCCTGAGGCTTCCCTGGTATTTCTGATTTCCCTTGATACACTTTCCTTTTTTGCCTTCCAGAATTCCACTTGTGTTCAGAATGGGGCTTAGGGTGGACCACGGGATGCAAAGTGCTGATGGGGTCTGTTTGAGGGCCCTTACCCTCAGTAGTGGTGGGTRTTAACTGGCCCCACCTCTTCAGGGGCAGGTTTTGGGCATGTGTACATGGGGGAGGCTGGAAGCTTTAGAAAATCTTCACTGACATCATTGATGAGCAGTGAGAAGAGCAGTCAAAGGCTTTAAAGAATCCAGAGCAGAATCAATAATGTTATTTTGTGAGCAGGAGTCTTGTACTGGTGCTCTTGGTAAGCACCATCCTTGGATGAGGCCTGAACAGGTCAGCTTTCAGGTGGGCTCAAGACATCAAACACATCCCATTGGATCCCACTGTTCTCCCAAGGAACAGGGATACATTGCCCATTGCTATGTGCTCAGGTGGGGTTGGACCAGCCTTCCCTTGGTATCTCAGATGCGCAAACCATGCACAAGAGAAAAAGAAAAAGAAAAAAAATAAAGAAGTGGAGAGGAGAGGAGAGAGAAGAGAAGAGAAAAGAGGAGAGGAGAGGAGAGAGAAGAGAAAAGAGGAGAGGAGAGGAGAAGAGAAGAAGCGAAGCGAAGCGAAGCGAAGCGAAGCGAAGCGAAGCGAAGAGAAGAGAAGAGAAGAGAAGAGAAGAGAAGAGAAGAGAAGAGAAGAGAAGAACCCTCACCTGCAGAAATATTTGTATCTCACAGCTACTCTGCAGAAGAAATTAGCTGTGATGGAGGAGGACTAACTTTGGCAGCTGATTTGTGTCTGTTGGGACCAGCCTGGCACCAACAAGCAGCAGGGCTGCAGACTGAGCTTGTGGAAGCTGTTAGCTGGGCAGGCTCTCTAAAAGGACCAATACTGATCAAAATCAAACGCACACAAAAATGTCACTAAACATAGCAACATTTGGCCCTCCCCACAGGCCTGGGAGTCAGGAACCAAAGAAGGAAAGCACGATGTCTCTAACATCAGCTGCCTCTGGCTGTTAGCAGAGGACAAGAGCGAGTGGYCCAGCTCTCTGACTTGAAGCCTTCACACCACTGAGGGTCCAATCTCCCACAAGGAGAATTTTGGCTTTGGAAGCCCAGTTCATAGCAGACCACGAGATGCAGTGAGACCAATGAGCACTTTTACCATAGAATTTTATACCGAGAAATGCAGAGTTTCCTTCTGCTCTTTAAGTTTGCTTCCGTAGAGTAGTCTAGTTCAGAAAGGGGAAAAATGCCTGGCACGCCTGAGTGCTGCCTCATCATGGAAAGAGGCAGAGCTTCTCCTAGGCACTGCAGCCCTGACATTGTTTGCCTTACTAAAAAAAGTGATCCTAACTTGTCTTAACCCTGAGATCCCCATTGTTCTCCGCAGTGCACATCGGACCAGTTGCMGGGACCCAAGGCTGAGGGCTTGGCATCACGGGCAGAAGCATCCCCAGCTCAAGAAAAGTCCRTCTCTATGGGCAACAGAAAACAGGCAGGGCCCTCTGTCGAGGGGGAGCAGGATTTGGGATAGCTTTCCAAAGGGGCAAACAGGGACCACAGCCAGGCACCAGCATCACTTCTGAAAAATCCACTTTTTAAGATTTGAGAAACCTTTCATTGTTACTTGCTGGTTTTGTCTTGGCCCTGTTAAATGCAACAGGGCCAGAGAGGAGGGGCAAAGTTTTTTTATGGAGTTAAACCTTCACACTGGATCTTAGGGAAAGTTTATTTCCCTCGTGTAGCTTATACTGTGGGACTTCAAAATGCACCAGAGTCTTGGACACTAAGCACTGGCCTCCCAACAGTTAATGCAAAACACACCACAGCATGGTTAAGTAATTCTTTCTCAGATGATGCAGCTGCAATTTGTCCTTCATTGTCACTAAAACCAAAAAACGCTGCGAGTAAACTGTTTTAGGGCAGAGCTAAGTGACCAACAATCCTGCTACTATGTTGGCCCTGAATGTATTTTTTTTTCCACAGATTGATGCAGGCTGATATTTGCATTTTCTTGCTCACTCTCACATGATCAGCAGTGTTTCACTCCCCCAATTTTCATCGCGAGAGGTGTATTAGCAGAAAAGTAATCTATGCAGCCACATTACCATTTTCCTCTCTGAAGAGCAGCCTGTGCACTGCAAGGAATCACTGGCACAGCCAAAATACAGAAATCCATCGCTCCAGGCAGCAGGAACAGCAGAGGTAGCAGCCTGGCTCTGCAATATCAGCTCTCCTTCCAGTCACATCCAGCACCTTGGGCGACCTTGCTGACATTTCAAGCCACACAGGCTGTTTATCTGGGCACCATGTGAGCCAACTGTAATCCTGCTATGATAAACTGAGTCTCAGCTGCTTCAGTGAGAGCTACATGTTTCCATGTTTTCCTTTTTCTRGTAAAATATTTCCTGGCTCCTTTTCCAACAGGAGCAAACCTGGTAGATTGGGTAGAACCAAGGTAAGCATGGTCAGTCTGAACTTAGTCAAACAAATGACTGGTCATGTGGTTTATGCTGAATTAATAATCTGGGCCTCAGTTGATTTCAGGGTTGTAGCTCCACTGGTTTCCTGCCCTCTGCCTGTTCATGTGAACTTTCTTTTTGGCCCACTCAAGACCACTTTGTCCAAAGGATGCAGCACCACACTTCTCCATCACCACTGCACCTGCTCCCTGCCTTGTTCCCAACCTCATCTTGAGCACAAGTCTGCTAATGCCAAGGATCTTTGAACATTGCAGAGGCCTGCTGGCATTCATGTAACTCCCAAGATAGTTTTTTTTTTTAATTAAGAAATAAAAAGGTAGTACAAGCATCAGAAAAACTGTGGTTTTATATTATCTGCTGCCCATTTTTGGAAGGTGAAGGTACAAGAAAAACGCTGTTTGTGAAATACATAGCCCTTAGCTGAAAGAGGTTCAGACTCCTGTTCCTCAATGAGAGAAATCCCGACTTAGTTATTAAAGGCACAATCATCTTTCTTTACTTCTGATTTTTTTTGTCCAATATATGCACAAGGTTTCAGCCTCTGCTCTTATCTGACCTTTACTGAATGACCTTTATTAGACCTGCCTGTTCTCTACCATGCTGCCAGGCACCTCCTTCTTTCACCAGCTGCATGGGAGCTGATTTACTTGCTCTTTAAAAAAAATCATCTTTCCCCTAGACAATTTCTTCTTSTAATTACCCAAACCTTTGTTTCCCTTTCACTGCCTGATAAGTGCTATTTATGTCCACAGCTGCTGAAGTATCTTCTTCCCAATAGCAGGTGAAGAAGATTTCTATCACAGCACATGCTCTGAAAATCCTAATCTGTTTTCTGAAGTCATTTGATGCTACCTGTGTTTCGCCTTGTGGAAACTGCCTTTCTGTATTTTGGTGGCACGTGCAAAATGAGAGGAATGTCCCTGGAAGGGGAGAAAAACAATGAAAATTAAAGGAAAGCACCGGGGCAATACAGCTAAGCTGATTACAGAGCTGAAAATGGTGGTCCCACCTCCTCTCACCTACAGYGAAGCACTGGGGTTTCTCCAGGTATATGGAGGAACCAAACACCTTATGGGATTAGTTTTTCAGATTGTCCATCTCCTTGAACCTCCTCGCTCTACTGGCACAAGAGGAAAAGTGGAAGCAGCAAGGGGACAAGATGGTGGAAGAAAACAGCTATCCCATACCTCACTAGAAGTATGCTTGGGTTTGGAGATGTCTGTCCTGGAGTATTTATTTTGATGGCGTTATAAATCTGCCCCAAACTCAGAGGACACATGTGGAATCATACACCGGTGGTTAAAATTAAAGTCCATCCTAGACAAATGAAGAACAACACTATGGAACTGGCTGAGAAGGGAGTCATTCACAAGGTCAGTTGCGCCAGGCCTTGTAGCCTGTGCTGCAAACCTCATCCAATGCTGCAAACCTCACACACACCCATTCCAGACAGCTACACCCAGGCAAATATTCCCAGAGTCAGCAACACCTGTGCTGCAAAGCCTAGAGTTGGATTTTCAACTGTGGTGTCAACAAAATCAAACTTCATTACACCTGGAGATTTTGAGCTCTGCTGTTTGTTTGTCCTACCACAGAGCAGAATTCACACCGGAACTCAAATGGGCTTGGATCCCTTTTGTGTCTGTCAGGCTTCAAAGCAAATGTGGTTAAAATTGAAGCTTGTGTTAAAACTGACCCTCCTATTAGCAATTTCACTGTAATTATGGAGAACYTTTTCCATTTAACCTGACACAACAGCACCTTCAGGCTCTGCTGTGTGACCAGTGATTAAAATTTAAAAGTCCATCCTAGACAAATGAAGAACAATGCCACGGAAATGGCTGAGAAAGGAGCTCAAGTACAGCTCTCTGTAGCTTAAGGGCTGGTTTCTGCCACATGGAAATTTGAGGACCAAAGTGAAGAGAGTCTGGTAAGACTGTGGAACCTACGCCCGGCACCAGACAGCATAATTGATACAGGCTTAGTCCCATTGGTACCTCCACAAGATGCATCCGAGGGAGCCATTGCAGGATTCATCCTTCAAAATCTATCCTAACTGCCTGGGCATATGAAAGGCTGAACCAATGTGCAACGTTCACACCTCAGTATTTAAAGTTTTGCAACTCCTCCTTGTGCCAAAGGAAGAACAAGCCCACTACGGCTCCATCCAGAGAGAGGTCAGCAAGCAGCAGCCCAGCAAATTGCTGATKGTCTCTGCTGGCTCCAGCTTTATCAGGTGCACTGCAAGCACCAATGTGCTACACAAATTAATTTTAATTCAAGTGCCAGCACCCTGTGCTCCACTGCAATGTCCTGGCCTCTCATGTGAGACTGACAAGATATATTGCGGTTCTGGGAGATCTCATAGCTCTCCAAGGTCAAATACTTTAAATGGGCATTGATGCTAAAGGGATGCTCTGAGTTATTTGCACCAGAGGCAGCTTGGTTGACCCACTGTAAGATCCATGGGGACAACTCCCCAAATAAACATAAAAAGTGCAGAACATGTAATGATGTGTCACATGAAAACAAAAACCAGGCACTGCTGTGAGCTCTGAGCTCCATGCCAGAAAGAGAGTCAATAACTCCGTATTAAAACAGTTACAAGGTTATCCAGGGAGGGGAAAGGGTAGGAAGTCAAAACAGAGTCGTGAGAAGAAGAGAAGAATGTTCCTGTCAGAAATGAAAAAGTCTTCAGAGTGAGATGAGCCATTGGTAGCAGCCCAGCCCCTGGAAGGGATCTGAAAACGCACAGTGAGACCATTGATAGACACAATATGACCACATGTGTYTGGACTCTGAGGCCAAAAATACTAGTTTTGTGCAAACACCTCTGCCAGGACACATTTATTGTGGTTTCTACCTAYTGTGCCAGGCCAGCTTGCCAGTCCTTGTGTGTCACTGACACCAGACAGCCACTGCGAAACGCTGGGTCCAGGTAATGCTGGACACGTGTGCACTGGTGATGAGGAAATGTCTGGTGATACATTATGTGTCATTGGAACCTAATAACCTCTACTCACAACAGTTACTCTGATTTTGGACCTCTCTGCCTTGGAAAGCCAAGTCTAGCACACATGAAAATGTCCTGAGAAACTGCCAGGTAAAAAACACTGTCCTTGTCTCAGCCTTGCGTTGGGCTCCTGGGAACAGAGGTGCCTGGATCCACAGCCACATCCCCCAGTAAGCACCGTGCAGGCCAGCAGAAGGGATGGCCCTTCCTCTGCAASAGGGACACAGCAGCAAAGGCACCTCCACACCATGGGCTGACAGGGCAAGGGCGAGCAAACGCCCTTTGCATTGCTCAGGATCTGTTCCCTCCCTCGGTGTGCTCTCAGGGCCATTATCCATGAATACTTTGTAAACAGAGGTGTGTTTGCTGCAGCGTGTTCCCGACTGGGCCAGTTGGCACTGCCTTGGCAGGGCAGAGAGTGGAGCATCTGCCTTTCATGTGCTGCAAGACAGGTGCTGGTGGCACCACGCCAGTGACAGCCGTGCCATGGGGTTGGAGGCTCTTTGCTGTTCCTCGGAAAAAGTCCACATTCCCCAGTGGGGTTGCAAGGGATCCCTGTCTGTCTCTGCAGCCCCCATGCACATCCACGAACGATGGGTGTGGAGGGGCTCCCACCACAAGGTGCTCTCAGCTCCCCTGGGKTGAGTGCTGGCACCTACCCACCACRTGCATCCCCTTCTCCTCAAATCCCTCCAATTTCCCCCAAAATTACCTGATCTCGTTCCTAGTAGCCTCCCCAAAGGTGGCACACATGGAGACCTCTGTCTGTGCTCAGCCCTCCAGGCTTGCCTCCCCCCTGCCAACAGCCCAGTGCTGGGTCCGAAAAATCCCGTCTGCCCCATCCCTTCCCRGGACAGATTTGCATATTGGGTCAGGCAAGTGTTTCCAGCCACTTGATTTCCAGGGGATAATATTATTCATGAAGCTATTTGCAGTCCCCAAATCCTTGGTTGCTGTTTCTTTCTTTCTCTCTCACTCCCTCTTCCCTGCTTTTTACTCCCCCCCTTGGCTGTGGGTCTGTTAAAAAAAAAGTTTCCCTTGGCTGCACTTTCAGTAGGACATTTCAAAGTCAGACTGAGATGGATATTAAATGAGGATAGATGCCAGGTTCCTTTTCACTACATCCCAAACTACTAGAATAGCACCGAAAGCTGTAAATTAGGTCAGCTTTGCACAACAGCTTCCCGAGCCTTTTCTGGGAGCGATGCTGCTCAGCCTTCGGGTGACTATCACTTTAAACAGATCTGGTGCAGCTTGTCTTGTGGGACTGGTGTGATGCAGTGAGAGCTCTCCCAGGGCTGCCCCCTCGTCTATATAGACACAATTTGGGACCCAGTCCTGCCCCTATGAGGGTGCACAGTCAGGGGAGGCACAGGAACCCMACAGCACCCCAAGGCTGGGGCCTGATAGTGAGCGTGAATATGGGGCAGAGTCCAAGCCTGCAGAGGGGACAGGCTGTGCACAGGCAAGATGGGCAGCAGCAGCTCCTRGATGAACAGCAACAGGCTGAGCAGCAATGCTGAGGTCTGAGATTGACTGGGGGAGCTTCCCATCATGTCCTGTGTGGCTTCCAGCATGTTGCTGAAGAGGCTCAAAAACTTCTTTTTGCATATCAAAAACTTCTTTTTGGATACAACTGGTGGACCAGGAGGATTGCTGGTGGTAAGATGATGCACCCTGTGCCTGTGGATGCACCCTGTCTGCACAAGCCAGATAAACCATTGCCACCTTGCTACACCATTCACAARGTAAAGCCAGTTCCCTGCTCCCATATTTTGAAAACCTGGAAGAAAGCAAGTGGGAATATGGCAGGGGATATTTTGARAGAGATTCCCACAAAAGAGAATTAATGGTCTCATACGACTTTTCTTACTTTGCAGAGCACTTGCTGGTGCAACACTGAGAAGAGCTACAAACAGAGCAAAAATACGTGCTCTTTCCCCAGAACACTCACCTGCTGCCCTGCGACCCACAGCTTAGGGACATCCTCATTTAGGGGTCATGTCTGTGTGTTTAGTAGCCCTGGGCATATTTGCCTTCAGTGAGTTTGTCTAATTGCTTCTTGAGCCTGTGTAACCTTGGGGTGACATGTCCCACCCTTCACATTTGTGTTTAGGGAACRTGCAGGCTGTCTCCTCCCTGCTCACTCAGGTTTCAGAGTCCTGCCCCATGCCACGTGGCACTTTCAGCACTGGCTCTTTGCCTGAGACAGGACTATCTCCTGGGACAGGTATGCTGGGACGAGGGAAGGGAGAAGGAAGAAGGAATGGGTCCAAGTCCTCAGCCATTAATGGAAACGCAGGAGCACGAGGAATGTAATTAGTGTCTTGGCATAGTGCTTGGGAAAGCCAGAGAGGCACGTCAGAGAGGGGAGGAGAAAGGGATCAGGGAATAAGCCAGGCAGCAGAGATCACAAAAACAAAAAGCAAAGCACAGGGCCAACATTGTGAAGCCCTTGAAGGCTTGGGCAGCTCCACCGTGCCTCTTCTGGTGGCTTCAGGGACCCGTGGGGCCTCTAGGGATGTAGGAGACAAAGCCTATGGTGTGAAAGGATTTTTCAAGGACCTGCAATCCTTTCCAAACCCCTTCTACCCTGAATGCCACTTCTGTGGTTCCCATGGAAATGTCATCATGAGGAGAGCAAGCAGAGGTCCCCGCGTCCTGGGTGGGAAGGGCAGGACCGGCAAGAGCAGTCTCACTCTCTTGCACCTATTACAAGTCTAAGCAAGTACACAGATACAGATTAGATAGGAAAATCTCCTCACTGCCCTGACACTTGCAGGAAGCACCGTGGATGTTCACACATGGTATCCCCTCGAGACCTTTGCATGCTGGAGAGAGGCAAGAGGAGGTGGAGAGTGAGGGGGATGGAGAGCTCCTTGCCACTTCCAGCTGAGCTCCCCAGTGGCAACATGATCCAAAACAATGAGAAAACAACCACTTTCTACCCTAAATTGCAGCAGCAGACCTTCAGCAAAGGCTTGAGTTGTTTAAATTACAGAAGTGAGCTGCAGCTCGGCTCATGGGGGCCACCTGTCCCTGCTCCCTCTGAACAGTGCGTCTGTCCTCCCACAGCACAGCCACTGCCTCCCGGGATGAGGACGGGGTGGTGGGGTGACAGTCCACGAACAGGGAGGAGGGAAGGCTTGGCCTTCACTGCCGAATGTTTATTTGCGACACGCTGTTGTGTTTKGATAGAGCTCCAGGCAGGATGTGTCTGCAGTAAACACAGGAAAAGGGCTGACGCTGGAGTCAAGTGGAAAGGCTGGCAATAGTCTCAAGTTTTAATTAAAATAGCCCCTCTTGGGGTAGCATGTGATTCCCGAACAATGGCTGATAAAAGCAGGCCGGCTGCCGAGGGCTCCCTCCTCAGGGTGCTGTGGAGGTGCCTTGGCCTTTTGAGTTTTCTTTCTAGGAATGGCCCAAGGAGACACCAGATACATCTGGGAAAATACACGCACGGATTTAAACACTGAAACATCTCCTGGTAATTTTYTTCAACCTCAAAACCAAGCGTGTGTCAGAGGCAGAAACAAAGCCTACATCGTGCAGAGACAGTTGTGCACAAGCCTCTCTCCATTGCGATTGTCCTCAGACAGGGAATAAGAGGGCTGCTACGTCAGGCCCTGTAATGTCACAGTTTCCATGCTCAAAATGGCTGAAGGACGGTGGATGGATTTTCCATAGAGCAGTGCCCCCTGCTGTGGGCTCACCATTCCCACATGTTTCAC
This sequence comes from Amblyornis subalaris, assembly GCA_018881555.1. Lineage (NCBI taxonomy): Eukaryota > Metazoa > Chordata > Aves > Passeriformes > Ptilonorhynchidae > Amblyornis > Amblyornis subalaris. Next base: position 5,168,062 of record JACAXG010000042.1, read on the forward strand.
TCCTCACAAATCCTCCTGGTAGGAAAAGCTGCAAAATCATGGTGGCCTCATGAATTCTGGGCCATTCACTGTCTGTGTGTCTGCTCGATGTCCTGGAGGTCTACCACAGAGCACAGGCTTCTTCATAACGTGAGGAAGAAGCAATGCCAACAAAATGACTCAAAATGTTCATTAACAACTTGGTCTGGAAGGAATACCAAGCAAGTTTGCAGACGCTAAATTGGGAGAAGTTGTCAACTCCCTTGAGGGCAGAGAGACCCTGCAGAGAGACCTCGACAAGTTAGAGAGATGGGCAATCACCAATCATCTGAAGTTTAACATTTAACAAGAGCAAGTGCTGGATTCTGCACCTGGGACAGGGCAACCCTGGTTGTGTGCATGGACTGGGGAATGAGAGGCCAGAGGGCAGTGCTATGGAAAGGGACCTGGGGGTCCTGGTCGACAGCAAGTTGAACATAAGTCAGCAGTGCCCTGGCAGCCAGGAGGGACAAGCGCGTCCTGAGGGGCATCAGGCACAGCACYGCCAGCTGGGTAAGGGAGGGGATTGTCCCGCTCTGCTCTGCACTGCAGCGGCCTCACCTCCAGTGCTGAGGGCAGTTTTGGGCACCAAAATATAAGAAAGCCATAAAGCTATTAGAGAGTGTCCAAAGGAGGCCACGAGGATGGTGAAGGGTCTGGAGGAGAAGACTTATGAGGAGCAGCTGAGGTCATTTGGTCTGCTCAGCCTAGAGGAGACTGAGGGAAGACCTCACAGTGGTCTTCAACATCCTCATGAGGGCCAGCGGAGCGGCAGGTACCGATCTCTTCACTCTTGTTGCAGTAACAGGACCTGGGGAAATGGCTGGAGCTGAGTTGGGGGGTTAGGTTGGATGTCAGAAAAAGGTTTTTCTCACAAAGCGTGGTTGGGCACTGGAACAGACTCCCCGGAAGTGGTCACAGCACCAACCCTGACAGAGTTCAAGAAGCGTTTGGACAATGCTCTCAGGCTCATGGTGGGATTCTTGGGGTGTCCTGTGCAGGATCAGGACCTGTATTTAATGATCCTGATGGGTCCCTTCCAACCCAGTATATTCTGTGATTCTGTGAAAACAAAAGGGAGGAACTGGGAACAAGGAATTCGGTCAACGTATCCCTTTACCTCCACAAAATCCCCAGCTGATACCTGAGATCTGGGGGCATCTGGGTCTGCAGCAACTGCAGCCCAGGCCCTTGACACCGGGACTTACCCTGCAGTGAGGCACACTGCATGTCTAACACAGCCGGTGGTGACAGATGGGACCAGTTGAGCCCAGTTGCAGATACTACTGGGGCGAGCCTTCATGTATGTGAAGGGCTTAATTTTACTGCTCAATAGGGATGAAGGAAATACACACCTCTAAAGCATTGCTTGCCTTTGGTGATAGCAAGGTGCTGGCACCAAGTTGAACCCTCAGCTACGATGCTCAGGGAGTTACAGCCCTGCACAGCAGTGGGAGAGGCACCCTGGGAATGCTCAGGCTGCTCATGGGGAGCCGCTGTGTAGGAGCTGTATCCAATGAAATGCTGCTGTTAGCACACTCCCAAAATTCTCCCAACCACTCAGGACATAAAAATGCCCCCGGATGACATTATATTTGCAGCCACTAAACTTCTCACTTGCTGGTGCCAAGCACATTCACTTGGAACAACATTTGGAACATGATTTTACAGTATGATTCTTTTCTCAGCATTTGCCAGGACTAATGTGTAAAGTCTTCTCAACAATTTAGCCATGCTTAGGATAAGTCTGGTAACTCAAAAGTCTGATTTCTGGTAACTTGATCTGCTGTTGAGTGAGTGGTCTGCCTGCAGCTGTGCTGCTGGATGGCCTCATTTTTACGGTGGATAATATGTTTCAAAGGTGCCCTCMTGTCCCATGGAGGTGGTGCTGGTCTTCTCATTTCTGGTAGATGAACATGGTAGCTAAAAACCCAGCCTTTCACCTGCTGAAGTCCATCACAGCTTTGTCCTTGTCTTCAGGAGAAGCTGGTAGCAACTTTCAGTTAAAGAAAGAAGAGAAAAGGTAGAAGAATGAAATAAAGTCCTGTTAGGATCCAAGCTGCAGGAGGAAAAGCTGGTATTTTTATAAAGAGGACACAGCACAGGAAATTTTGGAAACCACATGAATTTTAGATTAAATGCGCTTAGTGTGCATTTACTCTGAATAAACCATGAAATATCTTGTCAAAAGCCTGCCCTACAGTAGATTGTAAAGTATTATATGGTAGATTATAAAATGACTAGTGGGGGAATACCTTGATTGGCAGATAAGAAGAGGTGGCTGCTGTAGTGAGATTCACAGAACAAAGCCCCAGGGCACTGCTACCTACAAAGAGCAATTCCACCCACACCACAAAGACATGGCTGCAAGCAAAGGGAAGGGAGAGGAGACTATCTTACATGGCTGTAATTGGGACCTTGGGGAAACAGAGATGGAGATGGCTCTGAGACAGAATTTTTTTTAGCCAGGAAGAAGGCTTTTTTTGGTTGACATTCATACTTGGAAAACCTGTTGGTGTTGGTGAACTGCCAAACACTCTGAGTACCATTGCATCATTCCCTGTTGGTTTGGGAGACACAAGGTTTGATTCTGCAACCTAGCTTCTTATTCCTTACRTCAGCAACTCCCAGCAAAATGTAGAAAATTTATCTTTGAAGTGACAGCTTTGGCTGAGCTGAGCCAGGAACTGAAATAGCAGGTACTGCTCTGCTGGCCTGGAAAAGTCACCAAGGTGGTGCAGTAAGGTGAATTTCTGCATCCTCCATCCACTTTGCAGTCTGTCTGAGAAAGCCAAAATGAAAGGTTTGGAACTTTTTTTTTTACCTCTTCCACCATTTGTTTTCTCCATGTGGCTTGATGTTGTCATTAAATTAAATGTATCCAGGTTATAGGAGAGTGAATTTATGTGAGGATTAAAATAGGCGAACATTATGCCATTGAAAAATTCCTTAGCTTGCTGCTGAATGAAAGCTCAGTGCTGACCTGCACAAGTATTTCTGCCCAGGGGCAAAAACAGGTCTAAAAGACAGAACTGAGAAGACAGCTGGCAGGATGAAATGAAGAAAGAGAATGTCAGCTGCCTCTCCAGGGACCAGGCCTCTTTGAAATGAGCCCTGCCAGACAAAATAGAAGTCTTGTTGCTGGGCTCTAGCAAAATGCTAGCAAAGGCCAGATCCTGTAACCCTCAAGGCTGAGGTATATCAGTGTAAGAAAGAAGTGGTAAGAGTGGGTGGAATGTGAATGCTCCAACTCAGTACTAATGCTTACGTCTCACTGGTGTCTGCTCCTCAGCACACCCAGGAGAAAAGAAATGAGTTTGCCACAGCCCTAAGACTGGCACCCATTGATGCTGAGGGCAATCCCTCGTGTCTCTCTTGTGCTAACCCCCTGCAAAGGACCAGGGGCAAGGAACTGTGCCCAGAGCCTCAGGAAGACGGACAGAGAGACCCAGTATGGGTCTTCTCCCCACGGTGCCATGATAATCCATCTCAAGTTTAAATAGGGTTTCCCACTGACAAACCACAGTGTTAGCTGGTGTAGGCAGACTTCACATGAGCTGAGGAGCTTATTGAAATGCCACAAAACAAGAGAAAGGTTTTTCCTTTATCATACTGGTATGACTGAAATCTCAAAGCCAGAAAGGGTTTGGACGGAAGGAAGGATCATAACCTACCTCTGGCCATAATTATTTCAACACTGCTGTTCAGACAGGGCATAGGCACTCTTTGTCTTGCCATAATTATTTTTGCAAGGTGGGGGTTTTTTTTAATTGATATATCCAGGAAACAAACTGTTACAGGATGTTCACTGTTATAGGATTCACACTGCTAGCCATATGGGTCCATACTGTGTCTGCTACAGAGGACAGATTAATAATAAACCTGTACTTACTTCTGTATGGATAAGAATAAATATTCATCCCACTAGCTGGTAAATCCCATTTCAACTACTGTAGATAGTTATATGACTAATTCCTTTAGTGCATAAATTGTTCTGGTATAACGAGTATATGTATTTTAGACAAGGAGAGTTACTTCATTTATCTACATGAGTAGCTATCCCAGCACAGATATATTTATACCAGCACATCTGCAAGACAGCAGATCTACCCCACTCAAAAGGAGTTTTGCCATGTTAACTGTGTGCACAGCTCAGCATGAGGGCACCGTCCAGTCAGCAGAAGCTATCATAGAGAATACAGTCTGCTCAAACACTTGCTCTTCTGCAAGACACAGTGAGTCCCCTTCCTCCAACAATTCAAGGAGGTGACTAACAAGTAGAGCCAGTGTTGGAAAAAAGTAAAACAGGTGACTTCTGACATCAGGAGAGCTTCTTCAAAGAAATCATGTCTTTCCTCCAGTGTGGAAAATAGAGTTGTTTACTCCTTTTTTCGTTCAAGAGTAGTGGGTGTAATTAAAGGCACGGCCTGATTTGTTTGACTCACTGTCAACCTGAACAGCCACCTCATGTTTTGTTCAGCCGCATCAGAAGCCAGCCTGTTTTGCAGGCTGGGGTTTAACGGGTGAACAGCCCCCTTTCCAGGGAGCCTCTCTTTTCCCTGGAGCCACCAGGTTCTCTCAGCATTTGACACTTCCATAGAGCTTTTTCCCCCGTGGGTTTTCCATATTGCTATTTCTGGGAGATTTCAGACTTGCAGCACAACCTTCGCCTGTTCGGCTTCTCTCTGACTGTAATAAAGCCGCCCTGCACCTCTAATCATCTCAGCATTTGGTATTAAATTATCCATCAGAGCTCCTTTGGTAGCAGAGGGAGTTGATTGTACTGTCTTTACAGAGGATAAATATAGCAGCCATCTCAGGCAAGGGCAGTGGGGAGGGCTGAGGCGAACAGAGGCAGCACTTCTCCTGTCACTGAAGTTGGTGCCTTCACCCGCAGACAGCAGGGATTGGTAAAACAGGATCTAGTGACTGTAACAGATCGAAATGTAAATGGCGGTGTCTGAATTCATGCTGATGACCTTGATCTATTAGACAGCGAACAAGACACTGGATATTTTAAATTTCCCTGCAGTACCCTGAAAACTCCCAGTCACCAGCTCAAAAACCCTGCCTGCTTCTTTCACTGTCTCCAGAAGACAGCCCTCCTTCCCTTTTCGGTGCCAGCGCTGTGCCAAGCTTGCCCACCCCAGCCTTTCAGGAGGCATGACGAGCTCCCTGGGCTTTGACAGGGGAGAAAACAGCTCCTTGCAATTTTTGCAGCTGTTAAATATGTGTGGCACCCTGCTCCAACAAACCCCTAGCTCCTGCCCACCCCCTTCCAGCTGCTCTGCTCCTAATCCAGGCTCTGACATCCTAATCCAGGCTCCACCACACCCATTGATATCATTGATGCAGTGTGGCAGCTCTCCCTCCAGACCTTGCTGACAAATTCACTGTTGCTTGTAGCCAGAGGCAGGGTTGACATGCAGAGGCAGGAGTCATTCGCTGGTGGCGTGTCCTGAAGCGGGGAGGAGGTGGGATTTGCCTCCTGAAGCGGGGAGGATGTGGGATTTGCCTCCTGAAGCGGGGAGGAGGTGGGATTTGCCTCCTTTGGCCCACGCACTAGAGAGCCCGCAGTCTCCAGAGTGTCGTGTGCCGCTTTCCCTCTCCCTCAATGGGCAGGCCTAGGAGAGCACAGCCATCTGGCAGCTCCGATGTGTGAATGATGCTGCTAAAAAAACGAGGATTTCACATTCAGATCCCTCTTTTTGCAGGAGTGCCAATCAAGCATGTGCTACTTGGACTGGGAAAATGGTTTAAGAAGTTTGCCAGGATTAATGGAGCCTCATATCAGTTGAGTGGAAAGAAAATCAATAGGAGCACATTTCCCTGCAAGTCTAGGTAATTTTGGGTCCATAATTCAGCTTTTCTGGGGCTAAGGCTGTAGAAAGACCCCAATTATCAGGAGCATTTCAGGAGACGGCAGAAGAATACAGTGCACCCCAGTGCAGATCAAAGTACAGCTTTGGGTAGTGAGTTTATATCTTTCATCTAGAGACAGGAATGTGCTCTGGTAGCAGACAAGAATCAGTTCTTCTTTTCGCTGGGATGAGGTACTGGTGGCATAAATTTCAGGGATCTGAACCTACATCCTGTGGTACAAGAGCAAAAAAGAAACAGGTAGTGAATCCTTTACTGTTTCCTACCGCTTTATAGGGCATGTCAGAACTCATGCACCTCCCCAGATACACACCTGTTCAGCAGGAGCTCACAAGGGACAGAGCATTTATTGATCTGTGATCACTTTCTTGCAATACTAAGCTTTTATTAACCAATTACTGGATGACTCTCAGAAATACTGATGCTCTGCTATTTCAGCACTGCACATACAGCCAAGGCAATCCTTCCCCATAAAGCAGTGAGCCTAGTCCATCCACAGCCCAAATGCTTTCTGGGAGAACCTGTGCTCTACTGGCTGAAGAGGTCTCTGAGAGCACGTCTTGTACTTTCACATGCAAGAAGCTGTGGATACCACTGGAAATTACACGTGGTACTAAATTCCCAAGGACTTGCCTGGGAGGCGCAGTGCCAAGCCAACAGTGTCAGTGCTTCAGGCCAGCTCCTGAGGCTGTGACTCATGTGAAAGGAGTTCAGTGGTCCTGCGTGGGTGCAAAGGAACAGAATTCAACACGTGCAGACATCTGCAGTCTCAGATGGGACACGAACCAGGAAGATCTGCTGAGTCTCCCATCCTTCCAACAGCTCAAATGTAGCCAGGGCAAGTGCTGAATGCAGAAGAGCATGGGGTATGAGGAGTGAGTGGCCACACTTAGGCTGAATTCGGTGCACACCAACTGTGAGAATCTGCTTTTGTGTTTGTATGGCTAACCACAAGTTACATATTCAGCCCTAGCAAAGTTTTTTAACTGATGGAGACACTAAGGCACAGAGGAGAAACAGTCCAAAATGATCCTGCTTTGCTAAAACTTACATCTGCAACTTATAAAGCAAATTGCCATGGTAAATAGCGATCAGTAAGGCTGAATCATCTCCCCATCCTCTGCACATTTTCACTTTGACATTTGTTGTCCTTCTTCTTCTGTTTAATGAGCGAATGAAAGATATTTGAAACTCAAGTCAGTGCATCCTGGCAATTGAAAAAGCATTCTAAAGAAAAAAAAATACATTTAAAAACAGGTTAAAGGTTCTCAGCGTAAAGAGAGTACATAGAATGATTCAACTGTGCTATTATGAATTTTATTCTGGTCTGTAGCAAGTCAGAAATAATAAATCTGAACATCCAAAGCAATTAATACCCTGTTTTCTCTCTGCCTTTCATTGCCATCAACTCCATTAAACTTTACTTGGGTAAATTAAGCTTTGATACCTCAGCTTTACATATTTTGTATTAGAGATATGCATTGAGATACAAATTTATATATATAATCTCAATATCTCAAGATATATACCTCAATTCTGAGATAATGTATAAATAAATATCTAAAATAATAATAATAAATATATAAGTAATATATGTTGATTCTGAGATGTATTATTTAGGAGAAAACTGAAGTTTCATGGCACCTATTAAAAAGTTGAGCATTTCATACAGATGAGTTTTGTGAAGATAGCAATATGATGACTCTCTGGGTTACTAACAGTCCATTAGCCCTTTTTCCAGCCTATTACTCATGTCAGGAAAAATGTGTCTTCCTGAATAATCTTGATTTGAATGCAGTGCCACCCAGACCTTCACAAGGCAAATATAAAATGCAAAGAGCAACAGCCAGTGGATAAGGCATACCAAACCACGCTCTGCAAATGTCCCAGTGTTGTGCAGACACCACCTTTTCTCTTTTAAATGGGAACAAATTGTTGCAGATTCAGGGCCAAAGTTATTGCTAATACAAACTAAGCAGCTCCTCACTGACTTGAATAACTTGCAATATGGCAGGACCAAATCAGACCTAAATCCAGCCTGGAAAATACTAACAGTCAATGCAGTTTTTTGCAAACTTGGTGATCAGGGGTGGTTGGAGCAATGGCTTGTTTTGCAGAGAGGAGCTGTGCCATGATGCATTTATGAATCCTTGGGAGATTGGTGGGGATTCTTGTCAAAAACTGAGAATGTGTTGAAAACATGAAAAAGGAGCTCATCATACAAATAAGCAGCTCTGCTTGTAACCCAGTGCCAGCAGGACCTCACCTAAGCAAGTCTCTAATATGCTTTCCCAGACTCTAGAAGGTGATGATCATGGAGCCTTGCACTGATACTGAACTAGGGGACTAATGCCACCTGTTGTGTAGACACATGGACTGATTTTGTGGCATGCCTGGCCTGCAAGAGTTAGTGAAACACCAAATGAGGACAAGCACAACAGAGGTAGGGCAGCCTGTGGGAGAGAAATGCCGTCCTTGTGACAGCTGTCTGTGGCAAGCAAGAGAGCTGCACAGTCAGGTGTGTCAACTCAAGGGAAACAAAGGTGAACTCAAGCAGGAGGGAAAGAGAGATGTGTGAGGCACGGTCTGAATCAGCTATCACTACTATTAAAGTGCAAATTTAAACAACAGGTGGATATACATATTTATAGACTGAGTGCATAGCTGGTAACTGCTTGGATTTGGCAGATACATCTCTGTTTGAGAAGCAGAAGATGAGCCCGGACAATAATTCCTTGAAGGGAGTCCTCCAGATAAGACTTTAAGTTATTCACTACTTAATTCCTGACACAACCAGCATCCAGTTGCCTGAAATTCCAGAGGGACATCAAACCCCTCCTGACACATCTGCATCTTGCCCAAACCCTCTGTGGCTGCCATGTCTTGCACTCCCAGTGACATCTCACGCCCTCTCCTCACACAGAGGCACCTGCTGCCTAGTGAGGGACAGGAGTTGCCAGTAGCAGTACTTGAAGCTACACATTTTCCATGAGCGATTTTGTTCCTTATACTCAGAAAGCCCTTTTATCTACAAGGGGAAGAAGAAAGAGTGTTTGCTCCCCAGCCCAGGGAAATGCTGCAATCAGGTCGTACGTCACTGCATAAGTAAGACAAATAGTTATTCCCCTGACAGAGGTACGCCACTCTTTGCAGAGATGTTCTACACTTAGTTATCATGCCCGAGGCATCACACTTTTCCAGTGATAACGTATGGCAGCGTATTTATCCCAGGGCTTCTAGGGCTCTGTGTTCTTCCTCATAACTCACAGGTATAAAACTTGTCMTTGTGACCTCCTGACATTTCATGCCAACACAAAATCAATAAAGCACATTGAATCATCAGCCAGCTTAGAAAACTAACCCAGCTGCAAGCATCATTGTAACAGCGACAGATGAGCATTACTATTAAACAGTCAGAAGTGTCATTTGTCCCCAACCTGCTCCATTGCTTTGGGATATTTCAGAGCAATTCCTTTCCATCGTGTCACTTAAGCAGTAAAGGGGAATCTTTTATAAGCTGAGAAAGGGCTGCGGTAGCAGCTGACGTGATTTATGCTTAATAAAGGCCCTTTAGCGCCAGGAAAGAGGGGCCCTGCCAAATCTCAGGCGTCTCTCGAGCCGCTGCTATTGTCCCTGGGGCAGGAGCACTTTTTAGGTTCCCTCTCCATCCCCGCGAACAAAAGGACAGCTGTACGCTTGGCTGGCTCGGGACGGGGCTCTTTGTGCGCGATTAGTACCCTGCGCACATCATTCACGGCTCTTGAATAAAGATGACCTCTCGCAGGACGGGATGGGGGGAAAAAAGCCTCTTTATTCAGCAGGGCTTGAATTAGCATAAGGACAAGGAAACCGTTCCTTGGAAGTCACAGGAAGAGCTAGATAAATAAACAAGCAAACTAGAGGTTCCCTGCAAATACTCGGTGTTCAGGAGTCGGGCCTGGGAGCTGTAAAATCCAAGAAGTTGTCCCCACTCGCGGTGGCTCACGCGTGTGCCACCCCTCGCTCTGAGCGCCGGATGGCCCAGCTGTTCATCTGCAGCTGGGAAACAGCTTTGTCACAGAGGTTATGGCCCTGAAGGAGGAGAAATGAAGCATGCAACGTGGCCAACGTGAGCTGATTTCCACCACCTTGATCCTCTCACTGCCCTTGGCCCGACGCGGCGATGCCGCGACCGGCGGCTCCTGGAGTGGCAACAATATTTGCCTTTATTTTCCCGTCCTGTGTGCAGACTGGCGGGTCAGGCAGCGAGCTGTGCGAGCAGACAATGACAGACCGAATTTTTTCACATGCTGGGTTTCCCGGCCGATGAAAGGCAATTCAGCGGCTTATCACCATGTATGCTGCTGCAATTAGGAGCCCTGGGAGCCGTAGCAAATGAGGTTCTCTTCCCGCAGCCCCCTTCCACCCCCCATCCCTCCCCCATGCCCATAGGAACAGGCTGTCTCTCGCCACCCACCACACCAGCACAATTGCAACCCTTATACTCCGAGCTGAGCTCCACCGAATTCTCTGTGACCCAGTAGCCAGGGGCATGGCAATAAGCACCAGGGTGTCCTCCAGACCCAACCTTCACATCAGATTAGTTTTCAGCTGAAGTCCTGCTGTGTCAACTGTAAGAGCCCTTAGAAACATGAATTTCTCTCCTGGAAGGCTTAGCAACAGCAGACTTAGCTTGGACTAAAAATTAGGTAAAGGCAGAAGGCAAGGAATGAAACAGAGTTTAAAATGCAGTTAAATTCCAAACCTGTTTTTAAACTAGCATTACCACCTTCTTTGGGTTTATCAATGCTCACTGTAGTTGCTGTTTTCCTATATACCTCACCTCTTGAAAATTATCCCATCTCTCTTTTTTCCTTTTTGCTGAAAAAACCTGAAAATGTGGCACTGGCTGTAGTTGGAGGCTCCAAGTGGAGGAGGCAAACATGAAAAAATAGATATTATTTCATGACTTGTGATTTTCAAGTCAGCCTCATCACTTTTAGCCCTCTGCAGCTGGCAGCACAGCGAACAAACCAGAGTCTTCACTGTCACTCTTGTGTTCTGTAAAAGTTTCATGAGTCTCCAAAGAATCTGCAGCAGGAAAATTGCACTAAAACACAAAACAAGGCTAATTACTGAGATGGCATCAGCCTCCTCCAGTGGTCTGGGTTATTTTGGGGTGGAGATTAACACAGACCAACTCCAGCCATAGGCAACAAAGTGATTTCCACAGGTGGGCATTATCCCCCTCATTCTTAAAATCACAAGAAGAAGTTTGCCCCAATTCTGTGGTTTATCACTGGAAAACTTAGGAGTAGGACATTACCATTCTGTGTAAAACATGCACACACGTGGAAGGACATGACACATTGAGGACTTCTGACAGTGGGTGGTCAAGAAATACTGTTGGAGTAAAGACATTTCCCATTGTGCATTAGTCTTTGGACTTTATATGACAGAAAATGAGCCATTTGAAAGATATTTCCATGAAAACCACTTGCGTGTTTCCTCCCACCCTTGTCTTCTTCCCTGCCATTCACCTCAAATGTGTCTTGTTTGTTTCAGTTCATTTCAAGGGGAAAACAAGAGTCCAAGTGTCACTGAGGCTAAACTCAACATCTGCAGYGGGTACCTCTGACGTCTGTGATAGCAACATGCCTGCACCATTAACAGCCATGTTGGAGCTGCAGCAAAACAATGAATGAGTCCACAAAGGAACTGAAATACAATAAAAATTTCTGAATGAGGCTGTGAGAAAACTCAAGTGCATCAAAGGGGACGCACTAAAACTGAATGAAGGGACTTCTGAGGAGAGTAGCTAGTGAGAAAAGATTATCAGAAGTGCTTGTTATTTAAGAACGTTATTAATACAAGGGAACTCCTGCCATTCTTAGAGGTACTCTGCCTCTCTATTTCATTATGGAAATGCTTCCCTCAGGCCCCATCTGTCTAGTTTTCTGCTGCAGATGAAGGTGACCCAAAGGGAATTCGTTACCACACATCTCCTACARCAAAGCAAGCCTTGCTGCAAATCAGGCAGCACAGCCTGGCGAGGGCTGCCTGAGGAGGCTCTGACAAGCACAAGGCTGACAGGACACCACCGTCAAAAAGATCCTCATGTGACAGTTTGTGCTTCCTCCTCATGCAGCTGGACGTCTTGGCAGCAGGCAGGGAGTTTGGGAGAATGATATGACTCATGTAGGGCTTTTTCTGGGAACATGCTTCAACAGGACGCAAATTATAGTGTATGCTTGGATCGGGTACTGTCCTGGATGCAGGCAGGACATGAGAGCTATAGACAAAGGAGATGTCCCTACCAGAGAAATCAGGCAAGATRCTGCAGGTCTCAGTAAGGGAATATATATATTTATCTCTCATCTTCCATTGCTCTTCTAGATGCATTCACAGATTAACCATGCAGTACAGCTGGGAGTACTAAGGCAAGCTTCACTACTCAGTGTTAGTAGAAAAAAATGGGGCATGAAATGTGAAGTATTCCATTAAAGGCCAACAAGAAGTCATAAACAGACCTCCTGCCTGTTTTCCAGTACTCATGACAAAAAAAAACCAACAAACCAAAACCCAAACAAACAGTGGAGTTAGGCTTTGCCAGCTTTAAAGGGAAAGATAAAATATGTAGGGACAGATTTGGCAGTAAAAGAAATTTCCCATGTGAGGCAGAGGGGTGAGACCCTCAGCCTATAAGTAAAGCCAGGGCCCACATGACCATCAGATTTCAAATACATGGCACCTTTTCAACATGTAAGTGAATTAGACAAAATTAATAATCTCATGGTTTATGTGTGTCAAAAATCTKGGATATGAGAGGTGGGTAGAAGCTGTATCTCAAGCATTGGTTTTAACATGGAGGGCCAGGATTTTCTGGCAACCCCCATGCTGGGTACAGTTCAGTTGGGTCAAGCAAGCAGTTGAAGGGAGTTTCTTGCCAAAAGGCTCAGTCTCATAAAAACTGTTGGTGGTATTACACACCCATATGACTCAGGCTCTCAGCTTCTTCAGCTTTATTCCACAATAAAAAGAAACACAGATAGGCCCTCATAGCTTTGGCCAACAGTATTTAGGGGGCCTATCACCCTGCAGGTTGCAGTGCCAATCCAGCAGCTGACTGACATCTTTGCACTAGTTCTCAGAACTCCAGATGGGATGGCTGGACCTACAAAAAGGAGATACCCAATTGTTCTGGAGAACTGTGCCCTGCTAAGCCCTGTGGTTCCTCTGCTGCTTTTGTTGAGAGGGCAAGGGCCTGGCAGAGGAGACATGGCATGAGCCAGCAAGTTGTCAGGAATATTTCCAGCAGAGGATGAGCTCATCACCTTTTCCTGCAGGATGTCAGGCAAACATCAGTTCTAGGGAGGTTTGGGAAGGAGATTCCCTCCTCCCTGAGGCATGCCTGCTCCAAGCACCACACCCCATGGAAGAGTTGCCTAAGGAAGGGGCCATTGCCTCCTCTCCAATGTGCAAATGGTTAGCAAGTTAGCTTTTTCAAATATCTGTGGAGCTGGCTCCCTGTCCTTCTGGGAGTTTTCCATCTTTACTAAGTAAAGCAGCAGCTGAGGGGCGCAGTCTTGTGGGGCACATACGGGAGCAGGAGGAGAAGGAAGGGGAGCAGCAGGACATGAGGGAGCAGGGCATTTGCTGGAGACTCCACACCACCACTGGGACAGGCAGCCTGGAAAAATGGGATTTCAAGTGGTGTTTTCTGCAGCCTGGGTTATAAACCTCAAGGTTTATAATCTGTTGTAGGGGAAAACCTGCGGTGCTTTGCCTGTCTCCTGCTGGCTTCATATGGACTTTCTCCAATTCCTTGAACTTCTAACCTAGTTCTTGCTTAAAAGCCTTGATTTCAGTATGGGGCTGTGAACTTAACCTGGCCTGTGGCATGAGCCACATAAAGAGCAGTGGCAGAAACTTGTTTCCTGGTGAGATGGCTTTTGTGTGTCCCTGGATGGAAAGACATGTTCAGGTGGCAGTGCATCTCCCTCACTGCCCTTAGCTATGGCATGTCCAGAGCAAAAACACAGGCAGAATTACACACTCAAACAGTATTTTTTGGAGTATGAGTAGTCCTCAAATACCTCATTATAAAAATACTTGTCTCAAGCCTCAACACAGGCTTTAAAGCGCTGAATCCTCATCTTTGCTGTAGTATGGCAAATTGACGCAGTGTTTACAAACATTTGCAGGCATAGCATGATAAAACAAATGCCACCAGTCCTCCGGAAAAATGCACGATTTATTTTCTGCTTCACACACAAATATTTGTGCTGTTCTGMCTTTGAGAGCTGCTGAGTGAGAGCGGTGAAGCAGCCTCTCCAGCCGGCTCAGCCAGGAGCTCTGCCTCTACATGGCACCTCCAGCCCCATATGGGCACAGAGACAATGTGAGTGGTCAAACTGGGACCCAGCCTGGCTCCCACAGTGGCAAATCATCCTGTAAAAATTCGTTTTGTACAGCAGGCTGTTATCTTTCTGAATGGGAGGAAGGTTATATTTATACTAGGTAAAACCCTACAGGAACTCTTTTTTTGGCTAAGAAATAATAAGATAAGAGTTTATAGTTCATCCAGACAGAATTAGTGTGAGATATAAGAGGGAAATTTATTGAAAAGCTTATAAGCCTCTAAGTCTGTGTAAGACTATGAAAATTTCCACAAACTGTCCCATCCAGCCTATCCTTCTCCCACCTCCGCTGCTGCCCTCAGTGTTGCTCAAAGGGCTGCCCAGGCAAAGGGGCAATGGGGAGGATGCCCAGTTCCTCCTCCCCCACGGAGGGAACACCAGCAAGGGAGCATTCTTTTACTTCTCCCACTCTCCCAACACTGATGCAGCTCACAGAGGATTGCTGGGGAAGACAGATCCCACAGACCATCAAACCACCAGCTGGAAAAAGTGCAGATAAATGCAAACATGTTTTCCTTCCCGTCCACAGCATTGGTAAGGGGTTTTCGCCACAAGCGGATGGGATAGGGATATAAATACATTTACAGCTCAGGGGAATTTGCTGCATCACCTCCGCTGCTGCAAGCCTCTCTGCAGGCTCGTGTTTTAGGGAGATTATTTCTCCCAGGCCCCAGGGAGAGAGGTTGCCCTTGCCAAGGTAGGATTTATGTGAGGATGTGGCTGCAGAGAGAGGTCAGCTTTGGGGACACCTGGCATCCTCACCCCAAAAGGCATCAGGGAAGACGGGGCAGT
This sequence comes from Amblyornis subalaris, assembly GCA_018881555.1. NCBI lineage: Eukaryota > Metazoa > Chordata > Aves > Passeriformes > Ptilonorhynchidae > Amblyornis > Amblyornis subalaris. Next base: position 5,183,151 of record JACAXG010000042.1, read on the forward strand.
GGGATACCAGCACTTAATAGCAGAAGCATGGGAGGGTTGATGCAGGTCAATCCAGCATCCACAGGGAGACACCAGATGCAGGGAGGGGTCAGCTCCCTTAGTCTGGGGCAGGTCCCAAAGCTTCTTTGCTTTCGTGCAGACAAGAACTTGGCCTCTATTTCTCCCCTAAAGCATGTTTCCACTCRTCATCCCCTCTGTATGCATGCTCCATTTGCTTGGACCGATGGCACGATCCCTGTCTGAGTGGTAACTACTCACATTTACTGACCAGGGCAGGCTCAGCTGGGGAGGGGATGAATCCCTGCAGATCTGTGCTGCTTGCCACACGCTTTGGTTCCCTTCCCCAGACAGACTCAGGCAGCTCATCCTTCCATCTGGGCACTGCTGGGAGGATTAGTTAGCATACATGACATGGTTACCTGAGATAGCCCAGGACTGGATTCAGTGGCTGAGGAGCTCCCTCTGTTTCTAATGTTTGCACAGACTTTTCAGCCAGAAGCACTAAGCACTGTACGTAAATGTGCAGCAAACTGTGTTTGCTGAGGGCCAGATGCTTACAGCAAACAGGGATGCAGCTGGGGAATGCTGCCAATAGATATGCTGAGCAGTTGTGAGGAAGGGGTTAGAGTCTGGCTGTTAGCAGGCATGACATTGCACATATAGCTTTGATTTATTTCCCCTTGCAGAAGGTGCATGTGGTGGGGTTTGCACCCCAGGCTCCCTCCGCAGCTGCGGGTGCGGCACCCTGGGATGCTGGAGCTCAATGCACCAGGCATTTGACCTGGTGTCCCACCTCCAGGGACCTTCCCCAGGCTACCCCCACCTTGCCACCCTCTCTGTTACATTGCTGTGGACAATGAACCATGGGGCCCCTCCAAGGTCAGGTGGGAGAAAAAGGGAGGCCAGGGACAGCAGCAAGAAGAAGGGCGTGCCTGAGGGCTGTGGCAGCCCTGCACCCCAGCACCAACTCCAGTCAGGGATTGCTTGCCATAAAGTTTGGGTTAAACTAAGACACAGGTGGCATTTTCCTTTTCCTGCCTGAGCTGTGTCTAAGTGCCTGCCCATATGTTGGCTCACTGGCAGCTCTGGGCTCCCGGGGCGCAGTGTGCCTGTGGTCAGATGGCGAGTGGCTGCACCCCTGCAGGGAGCTGGCTCTGGGCTGCATCCTCAGGTGTTGGCTCTGCTTTCCCATCTCCCATGTCACGAGCTTTCACCACAAGCCAGCCCTGACTATGGCATTATGCCCTACAAAGTGTCACTGGGGGACCCTACTACAGCTTCCAGATCTGGCAATATTCACATATTGGCCCTTTTTGGGATGCTTAAAATGAACAGAGCAGCCCTGTTTTACAGATTGCTGCTGCTCTGAGTCCAATCCTGCTCTCACACTTAACTGGGAATTTGCCTTGCTCCTGTGATAGCTTCATTTCTATTTCCATGCCATGCTCCCAACCTCGCTGCCCGAAGATGTAAATGTCTGTAAAAAGCAACCCCTGTGCAAGCATCATTTCCACTGTGTCCCATAACTGTGAGTTACACTGAACACGGGACTGCTTTGTGGTCACCATCCAGCTGCGACTTTAAGGGGCCGAGAGGGACGCCATGCTAAAGGTCTTCCCACTCGCTTCCCGGGAAGAAAGGAGAGGGAAAAGAGAACAACTAGCCCTGATTAAAAGCTTTTTTTTTTTCCTAAAGCAGTCTCCGCATGCAAAGATTTGGTTCAAGGAGCATTAAAATCACTGCTGTCAGTTCAGAAAGAAGGGGCTGAAGGGAATCTGGGCCACTGGCATTGTGCGAGGGTTGCTATGGCAATCCCGCAGAAAGGCAGCTTAATAGGCTTTCTTCCCAGGAAACTCAAAACTGCAGCTCGCAGGCTGCAAAGCGGCGCGTGCAAAAATATTTTCATGAATAGCATCTCTGTGGAAAATTTCGTTGGCTGTTTACACCCTCCCTTCGGAAACAGGGCAGCGAGGAAGGTGGTGGAAGATCATCCAGCGGTGGCTGGTGACACGAAGAGGGGACAGGGACACTCCGCAGGGACCCGAGGCAATGCACAGGGAATGGCAAATCTCTCTGCACAACACGGGCGACTTAAAAACACAGACTCTGGTGATCCGCCTTGGCACACCGAGAGATGCTTTAGTAAACAGGCAGGACCAACAAGCTGGTTGCCCTGAATTCTGTGTCTCCATTCAGTGTTATTCCCAATGCAAGGTTTTGCTGTCTCTCCACTCTCCCCTGTAATATTTATCATACTAAAAAAATAATGACATTGACTAAAATATTCATGAATGCTGCTTGAACGCACTGCTTTTTCAGCGGAAGCTTCAGAGAATTCCAGTGATTCAGGGTTTACCTGAAAAGCCCTTAAATATTGTGGATTAGGGAAACATATTTTATCTTAGTGGAAAGAAAGAAGGACTGGGGATTAAAACGTGAGACTGTGAGAGAGGATATCTCTGGCTCTGGCAGACCTGCATTTCCTGACGTCTGGCGAGTCACATAAATCCCTCTGTGCTTCTGCCCCTCCCCACCACCTGTAAGCTGGTAATATTACCAGTTACTTACTTTCCTGGTTACTACAAGATTTCATTTTTTGGTGTTCTTGACTGCATGATAGTTATATAATATATAATTTGACGTAAAGAAATTACAATCAAATATGTATGGGTCCATCTTGTTGGGGAAAATATAAACGGCTCACCAGCCTGGCATATGGCAAGGAAGATTTTCCCTTTTCTTTGGCAGTAAATGCTTTGTGCTTTGGAGCAAAGAGAGCTGAGTATCTCTTTGCTAAAGCCAGGAAATTCCACGTTATCACAATGTGTAGCACAGAGCTAACCCACAAGTCTTAAAAGGTCATGAGTTAAGTTTAAGCTGCTGTACTTTTTGCTGTAGCTCTATTTTCCATTTCATCTGCAATTCCAGTGTGGATCTCTCTCAGGGCACCGATAATTAGTGCATTAGTTGAATAAAACCTGGACTTATTATGAAAGACAGATGTGTGGCCAGGAGGAAAAAAGTAAACCAGAATTACATTATATTTGAAAATCAGAAGAAGCCATAGAAAAAATGACTTGGGATGAGTCAGGATAGGAAAACAATAGATAAGGGTCTGAATCCTTTACTCCCCACTGAGTTTGCAGCCATCTGGCAGAATTATGCCATTTCCCCATGTTATGTAAAGGGATTACTGCCCTCGTAACATTAAGAGGAGAGTCTGAGCTCCTAATTTTCAGATTCAAAGCTAGGCTCATGTAATGAAAGGGAAATCAGAAAAGGGTGAAGACTTTGGCATCTGTGACATTTTTTTGTAGGCTCATCTCAGTTACAGAGAAGTTTAACAACTAATTACAAAGAAGGGAAAAAATGGTGTGCATGCCTTTTACTTCTCTCTGTTAACTGAGACAAGTCAGATGTAGGAAATCCCAAACAAGGTATAGCAGTCCTTCCTCTGTCACTAGCAGACTGTGGTGCCAAGAATGTAACAACACATTAATCTGTAATGGCTGGGGAAAATGATGGCTAGAGGAGCAAAGCAATTCCCCAAGGTCCCACCGCCTATGAAGACATCTTGAACTTCTTCTTGAACTTCAACACCGAACTTCTATTTTAACTTGATTATACAACTTTATTAGATTATGTATTATAAAAAATTCAGAACTTGGTCTATTCTTTAATCTATGAGATAATGAAAAGATGGTGTGGAGGCAGAGCTACAGCTGCTTCACTGTATCCAGGTGTGCAGTGGGAAAACTTCTACAAGCTGGTTAACTGTTCTTCGTAGTGAATCACTACAGGACAGTGCCCTCTGTTTATCTTTCAAGGCCTTTAAGGTAGTTAGTGCACAAAAAGTATGGGCTGATCGATTTTTCAGGAGCCAGGCAGCACAGGAATCATTTTGTCAAAGTCTTGTGCCTTGGAGCCAAAACTGGAGGAGATATTATAGACCTTTGGTGATCTTGAGCAGGTCTATAAATTGAAAGCTACAGTGAATCCAATTGGAAAAAAAAAATGCAATTTACATGTGATTATAACTCATCTGCATAAAATGCAGTTGTTTCACTGCTATTTTTGGCAAGCTTAAGCTTCAACAAGTCCTTTTTTTCACACTTTCAAAATTACTCATTTGCATTTCTCATTTTCTCACCTTTGTTTCCCTGAAGCCCTGAATGTCAGAGGATCAAAGGATTATCTGGGTTACCGGCTGCAGGAGTGCCTGAAGACTACATTGGGACCTTGCTGCCCTGAGCCTCCAAGAGGTCTTGTGTTTGGAGCTGAAACATCACTGTATTATCTGAAAAACCGGGGCTTCACTGCCTTCAGAAAACCTATTCTTATGGCAGCTACGAGCACTTAATCCACTCAGTTTTGCTCCCTGAAGATTCAACCAAAGTTTATCCAGTGCTGGCTTGTCTGAAGGCATTCAGAAATTGCCACAAAACCTCCTTTGGAGCAGCAGCTAAAGCAGCCGGGTGATTACAATGGATGAGCTCATGCTTTTCCCTGTAACAAGCACGGCTTTGTTCACGGCTCTGGGGATGGGAGCCATGAATGGCAGGGAATACACCAAGTAGCAGGGTCAGATGACACAGGAGTAAGGAATTAAATTGTTTTCGGTGGTGAGTAGGTCAGAAAAGTTAAAAAATATGTTTTACAAATATGCTGGGCAGAAGGGGAGAATATTGTGCAAAAACCGTTCAGCCCTGCTGTCTTGTGCGTGTGAGTAGTATTTGCCATCTGCTACAGAGCCCGGTCTCTCTCCCATTGATGCCAGTAACAAAATCCTGGCTTCAAGCAGCAGAACAGCGATTTTATAGTCTGCAGTGCTGTTCTGCAGTGCTAACCACGAGTCCTTTCATTTCACCCTTCAATTACCGTCACTACAATTTCTCCTATAGCAGCACTAATGTAGAACCAACACACTAATAATAAACTACTGCTGGTATATCAAAGTTGAAAACACTCTACTGCTAAAAAATTATGAAGGAACAAAGCAGGAAGGCATTTGAAATGTTATGGTTTTATTTAGATGTGTAATTCCAGAAAAAAAGCTCTCAAGGGAAATTCTTCCCCAGTGAAACCTCATGCAGAACAATAGCAGAGACTGCAGATACCGTTAAATAGCTGAAAAGGTTAAGAAGGGATTCATGTGAAAAAAACTGGACATCATTAATTCAGGTTCCTATTTTGAGATCAGCTTGGTGATARCAGATTAAGACAAAGACAGGCACAAATTCAGAACAGATGCCAAGACATGCTAGTTTACTACAGAGAACAAATAGTGGAATTATTCTGCTTTGGCAAAAATATTAAGCCACATAATAAACATTTAAATAAAGAAACATTAGGAAAACATCTCATTTCTGTACCTCTCTTCCTAGGACTCCTGTGTATTAAAACAATGCAGTAGCTGGATGATTAATTTTGCAGAAATAAAGAAAGGGAGTTAACCTGAAATGAATCACAGCTCATGAAGTTTATGTCATATTCGTGAATTGAAGGAATTTCCTCCAGCCCAGGAACATTGTGAGCGACATCTCTGCTGAACAGCATGCTCAGAGTGCCACCTGATGGCTAAGCCCTGCTTTCTCCTCACCCAGCTGCCTCCAAAATGTAACAGGGCCAACCCTGGGCTCATCATTGTTTTACTAAGTTACAAGAAAAATCTGCTTAATTTACAAATGCTGCTTTGCTTGGAAAGGGATATCCTCAGTGTTATATTCCAACCCACTATTGCCAATTTGATAAAGTAGACTGGTCTACTCTGGATCTTCATTTCAGTGGGTGCATTTGGGGGACACAATGTGGCACTCAGTGGGGCTCAGTGGGCCAGGGGTTGAATTGAGGTGGGAGACACTCCACCATCCAGGGAGGATAGGCCTGGGAGATCATTCACAGCTCCAGGTCACCCCCAGATAACTTCAAGCTTCAGAGAACCAGAGGCCTACAGATTTCAAAAGACACCCCAAAATCCACATTTATGGATTAAATAAAGACACCCTCAGTTAATACACCATTCTGCCCTCTAAAATTTCCCCAGGTTTGCAACCGAGGATAACTCCTGGAAGCATATGCTGGGTGAGCCAGGTCACATCCACTGAACTGTAGCCTGGCTCTGATTCCTCTCTATTGACACTGGTGAGAAAACATGAGATTCTTGCCTGATCTCTGCCAAGTCAGCAAGAGCAACCTCTTTCTTCAGCACTCCATATAGGAGTGAGACATGATCCTGTCTTTGAATGCCTGGTGGAAACAGGGCCATGCTCCCACCTTCCCTTGCACCCATCTGCAGGTTTTGACAGAAGAAAGGAGAGCATTTGCTCTTCCCACTGAGGACAGCAGGCATGAACTTGCTTTGTGGGGAGGGGATGTCCAGGTCCGCTTCCAGACAGAGGCACAGTTCCGACTGACTTCCATAAAAAAGTGRTCTCATTCTGTTTGATACCCAGTTTTAATGTAGAGAGACTCCACTTTGCCACCTGCRTGGGCCAGCACCTGCCAAGTCATAATGCAGCCTGAGGTTTGACTTTTACCAGAACAGCTGCAGAGGCTGCTGCCAGAATACAAAATAAGAATGATTGAAATATTGCTTTGTGTTCTTACATATCTCTAGTTCTCRGGAGAAAGTGCAGGCAAAGCTTACACACAGCAAGCCATGGTTTTATCTTTCCCAGAAGGAAGCAAGAAAGGAGCTCATCATTGTTTTTTAATAACTATATTTAGTCTTTAAGACAGTGTCTCTCATTCCTGTACTAGGGCATGATCTGATAAGATTTCAGAATAAGCATTCATCATGATACTGTTTGCAGGAAACGAACATCAAGGACAATCTCACTTTATTTTAATCCTTGGGGAGTAAAACACAAATGCCTCTAAAATCTCATACTCTCTACAGGAAAACAGAAGAGGCAGCATTCTTACAAACCAGGTATAACAGAGGAAAATATCGATCCCAGCTGATATATAACAAAACAATATTTCACTATGACAGTAGTGGGACACYAGAGCAGAGGCCCAGAAACAGACGGACTCTTCATCCCTGGAGAAAACTCAACTGGAAAACGCCTTGAGCACCTGGATCTGACTTCAAAGTCAGGCCTGTTTTGGGCATGAGGCTGGGGTAGATGACCTCCAGGTGTCCCTTGCAACTTAGATCGTTCCCTGTTTCTATGATGCAGACAAGGAGACACCCTCTCACTCCGATCATCAGGCCATGAGTTTAGCATTGCCTCTCTCTCCATGGGAAGGTTGCACCAGCCTAGAGCCACCGAGTYGCTGATTCACCCAGCAGTCATGTCAGGCCAAGTCCTGCAGCATCACCCTTTGAGAAGCTCCTCTAGCTGAGGCTGACCAACATCCCTGTGTGTCGTCCCACATTACAGTAAACTCACAGAGGTCATTAACATTAAGCAAACACAGTGTTTCAAATCCAGCTGACAAAACAAAGTTTGGGGACCGTATAGCACACCCTTTCCTTTTGAAAATCCCCATTAAATGTAGGCACATYTCTTACTCATCACACTAGCTTTCCCACAAAACCTTCCTCCAATCCATACATCAGAAATTATCCCCTTTTCAGCATCCAAAACCAAAGCTTTTTCATTAACTGCAGCTGTCAGCTCATTCAGATGGACCAAAATGCAGCTCTTGCTGGGCCTGTGTTAACCTTTCCTCTGCTCATATGGCTTTTGGTTTTGATTGCTTCCCTAAAGTCCCTCTGAGATGGGCAAATTACAAATTTCCAAGAGACACCTTCCCTCCATTTTCTTACAGAAAACACTTCCAAGGTTCTCTTCAGGTCAATTTTACATTTATTATCTAAGCTATTTCTGCTTTGTCATTGTAGCCTGTGAACACATGGCCCTATGAACACAATTACCTTTGCACAGTGGATCTCTGCTGCGTGTTTTGGCTGGTTTGGATTGGAAAATTCTTGACCCAACACCYTTTTCTGCTCAATTTTCACTTTATAGTTGCCTGATTTTACAGCTACTCAGAGTTAACTGCAATGCACTGCAAAGCCCTTCACGGTCTGAAAGCCTCAGAGACAGCCTGTGGAGGGGCAAGGAACGTAACTGAAAAGACTCTCCATGTCTCCTTATGGATGGATGATGGTTCATCTCACAGATTTCAGCCTAATGGTGCAAGAGGGAGTGAGCACGCACCCCACAGCACAAAAGACATGGCTGGGCACTTGCCAAAAGAAGGGAAGGCTAGACCTCTCCCCAGCTCTGCTGCCACTGGGGTCCCCTAGGATCAGAGTAGATCTGAGCTAACAGCATCCACTGCCTGCCCTCATGACTCTATTTAAATTGCTCTCACACTGCCAAACATGATTCAYAGACTGTGAAAACCAGAGGGACTGTTGCAGCACTCTGATGTGACTCCTGAGTAGCCCAAACCAAAGTCTCTGTCTCTTACCCCAGCAGCAGAGAATTATTTTTAACTTGTGATGTGGACAGGTATCTGCTGGGACTCGAGCTCGTGACRTGCTGCCTCATGTAGAGTTACCAATAAGGAAAATAAATGGGCTGTGTGTCACACTCAGAGTTTAATTAAATGGGTATGGAGTAGCACAGCTTCCTCAGCTGGCAAAAATCTTCAGGAGGTACTGGGAGGAACCTCCAGTAATGTGTCGTGGTATCATTGGTCACCATCCTCCCTCACCAAGGCCACCAAAGCATTAGGCAATGCACCAGAGCTTCCTACCCACTTTGAGAAGAGCGTGATCAGCAGAGCCACCGGCTGACACCTTGTTCTTCTTCAAAAATCTTGAGGTTTTAATAGGGAAAGGAGAAGAGGGGATGAACCCATGTGCCTCAACATTTCTGTTCACTCAGACACGGACTGGCTGAGGGCTTGTGTTTGCTCCTCATCAATATAACATTGGAAACAAACCTGCCAGCTGAAACACTGTGTCCTTCATGCAAGCCAAAACCAGTACCAGCCCTGCAAGGACTGACTTTGTAGCTGACTTCACTTCTTTCCATGAGCTCACGCGAACAGCCGCAAGCCAAAGTCACAGCCCTGACTTCCACGGAGGTGAAATGGGAGAGATGCCTGCAGGAGCTGGTGGTGGCAGAGGCAGCCTGCAAAGGCAATCCCTGGCTGCCAAGTATTAATGTACCCACAGAACACATTCATAAACTATTTCAGCAAGCTCCCCTGMTATTCCTCAATTCTGAAACATCTGTGGAGGAGCCGATAACCTGTACAAAAACCTGCTCAATTCAAGACTCCTGAACAGTTCCAGGGCGTTGTCTCAAAACCAGAGGGGACATTATATTTGTTGTTTGCAGTACTAAGGAATTGCTGCAAACCTTTTTCTTAGGGGCTTCGGAGATAGAAAGCACTTAGGGTAGAAAATAGAGTGGATAAAAAGTGAACTTAACCTGAAGGACATTAAGTGTGGCATGCCTTACGGGAAGCACAGTGCAGAAAATGCCAGTACTGGGATTCAGGGAAACACAAATTTATTGGTGCAGCTCAGGGCATGGGCATAAACTTTTATTTTGTACAGAGCTGGTGCTTCTGAGTCCCTTTTTCATTGCAGAGAACAACAGAAAAGGCCATCTGCAGCGGATAGCACACCGCAGGACAGCTGGGGCCTGGGTGTCCTGGGTCACTGGAAGCCCCTGGAACATTCCCCACCTCTTGTGGGCTGAAGGCTCATGGAGCTGCACCACATCGGCTTGCACCCATCACTTCCCCTCTTTTTATTGTGGTTTCCTCCTCAGAAAAGAGAGGTGATGGCTGTGTCCTCTCTGCAAAACTGCTTTGAGATCCCTGAATGCAGAAGTGCAAAGGGGAACTAGCAGCTGCTCACTTCTGTGGTTGCCACTGCTGCTGTCCTAGGGAAGGGAGGCAGGGCCGCCAGGCTGAGCCTGCTGCTTTATAAGCAGCTGAATGTGCAAACAATAATAAAATGTACATGTAAAGCAGAGGATAGGCACCAAATTTCTTTAGTTTATTTCTCAAAAGTACATTAAAAATGTAAATGTTTTCAGATTTCAGCCGTGGGGAAAAATCAAGGAAGAGTCTGTTTTTCCTTCCCAGCCTTACCTGGTTGCTCATCTTCACCATTCTCCCCTGATATCTGCCAGGCCTCCTCTGCTTCATATCCATCCCAGCCACACAAACAATGCTCTGCTCTCTCTCCATTCATCTAATCTCCCTTACCTGGCACTCAAAAGTACAAATACACAGCTACATGTGACTACAGCTGGAGACACAGCTTGCAGAGTGAGCAGTCCCAACAGTCAGAGAATTAAAACCCAGGGCGGAAGGACCATGACATGGCAGAGGACACTCATGGAAACAAGTGAACAAGTCATTATCTGCCAGACCATGCCTGCCCACTTCCAGGCTGCTCTGAGCATCTCACACCAGAGATCTAAGAAACTCCTTGGCTACAGAGGGAATGTGGACTTGCCTTTTGAGCCCTTGAACCCTGAGCCACTTGGTGCCTGCAGTAGGAGCAGGAGTGCAGCCCTCTCTCCTCACAGGTGGAGCTCATGTGTTAAATGACCTTCTACTATCTTATGTTGTCTGCAGACAGGCCTGTCAGGCCTGGCTGTCACTTGTCCTGCCAAGCCCCTGAGGCAGATCAGTGTTGGCAGAGAGATGGAAAATCGYTGCCTCCCTTCTTAGCTTTGATTCGGAGGTGTTAAAAAAATCCTAATGCTTCCTGGCAAAATTTGTGGAGTAACTACAGGAGATGGATAACAGCTCGAGTTTTATATTGTTTTAGACTACTCAGCACAAGGATAAGAGCTGCTTTTTGCTTCTAGAAAGGTCTAGAACAAAACCATCACTTAGCTAATAAGTCAGGTGCTTTTTATCAAATGAAAAGTCATTTGCTTCACAAGGAAATGCTCCTAAATTTGGATTCACCTCATCAGGAAGGTACCAGGTATGTGCACTCTGTGCTGAAGGTCAGAAGAAAAATGCAACCCTCATGCATTAAATACTGAACTAGAGAGAGTGGGGTAAAAAATTAGAGAATGCAATATCAACAAAGCGAAATGAACATTAAGCAGTGCTGTGTGCAGGTACCTGTGTGACAGCAGTACACCCTCTGTGGTAAGCCCTGCACAAGCCTATTTTTATCCCTCTTCTTTGACTCAGAAACAGCAAACRCAACACTCCGGCGCCGTCTCCAGACAGTAGGGCTGGTTCTTGAAACAACATTCCTGTTAGAGCATCTGCACCTCTCACACCTACCAGCTTATATTCAGCATCTCCGGAGAAAGTGGGCGGTTTTCCAGCCTCCTGTGAAGGAACAAGAGGATTTACTTTTCCCAGTGCCCTGGGCATTAGTAGCTGTGTGCAGGCAGGTTGGTGTTGCAGAGACGAGGCTGGGGCTCTCCCAGGAAAGTGGGGATGCAGTGGAGGGCAGGGACAAAACTGTGTGAGTGTAAAATAACGCAACTCAGGTGGCCACTGTGACACAGCCTGAACTCACAGGCGAGAGATCATAGTAGGCAAAGCAGCCAGGAATTAGTGCACAGATAAAGCTCCTACTGAGGAAACTTTGGAGAAACAGTGAGAAAGTTGTTTATTGAGGAACAGCCTTGGTGCGTCCAGACTGGTGAAATGTGCATACATGCCTGAAGACAAAGACCCCGAGAAAACCCTGCACAGACTATGCTGGGACAGGCTGCCACCTAAACACAAGTTGACCCAAGGGAGGATGTGATTTTGAAGCTAAAGGACAAAGCCGGCACAAGGACAAATGGCTGATTGTCAGCAATCTTAGGTGGGACACTGCCAGACTGTGGCTGGCAGGGAGGTTTGAGACTGGGGCGATGGGAGTATTTTGGGAGGAGGCTTAGCGAGTTAGAGGAGGGGATGTGTATGAAGTGGTGTTTGCCATAGCCAGGGTGAGCAGGCAGCAATCCCCACAGTGCCAGCCAGCGCTGTGCAGCTGTGGGCTGGCTCTGGTCCCTGGAAGGACACACGATGGTGCCTGGCCAGTGGCTGACCTGTGTGCCTGGGCACGAGGCCAGGCCCCACTCCAGCTGATTTCATGTGAAGGAGACACGCTCATGCCGGGCAGCTCTGGAGCTGTTTGCTGGCGATAGAGCCCAGGAGCTGGAAGGGTGCCTTGGGTGTGTCCCACGGCCTATCGCACCACTGAAGGCCTCCGATTGCCTTCATTTGCTTACCCTGCTATGCAAATAAGATGGACAGCAATTCCTGGAAGTGCTGCCCTTCTCCATATGCTAATACAGTAGGAGTGGAAGAATGAAGCCCCCAGGTCAGCATGTCGGGCTTCACAAGTACACATCAAGCAGAAACTTGAGGTCCAAAACTGCCTATGGCCCATTTCTGTTCTGGCCATGCTTATATTTATTTGTTGTTGTTGTTGTAAGGCAAATCTTCTGTTGTTTTATCATCCATATAGGGTGTTCTTGGTCAGTAAGAGCCGGCTTAGGTTGAGTCTTCAGGTCATATCACCCTGAGGTGAAACCAGGCAGTGTTTGTTCTGCTAATCAGGTCATAGTGCCGTAAGCATCTGGCCTTTCATGCTGTCTCCTGTGCGTGGGTTTACACATACAAATGACTTTGCTGGCTGAAGTAATAGAGTTTGCTTTTAGGAGCCAGAAACAACTGAGAGACAAAAAAAAAACTGGCTAAGCACAAGTGTCATGGTATTTTCTGAAAGGAGCTCTATTAACCTAAACGTCCTTCCGCTCACTGAGTTGCCTACTGCTTCTCTTACMATTTACATTTGTGAAGGGCTTTTAAAAAACCTCTTCATGACAGCRTTTATATTGATGAGCTGTATTTAAGAAATATACTCAGTCTAAAAAATGCAGACACATTCCTCTTCTTCCATTTTAGTGTTTCATTTTTGGAAAATCACCATCTTTTCTTCACTGGGCACTAGATGAGAGTAGCAGCAGTACTCTGTCTGAGCCATTTATCAGACACAGCCTCACACCTTCAGGAATTTAACACCAGTGACTGAAGACATATCAGCACCCTCTAAACATCTGCCAGTGCTTTCTTGGCACTGTGAGCAGACAGGTTCTCCTCTCCYTTCACACAGGCCAGGCCACTTGAAGTGAGGAGGAGCTGAGAATTTTGCAAGACTGCATTCCTGATAGCTTTGGAGAACCCTGTGTTTAGGTATGGAAGTCAGAGCTGTGTTCCTTAGCCAAGTGAAGGAGCTGAATGCTGTTCCCTACAAATCCACATGCAATAATCTCTCTGACTACTTGCCAAAACGCCATGTTTATTTGTTCTACTAGTCGTTTTGCAAAAACGTGAAGCCAACAAAGGCCTGCTGCTTTCAGTTCAAAAACTGACAAGTCAGGTTGGCAATAAAAGCCCTGATGAAAGCTGAGGAACTGCTTTTCCTGTTCTGCACCCTGTGACAATACAGCAGTCAATAAGTACTGCAGCTTATTTTGAGAAGTGTGTCATGCACTCCAGTTATAGACAGAAAGCAGAAGATTAGGTGGTGCCCTGTTTCTTTCAAGACTCTCATGAGATTTAGGGGACCAGGCACGAGTCTGTTGCCCAAGCACAGGATCATGTCGGACAAAATGGGTAAGTAGAGAAGAAATGGAATTTCTCACTCTCTGCAAGGCAGCCGTGCACGGCAGAGAGCAAGGATCTGGAGCAGTGCACAGAAATAGAAAGCTGGTGCTGTGCCTCCCCCTTCCCTCCCAAACGAAACCTACTTCCACCAAGCTGCACTAACACCTCAGCCGAGGGACCATGTGGCTCCGTGCTTCAAAGTAGAGCCACCCTGGTGAGATTAAAAGTCACAGCAAATACTAAACCAGAAAGAAAATCAAGGAGTGGCACAGGACACTGCAAGGTGTTGTCAAGGATGGGTTTTCCACCCACAGGGAGGAGGAGAGATGAGATATCCTACAGCAAAGAGTGGTCTCCTGCCTTGAAGAAAAGAACAATGAATGGTCCAGGCAGACAGCAGACACTCCCAACACACCCAGCAGCTCATACAATGCCTGGAACTACATAAGTGGCTGTTGCAAAGAAATTAAGCATTTAACCCTTTGAGGTTATGACACGAGGAAAGAAGTTGCTTTCATCCATAGTCAGAGGCTCCTGATTGCACCAAGGCTCCTCAGTTTGAGTCACACAAACAGCTGGAGTTGCCGTTTGTAGTCCCGTGTTTCTCCAGGTGGGCTGATGCCCTTTGCATCCACAACGGGAGGAGGGAAGGAGCTTCTTCCTTCAAGGTGGCTTCATCTGAGGGAGAGGCTGAGATGAAGCTAAGGTTGGCAATCACAAGTCGGTATTGCAGTGCAGGTGTTTGTGTGGGAAGGTGAAAATCTCACGGAAAGGCCTTGGAGACACCAAAGCTGACATCTCAATATTTACATTCAAAAATTATTTTGAAAACAGGTTCAGTGATCTGTGAACTGCTTGACCCCTGGAAAAGGTTGCTCTGCTGTCCATTGAGGTGGCTTATCTCAGCAGTGGTGTCTTATCTTTGCAGTGCCTCCCTCCAGACGCACCCAGGGTTGGAGCTGCGGCGGGACACTGAAGTCGGGCTGGAAACTCCAGTTCAGCCCATGGGTTCAGACTGGGGCAGGTACTAAAGTCATGCACAGCCATCTGCCCTCCTCCCCAAGGTCACCAGCCTAACTCCTCACTGTGCTGGGTATTGAATGAATACATAGAAAGATCTAATCACTAACCCAGGAACCAGCAACTCAAGGGCCAGATATCAAAGGAAGATTTTCCCAGGCCTGTGGTAATGATTTCCACCCACATCTATCTTCTTTCTTTTAAATATCCTTCCTTTTTAAGCTAGAACACAGATCAGAAATACTGAGTACGCAGAGAAAGCTTCACCTTAAAATGCAGCCTGGCAATCACTAATGCAAGTGATACAGTGCACTGCCTGCCTTAATCCAGACTATGTGGAAGAGAATGTGTTCATTGCCAAAGAGCTACACAAGCCTATAAAATCCCAGAGGGAGAGTGCTCTTGATTGCAGATGAAGCAGAAGGCACTCCTATTTTCAGCAGCTGAACATGTAACACTAAGGAAGGGTGTGGGAATAAGGAGAAGGCTCAGCAACATGAAAAGTTTCTAGTGAGTATGGACATCTCTGCAAGTGCTCTGTTAGAGTTCTCTGAGCAGTTCTTCTTCTTCAGGTGTGTAGGAACTATCTGTGAATGAGGCCTCTTTTCGAGGTTTCAGATCGAATAGCTGAAATGCTTCATTCTCTGGTTAAAGACCTTCCCTTCAGTTGCCCACCTTGATAACTCAGTGAAGTCTCCATCTGAATCCTTTCTGCCTTTTGAACTTCCAAAAGAACACAGGATTAGAAGTGGGACAGGACAGGATGGGACTTGGGGGTTGCAGGTTTTTCACCACCCACATGAGTCAATGGCACATAGGATGCCTGGCAGGGAAGGAGCCAACATTCACATGATGGGGCAGCGGGAACAGCTCCAGATGCAACTGGAGCAGTGATGATCTTGGGGGGCTGTTTGGCAGTGGGCACAGCCTGGGTCAGTGGATCCCAGATGGTGGGAAGCGGCCACAGCTGGCACATGGATCCATGGTGCAGGCAGAAGCCTCTGCCCAGCGCAGCTCTTACCCTTGCTGCAGGCAGGCCAGGGGCAGGAACCAGTGCCAGGAGTCCTGCACTTGATGGGTGAGATCAGACAGGTCAGGGCTTATGCAGGATCCTATGCTGAACATGAGTCAACTCTGTGATTCTCTTGCAAGGAAGGTGTTCTTGGCTGTATTTATAGGACTGTAATAGCTAAAATATGAAAGGCAATTATGCCATGCTACTAATTGCCAATGACTCCCCYGCTGTAGCCCTATGTCCATTTTTGGGAATAGCACTTCAAGAAATAGGGCCATGGTGAGCATCTGTGGGAGAGACACCTCAGCAATAGAAATGCAAATAACGTGGAGTTATTCTATGATGGAATACTGAAGCTGTTTGGGTACTTAGTCTATAAAAGCTAAAAGGGCAACTGAGGAAACATTGTCTGTTAATAATAAGGGATTAGTTATTTATTACTAGTCATTACTTACTGTCCAGATTCACGGGGATAGAGAAAGAAGAAAAAAAATCAGCATTATTTAAATATTTAGATGAAGAGTCAAGCTATTAGGAAAAAAATTGCTGACTATAGAAGTAGTAAAGAACTAGAACAAGCTACCTGCAGAGGATGTGGCTTGTCTGAGAAGGTTACCCAAATAGTGGTCACTCATGATCTGTTGATATTAGTCCTCTCTTAATGCAAAGGTTTTCATTAAATGCTCTTCTTGCGTCCCACCCAAGTTACTGATTCTTTTGYGGTCTAAGTCAGTAATTCTGTGACTTTATGTCTGCCAGACATCTGCTTCCTGGGTTCCTATTAAAAAATGCCTTCACTTAGTGGCTGTGGGCTCCTGAAAAGTGTGCTCCCACACAGACAGTGAAGGCATGTTAGAGATGATCATCTAAATTTTAACATCCTGCATACTGAGTGCGGTGCAGCCTCTCCCACTGACTGGTCTCCAAAGCCAGTTAGGAACAAGCAGCAGTAACAGCCTGAGCTCCCTGGAGCTGCTCTGAAATCAAACTCATCAATGTCAGTGAAAACTGCTGAGGCTGTGATGAAATTAGTAACGGTATAGTCAGAGTAGGATTTATATTATTTACAGGAAATTATATAAATGTGAACCCAAATACTGAATAAGGAGTTTCAAAAGAAATATTGGATAAGTTTTTATGCTTTGTTACTTAGCCACATTACCACCATGGGATGGCTTCTTATCTGTAACAATTTAACAGAACCTTACAGCTGCTCTTAAGTGGACTGTGCATTGCTTCCAAAGCAGGGCGAGCTGAAGAGAAATATGTGACATGTACTAGCACATCCACAGAAAACTTAAGAAGGAAGATACTCAAGGACTTTAAGGTATCTTTGGGGTAATCAAGTCAAGGCATCATCTCATATAGCTTCTTTCAGAGACTGTCTTTTTATCTCATTTCCAGCCTGGCTCATTTCTATCCATTTGTATTTTTGCCCACACCATCCATTGGCTTAAGTAATTGTTTTTTCATCTTTAACACTTACCCTACTATTTAGAGAGAGCAATCTTACGGGTTTTTTCTCAGTTTTCATTTTTCTGGGCTGCAATACCCGGCTCTTTTACTGCCTTCCACTAAGGCTGGCCCTTCATTCTCCTGGTCTGTGTTGCAGCTCATGTGCTCATTAAGCTTCCTTGAGTGGGAATGACCAAAATGCCTACGATATTTCAGAGAGGGTTTCCTTACTATCCAGTGCAATGACAGTACTGTTTCCCTTTCTGTAATGGAGATATTGTCTCTGGTGCATTGTAGGAACATCTTCATCATCTTTGTCCATACCATAGAGATAGCTGTGTAGAAATACTCCAGAAAGCTCCCTGTGAGGTAGTGTCAAAACTAAAAAGGATATGGCAGTGACCACTCAAAAATTCCACATGAAGTTCTGTGCAGCTTCAGTGAGTCAAGATCAATTGGCCTTGCATTAAATATAAAAATTGCATTGGCTGGTCTTCAGTCATATAGCATCATCCTATAAAGCATCATCCCATTTAGCACCATTCCATAGTAAGCAAGTCAGAATGCAGTTTCATCATGAAATTTAGATGTGCAGGTGTGTGGCTGATTTTGTATCATATGATCAGAAATCACACAGTTGCTGAAGGTCCAGACCTTTTCCATGCTCAGGTCCTTGAAATATTCAGCAGCTGGCTTTGCTCTCTGGATTTATAGGAATGCAATCTTGTGAGCTGAGACCAAAACCAAATTTCCTATGGTTTAACCTTGTCCTGTGATCCCCTAACTGTTTAGCACAGCCTGTCTAAAACATTGGCACCTTTGACTGTTATCATCCTTGATTATTTGGACCTGGGGCCATGACCCCAACCCTCTTGCTGAGTTCCCAGCCTAACCTCAGACCTGCTTTAGCACCAGCCTTCTCTGGTGATCTGGACTCCTGGCAGAGCCTGGATTTTGTCCCAGGACCTGCCCTGCTGTCACGCTGCTTCCTGGAGCTCCATCCTATTTTCCATCTTGTCTCTCAACACCTTCCATCAGCTGAGTATATCAGCAATATTAATATTTTTAGTCACCTTGTTGGCTGTTCTTCTGCCCCTCCTGATTTCATATTTGTTGCTGCAACCTTCTAACACACTCTTTCTGTACCAAGAACGAAGCTCATGAAAGTCTTCCCAGCTGCCTTGTATCTTAAACAGCTTCTTCACAACTACCAGAGCCCGGGTCCCAGAGATCCATAACACAGTAACTCATGTGGAAACCATGTATTTTTTCAGTGTCTCCAGGTCTGACCAAGTGAGCAAAATTGATGTTTGCCAGAGAAATGCACCCTGAATGTCAGCTGAGAGGTTTGCACCAGGACAGAGAAATAACTCAGCCGTTGGTGAAGTGGTGGAAATAGTGCCCACAAAAGAATTAGTAACGTGGGAAGCAACTTGTGCTTGGGAAGAACAAGATGGACCAGATATGATGAAATTTGCCACAAAAGTGAATTAATGGTTATTAATGAAAAGACAGAGACAAAACACAGCAGAAACACAATAGCTTTGTAGAAATAAAGGAGACAATAAATTGGCTTCTGCTCTGAAAACAGGGTGCTGAGAAATGTTCCAAAATGCTGAGATGGAATGAGGCTATTCTGAGGCTTCCTAAAGGAGTCACTGGCTTTACTGCATTTCAGTAATCATTCCAGCTAGTATTCTGCAAACTCCCAGTGATCCCTGGCACTTTTAGAAGCTCCCAAAAGGCAACTGTGGTCAGCAGATTTTAATTAGCCACAGCATTTTTTGAGTTCATAATTTGAAGAAGGTTGAAAACCCCAGTGCACAAATCCTATGAATGTCCACTTGTGTATATATGTTCAGCAAGTTGTTCTTGAGTTTATTAGATATTTTTTCTTAATAGTTTCATACTCTTAATAATGAAAATGTGAAAACACATCTATACATTATATCAATGTAAATCATTCTTCTACACTATGGCTAAGCAGTCTCCTGTTTAGGCCTTTGCCATGAATTGGACTCTCCCTGGAGAACCTCTTAATCTAGTTTGGATATTATTGCACTTGCCTAAGTAAACTCATACTTCTAGTCAAGTGAAACGATCAGTGAGAGTTTCTGATCTAAAAACCACTCACAGGTAGTTCCTTCAAACAACAACACACTTACTATTGATGCAAAAATACTCCAGCCTAGCAGAGGTTGAAAATACTTCCAATCCCCTTCTGCACTCAAAATTATCGATTACCAGAATATCCAAATGGCAAAGCAAACTGGGTGTGAAGACAATGCTGTGAAGAAAGTACTGAAAATATGTAATTCAGTTTTACAATTGCACTGCTACAAAAGTAATATTGATTTTTTTCGATTTCCTTTGAACCAATACATCAAACAATGTACATGTAAGGACTCCAAGTTGGAAGTTTTTGTCAGAACTGGAAAAACTCCTGAAAAAATTGCAAAATGCTAATAATAATTTGCTTTGGATTCAGAGAAGAGAGATTTTCAAAGGAGCTCAGCCTGTTTGGGTGTATTTGCTTGGTAGCCAAGCAAATCCAGAGCTGAGAGGCAATTCAGCTGTGGCCTATAAATACATTGTAGACTACACGCTAGGGAAGAAGAAAAGCTTCTCATGAATATGTTTATGCTGGAAATTAGAAGGTTACTCAGTCCTCACAGCAATGATGCTTTGGAACAACCTTTCACTGGAGAAATGAAGCAAAGCCATTTTAAGTGGCTTCTTGATTAGCTGCAGGGATGATCCTGTGATTGTCTGTGACAAGAAATGACAGTGTGTGGGTCTGTGGATGGGCTCCTTTTCAAAACATGCCCTTACTTGTCACAGTGGGAACTTTGGACGCTGAGTGTTTTGGAAAATCCGGCTTTTACTACGCGTCTGAAAGTGAGCAGAGGCCATTCATAAATATCCATAGACGGTGGAGCTCTTCAAACTCCCTTTTCATGTGGTATTAACATGAGGCACCTGGAAGGTAAGAGACATTTGATCACAGGCTCCAAGTTGATTTGAATAAAACGTTATGAAGAATTTTCTTTAAAAACCTAATAAATTCAGCATAAACACACTAAAGTTATCTTACTCAGACTTGCTAGCAGTTATTATACAACCCCTTCCAATTACCAGTTTATTACAGAATATAACTTTCATGTTGCACACTGCCTTATGCAAGCCATACTGATATTCCAAGAGTGTGCTGGGAGTTGCCACAACCACACATTTCAGAGAGAATGAGGGTAATTATGGTATCCCTGGAGATGGGTGGCACCCTCTTGCCCAAGGGCACTCCAAGGCTAACCCCCATCAGCTACATCGTGCCCGGGAGGAGCACTTAAGGTGACATAGGGTGGAAAACAATGTGGAACTGCAGGGTGTAGACAAGGTATAACTGCACCACGGCAAAAGGGAGCTTTCCTTTGCTTGCCTTTTTTATCATAAAACTAAAAGAAGTTGGTCAAACAACCACCTGACAACTCTACTAACTTTTTGTTTTGTTTTCCTCCAGCCTTTTGTTGTCTCTCTGCTCCTTTGGAGTTTTGATTTGGCTTGTAGACTCTTGGTGGCCATGATCACCAATTGGATTTGGGTATGTGTTCTTGACCTTACTAAGGACAGTGCACTGCATCGTGTTTCCTCCCTCGTGAGATGCTCTTGATTAGCTGCCTGAAATACAGGTTTCACGAGGAACTCCTGTGGCGCAGAACTTTGTCTGGCAAAACTAATTGAGGAGAAATGGCCCAATTAAGAAACTCATTGTACTTTTCCATTCCTAATGGCAAACTCTGCAACAATTTATGTCCCGTAGGAAGAGTCTGCAGACTTAGAAAAGGTCCTCATTATTTTTGAGCTGACAAGCAGTGCAACTCATGCAGTCATCTGTGCTTGGCAGTCCCCAGAACCAAATGCCTCAGAGAGAAAGGGTAAGTGTTGTGCAAAGCCTTTAACAAAAGCACAGCTCATTCTCAGCTTCTTCAGTTAATGACCAGCTTCTAGCTGACATGTTCATGCCTACTCATATAAGTGAAAGCATTATGGACATCGTCGTTTCATGTAGCAAACCAGAATGCTACCCAGGTCAGCCCCACTATAGCTCAGCAAAAGCTTTAAACGTAATTTCTCAGCTTCATCCAAAACAGAAAGCCCAAGAGTGTTTCAAGGAATATTCCCCTAAGAATTCACTTTCTCAGTGAAAGCTCACGAGCAACAGGAGAACAGACACAGAGCTCGGTCAAAACATCAGCTTTGAAAAACATTTCGTCATGTCTCTGCTAGCAGTCTCCTTTAGCAGGAATGTTTTCCTGGATCCTGGCATTTAAATGTCTCCTGCTGGCAGCCAGCTTGAACCCCCAGGCCTTCAATCCATGAGCTCAGTACTGATGTCCTTCCACTCCTTAAAGTTCTCATCTTAGAATTCTCCAAAGGAGAGGATACACCTATATGGAAATAAAACATGGAGTTTTTCCAGTTAAACCATTTCAGGCACCAAAATCCGCCTGTCCCAAACACACACACAAAAATTCTTAGCAAGGTAAATTCTCTCCTTTGACAAGTAAACAGGTAATCAAGACAAACAGGTCAGCAGCTGGCTGAGCAACGTCTAAAGCCATGGCTCAGAGGATTTACTGGTCTTTGAAGAATGTATTTCCTTCAAATAAGCTGTATTTTCAAAAGGGAGAGAAAGAAGATACAGTGAAGTTGTTACCCAGAGGAACATTCAACCTTTATAAACCTTATTCTTATCCAGTATCTTTTGGGTAAGACTTTTCCAGACTGTGTGTAGTATTTTGATGTGATGGTACTTAGTCCAAAGATAGAAAAAAAGACCTTGGAGGTCTTTTCCAACATTAATCATTCTGTGATCGCTTGTGACATGATCACGTAAGTGCAATTGAAAGCAACTGGTTTATTTTCCATACATTATTCATTTGTATTGCCTTCATCACATCCCATTAGCAAAGCAGAAAATTCCTACTTCTCTGTAGGAGTTGATAGTTGACACCTTTCCTTCTTCCTCCTCCAGTTATTTAACTATGCAAGTTGATCTAATGACTTGCTGCTACCGAAAATCTTACCATTTGCTCCCTAGCCCATGGCTGCACCACCCACGCCTCCATTTTGCAGTAGCTCTGGCCCACATACCTTTCTAAAAGCCAGTTTGGCTCATTAAACCCCCTCCTCCATTTTTGTTGTTTGTTTTCTCCCATTTTATTGGATTAAATCAGGTCCCTGGAGTTGGCCAAGCAGCAGAATCTGCACAAAGCCAGCAGTTTTCCGGGCAGAAACAGAATTTCCGATTTCCATCAGCAGCGAGCTGATAACGTGGCTCACTGCATCTCGAAAAAACACACCGAGCCAGCAGAACAATCAGGGAACCTGCCTCATGTGCACAGCTTAAAACCAGATTAGCTGAACTCCTGCTAAAGGTTCTGGAATCCACACTGACTTTGCACTAAGAGACTCACGCCATGGGTTTTGCCAGCTCATCTGCTCAGGCAGCATCCTTCAACAGCAAAGTGGCGAGATCTTAACACTGCCACAAGCATTTCTGCAGTGATCATCCGAGTGGAACCCAGGAGGGTGCAAAGCTACTGCTGAAGAACGCAGAGAAAACCAAAAGGCACCAGATTTAGCAAGTAGGAGTGGTATCCACACAAAGAACTTTATTTAATCAATACAGCAGTGAAAAAGCAAACTTTTAAAGAAGGAGAGGGGGAAAAAAAAAGAAAGCTTTACGTCTGTATGTTTAATAAAAACACTTTCTCTAAGACAAAAATAATTTACATTCTGATAACTCACATTCAAAAATAGAGAAAGGCATCAGGGCATAACATTCAAATGAATACCTAGTAAAAGGAGTAATGTATTTGTATTAATAATCAAGAATGTAACACTGCAGTATTTCATCTTGAATCTGTGTATACAAATGTCATATCCTACACAGCAATAACTGAAGACAGATACACCATCAGGAGCACGTACACCAATTTCTGTTAAATTGAAAAGGAAGGAGTTGTACTTAACAAAAATCTCCTCCAAACTGGTACCACAGAAAAACCACTCTGAGTGGCAAACAACGAAAATAAACACTGAAATAACTAAAGAAAAATAGTTTAAAAAGAAATTCAATTAACAAATAGGAATCACGATGCAGGATTACCTCTCCCCCAAATAGCCGGCTGATTATTTTGCTCTAAGGTACATACACAACACAGCACACAGAAAAGTTATTCTATTTTAGTATAGCACTAAAATGCAGGCTTTTGCCATTTGGTCCATTTACATTTTGTCGACTATTTTAGCCTGCCGTATTGGAAAGAAAAGTTGTGTGTCTCTCAATCTTTGGATATAAAAAACAGAGAAATTACATTCTTCAGCATAAAAGCAAATTTTTGAGAAACCTGTGCATTGTGCATTTCTTCTTTTTTTTTTGGTTAAGCACATTTATTTTATTACTTTCATTCATGCAAAAACTGTGAATTAATCCCATTCCAGATGAGGATTTTACCATGAAATTTAAAGTCAATTTATCAGACTGCAGAACAATGGAAAAGAAGCTTAATCCACATATCTTGCTACTGAACTCTACTCAGTCAAATTACACTAACCGTACACATTTGCGTTCTTAGAGATGCAGGCATAACAATTCATTCAGAAAAACTAAAAGACACATTTAAAATAGAACAGATCTGATAACTATACTTACTCATTTTTACATAAGAGGCTCAAACACTTATAAAACTACATGTATCCTCCAGAGAACACAGACACTAAATTGTTTAAACAAACTACAAGTAATCACTGCAGACCCAACAGTAATACTAAAGAAAAATTAATAATATCATCACACTATCAAATTCTTATCTTTCCTAAAAATGTAAGTGCAAATCAGAAGTTACAATTCAAACGTTTAGAAAGCTTGAAATGAGTAAAATAATTCAGGTGTAGAACACTATTAATATTCTGTGTTAGCCACCTAATATTCAATAAGAGATTGAAATTTTAATTCGGGGAAATTTTTTTCTCAGTGAAGGAGAGATAAATTCAATGGGGTTGTGTCTCTGAAGGAGCAGGAAGAATCCTCCAACAAGCATTCTGTCATTGCCAAATCGTGCCTTAGGCACTGTACTCAATTAGATTGGTTTTGGCAAGGAAATTTGCAAAGCAATCACCTGTACAATCATAAACAAAATCTATTCACACTCTGAAGGTATGCAGCCTTCAATCAACATCTCATAGTATGCTATGGAACAAACATATTATTCTTGTAGCAATAGGCACACAAGACCCGCCCAAAGTCCCCCACCTCTTCATCAATGCTTAAATTCTTAAGCAGAATCCGTATTTCCCAAATTTGATACTCATTCCCAGGACTCTGTAGGACAACTGTCACCTATTGTATTAACTTGACATATACTATAGTAGAATTAGATATATACATGAAAAATCCAGTTTGCAAAGATTACAAATGTATCAAGCTGCCAGTAAACAGTTCCTATGTCTACTTATGACGGTGCAAGTTAGCAGTGTCATAAAGGCACTTGTCTCTCACAGACAGTACTGTCTTCACTAATCAGTCAAAAATAGATCTTAAAAATATTTATTTTAACATCCGAAATGGTTTTTACTCCTTAAAGTGGTGCAAATCATCATCTATAGAACAATAATTCATTAGTTCATCATGAAAGAGCTGAGTGCAAATTATCCATAATTGAATGTATCTTTGTAATTAATTCATTTTAATGCCATGCTTTCAAAAAATGCCAAAAAACATGCTATAGTAGAAATGTGATTGGCACTAGCAGCCACAAATAAAAAGGTAGGTGCATACAATAGTACAAGCAAGCTTATTTATGAAGCTACTAAAACAATTAAGTGATGAGTTGCAAAGAGAGACATTTGCCACAAGTCTTTTCCAAGACATGCTTGAAGCCACACCTGACCATACAGCACACATTTACATATTAGGGACATCTTTATACCTGGCTATCTAATTTTACAAAAATAATTCCAAAATGCATGTTTCACTTCAAAGTGAATCCTGCTTCTGTTTTCGCTAAATGTGAAAACCAGATGTAACAGCAGAGTTTAAAAAGACACCTAAGTAGCCACTAAATAAAGTTCAGTGCAGTTTTCAAGGGTTTATGGATGGCAGTTTGAAATCCTCGAAATCCCCTTTATCTGTTCGGTATAAACGTACAGATTTTCCTCTCCAAGTCTTAGTACCTTAAAGGAATAACTTGAAAGAATTTCCACCAACAAAAGACCTGGTTTTGCAAATCAAAGGGCTCAGGTATTACAAAAATTGACATAATTGGCTTTGCCTATGTAAATGCTAATTTGCAGCTGGCATTATAGCTCCATTAACTGAGAAATCTAGATGGCATGATGGATGGAATAAATCAAGTACAATCCAAAAGCCAGCAGGCTTTTTGCCCTTGATACCTTATGTTGTAACAGCACATTAAGAGTATATCCAGACTGCCGTGAAGTTGCTGGATGGAGCCTCATGCCTGAATACTAATTTTCACGTCCAGTCTCTTTAAATAGTTCTGCCAGTACTATATCATAAGGAAGTTTCTGCATCTTTGAAAAATCTGCATTCACTGAACATTGCACAAGGCTATTGAAACAAAAACAGGGAAAAACAAAAGAAAAAAAAAAGAAGCTATTTGATCAAGTATTAAGCTATTCCTTCAGAAAAYTGCACTTCTTTGCTTATAGCAGTGACCAGAATTGCTGATGGTGTACTGACAGTTGCCATGGCAAGTGGGTGACTGCGTGGGATAGCAGACATATAGCCAAGTCAACTGCTTATGCAATCTCCATGATTTCAGCAAGCACAGAACACTTTATTATGTGCTGCCACTGATCTTCATAAAGTGCCAAAGGAGAAAATGTTCTTCTGTGTCAGGCCATGGCTGTTTCAGTACTCCCATTCATCTGTTTTCATGTCCAGATAGTAAAGAATATTCTGTGCAAGCTTTACTGCCTGCTTCCTGGCAGCCTTACACCGCTCGTCACCTTGTGGATCAACAGCATCCAGGGCTAGAAGCTGTTTTGTAAGAAGTTCTTCCAGTCTCATGTAATTTTTATCCGTTCTGTTTCCATCAAATGAAATCACCTCTTGCTGAATTTGAGACAAGTTTCCAAGAACAGTCCAAACTGCTTTATGAGACTGATGTTCAGCAGCAGTTTGCTCTGGATACATTTGCCTTTTTTCCAGTGCTTCCTTCAAATCAATATATGTTATAAGAGTTTGAACTTCTATTACTGCTCTTCTCCTGGCCTCTCTAATACAGGGATTCTTTCCTGGACTCACCTCATCTAGGTGGGCAATTAGTCCCTGCAGTTCTGCTTTGGATCCCAGATACAAATCAGAAGCATTCTCTGTTTTTAAAAGTAAAGAGTTAACTTCCTTCATCTTCTTGCGGATCTCTTCTATTTTCAGAATGGACTGATTTTGTGCCAAATCGTAAGCGTGAGTAGAATTTGCTTCTTCTTCCAAGTCCAGGTATTTCTGCAATTTATTGATTTCTTCTACTACTTCCTTTCTGTAATTTCTTATTTCTGTGCGACCGCAGACATCTAAAGCATCCAAATCAGCAATRAGGCCTGTGAGCACACAGGACAGATGCCTGCAGGTATCATTACTACTCACTCCCATTAGAAGCGCAATAAGAGTTCCTCTGGCTTTGTTCACATCACACATTACAGAGTTAATTTTGGAGACAGAAGGATGTGCATCATTAGAGAGTGGCAGGGACAGCTGTTGCTTTACACCACTCTCTATGATCTCCTGAACAGCACATACTTTTGTCAGAGTGCGGTATCTTGCTTTGCGTAGAGAAACTTTCCCTCCAGTTTTCACCTGGGTGAGCCTCAATACAATGTCCTGAATTCCTTCTTCAAATTCATCACTTATACAGTTTCCTCCTTTGTAAAAAGGTGTGATCTCGCGTTCCACAAGTGACTGTGCCTCCTTGAATATAGCCTCTATTTCCAGTCTGCGCGGATGGTTTGCATTTTGTTCCAGTTCCTTCAGCAGCCTCTCAGTTTCCTGGGCAGCTCGCTTTCTGGCTTGCTGAATATCCCCCTTCCCTTCGGTGTCTACAGAATCTATTTCAAAAAGCTGTTTAGTAAGGCTCCTTTCCAGTTTCTTGTAATCTCGGTCGGTAGACAGACCACTGAACACAGCCACTTGCTGTTCAATCTCTTTGACTTCTTTCTGTATTTCATGTAACCGTTTTATGGATGGGTGTTGGTTACCCATATCCATTCCTCTCTTCTCGTCCAGCTTCAGATGAACTACAAGGAAAATGAGAACAAGACTTGCTTAAGTGCTATGCAAGCACATCTCACAACTCTCACGACATCCTGAAGCATTTCAGCATTACATCTGCTTTAAATATCTCCAGCAATAGGAATAAACCACTTGGCTGATATTTCACAGCCCTTTCATTTTTTACACCTTTTTGCCGGTCGGGCCGCAGGGGCGGTGCTTTAGTTGCCAACGCTCACCTTTCGGCATTCACCCACAGCCTTCAGCCCTCCCTTCCCCACCTGCTCTGCAGCCGAAGCCGCCGCAGAACAAACAGGACACCCGCAGCCCAGGGGAGAACTCGGAGCGGGAGGAGAACGGCGGCTGAACCCGATCGCCCTCGGGGAGCCACAACCCCGGGGCAGCGCCGCCTTCCCCGCACACACCTCTCGCCCCCTCAGCACCCGCCGCCCCCGGCCCCTGCGCGGCCGCAACCTCCCGCCTCCCCCGCCGTGGGGCCCGGCGGAGCGGGAAGAGGAAATGACACCGGGGCCCGCCGAGGCACCTCCGAGAGGCTCGTCCCCACCGGCCCCGCAGCGAACCCGCGCGGCACCGCCGCCCCGCCTCACTCGGTCACTCACCCGCCGCCCGGCCGAGGACCCGCTGCCCGGCCCGGCGCTGCGCCACGGGCCGAGCGCCGCGCACCGCCCGAGCCCCGCCCGGCCCGGCCGCGCGCAGGGAGGCGGAGGGAGGCGGAGGCGGGACCGGCCCCGTCCCGGCCCCGCCCCGCCCGCAGGGCCCGTGCGCCAGCGCCGTAAAGCGCCGAGACATGGCGGCCGCCCGGCTGCTGCGGGCCAGCGGCGGTGGCTGTCGCCGCCGCCGCCTCCTCCTCGTCGCCTCCTCCTTTTCCTCCTCCTCCGCAGCCAGCGGTGGCCGCGCGGCTGAGCGCGGGGAGCGGCCGGACAGCGCGGTAAACCTGGGCGGGGGGCGGCAGCTCCTGCGAGGGCCGCGGGGAAGCCTCGGGGGCCACCGGCCCCTCTGAGCCCTGAGCGGGGAGCGCCCTGGCAGCCCCCCGGGAACGCCGGTGGGGCGGGGGCGTCCGGTTGAAAACGGCGGCCTCTCGGTGTTGATGSGTTTGCCGAGGCCCCCTGTGTTCGTTGTCACGCGGAGGGGCGCTGAATTACGGGCTGTTGGGTAACGCCAGGTCTTCCCGAACCTGGCTGGGGCAGGCACACGCCTGTGTGTGGGTGCATGGATGCAGGAAGAACGCCGGCCTTAGGAAAACTTAAAATCATAGAACATGCTGGGTTGGAAGGGACCCACAAGGATTACCGAAGTCCAATTCCTGGTCCTGCACGGAACAACCCCCCGAATTCCACCATGTGCCTGAGAGAATTGTCCAAAAGCTCCGTGATCTTGTCCGGCTTGAGGCCATGACCCTTTCCCTGGGGAGCCTGCTCCAGTGCCCGACCACCCTCTGGGGGAAGAGCCTGTTTCTAATCTCCAACCTAAACTTTCCCTGACACAGCTCCATGCTGTTCTCTCGGGTCCTGTCACTGGTCACCAGAGGGCATAAAAAACTTGCATACTTGCTGGTTTTTGCCATGAAGTATTTTAACAGAGTGTCAGTGATAGAAAAATGAAAACAAACAAGAAAGTTGCTTTAAAAAATACCCCATGATTCATGCCTATGGTAAAAGAATCAAAGATATCTTGTCTGTAGTGCTTTTTAAAGTAAAAGTAAATTGTGAATGTATAGCATCGTTTTTGGTCACGGTAAATGAACACACATAATTTCTGACTTTGTCGTGCTTGTATGTTTTAGGATTCTGTGGCATTTTGGAATCTCAAATTGAGACATTCTTCAGAAACTCTGCTGCAGTGTTCGTAACGAGTTGTGTCTGTGTTTTCAAGGGCCTGGGTTTCCGCCCCCCCGCACACTCGCACAGCGACTGGATCGGGCCCCCGGACAAGCACTCCAACCTGCGCCCCGTCATCTTCTACGTGCCCCCCGAGGAGTCCGCCCTGGAGCGGCGGCTGCGGGAGGCGCGGCAGGAGGCCCAGGCCTGCAACCAGCGCTTCTGGG
Organism: Amblyornis subalaris; assembly: GCA_018881555.1. Taxonomy (NCBI): domain Eukaryota; kingdom Metazoa; phylum Chordata; class Aves; order Passeriformes; family Ptilonorhynchidae; genus Amblyornis; species Amblyornis subalaris. The sequence continues at coordinate 5,212,548 of JACAXG010000042.1, forward strand.
CACGGCACAACCGCGCCTTCCGCCAGGTGAGCCCGGCCTCACACCCGCTGCTGCTGCTCAGCACCCACCTGCCTGCCCGAAACTGAGGGGCTGGGCCTCTCTGAGGTAGGGTTCAGTTCTGCCCGCTGTTAATGTGCACAGGGTCACTGAGGAAATTACATTTTTGTCGTTAATTTCTTTAAAATAATGCACAAAACTAAAAATCCCACGTTTTGTTGCTGTTTAGTGGCATAGAATGTTTGCCTTTTCCCTATCTTGCGCTGAAAGTATAAAGTTTTAGCCACCCTACGCGCAAGACCTGTCTGTGACTGGAGTGGCTGTTGAAAGTGATTCCACAGCTGATTTTTTTTGTGTCATAAGCGAGAGAAATTTGGTGTAATGACCAAGGCTAAATGCAGGACGTCCCATTTCACTGGCAGCATACAAAGCTAAAGTGAGTTTACCTTCTTTCCTGATTTCAGCATCTCCCAACCAATGCTGCATTTTTTTTGGAAGAACAGTAACAGTTCAGTAGTTAACCATCGTTTATGATGTTGAACATTATATTCTCTCAAAACTTGAAAAGATCCCAAAAAAACCAAAGCTTGGTTTTTTTAATCCCACGTAACTGCTTTTTAAGATTGAAGAACTTACCAATGATTGTTGTGTTTCCATCTACGTAATTTTAATTTTTTTAGGCTGTATGTTTTTCTCTCTGTTCAAAATCTCAGTTATACAATACAGCACATTTCCATAGTTTGTCTTATAAACTGAAAGTTTGGATCCTGTCAAACAACACTGAACCTTGGCTGTAGCTTTACTCCACAAATATGTTTTGTAAGTGTCAGTGGAACACTTGCATGAATTAATTGATGCGTGCAGGTAGCAGAATCTAAGTGACAAAGTTACCATCTTAACTAACTGCCTGGATTCAGGAAAGTGTTTAGTTGACACTTCCAAGTATAACAAGTATTGCTAGTTATTTCAGAGGGTGTTAAACACCACATTGCCATGTAATTAAAAACAATGGTTAACTTCAAGGGCTGACTACATCAGATTCTAATGTGGAAAAACATGTTTTAGGAAAAAGAAGAATTTATTTATTCAAGACTGAAAGCCAAGGGTCTGGAAGTGAGAGATGAATCAGGTTAGTGAGATCTTTGTGTAGTTTAGGATGCATTTTGAATTCTGTTTAACTTTGAATTGTGTTAGTTTATGCTCTTTGTGTTCTGTCACAAATCTTATGGGTAGGATTTAGAAGTGTTTTCAGGAGCATGATAATAAAAGAGGGGAGGAGCTCTTCAGAGATGTGCATGTGGGGGTCAGATCATCTGTTGCACTGTTCTTGCCCTAATTCCCTCCCCCGCAGCCAGAGGGAATGTGCTGAAATCCTAGCCCAGTAAAGTAATAATTTTGTAGCCTAAGGAGGAAGGGGCTTTTTACTTTCACACCTCCTAACCCCATGAGCTGGCTGAGGTAAACATACAGAGAATTTGCCTCAAGCACAGGTTATGGTTGAGTGAATAAATTCCCAGTCTTTGGCTTCAGGTCCATGGTGTATCCAATGAATACAATATTTTTCCTGGAGGGAGAGTAAGACAGCTTCTGGGGAGATGGCAGCTGCTACCTGCCTGTCTTTACCTGAGCAGAGTTGCTGTAAAATAGTTCTCTCTCTAATTCATTATGTGAAACTGAAAACAAAATGCCTTCATAATAATAGTGAATTGGCCACTGTAGTATGAGGTTGAACATTTTTTTCACAGAATAATGATCTGTTTGAGTTTAGTGAAGCATCTGCTCTGATGTTCTGTATATCACAGACCATTATTTTTCTTTTCTGTTCGTGTCCTTGTGATCAGTGTGTGGTTGAGAAATAATTTTAATTAAGTTCTATGTTGTTTCAAAACCACTGCTTTTATGTTACTATTTTGACCTTTTTTATTTGCTTTTATACCCTAGAAATAAAAGAAAAAAGAGTAAGCATGTACTTCCCTTAAAAACAAAATTATATTGATTGCATGCATTGGCTAACTGTTCTGTAATACTGGTGTGTATACCAGGAATAACCATATACATGAACAGTTGGAACAAAACTTATTATTCTACATAATTAATCAGTTCTGCTGATACCAGTATGAAGAAACTAATTAACTATAGGGACTAAGTAGTCAGCTTTCAAATAGTTTTAGAGTAAATTTATCCCATAGTATGTTAATCCATTGTAGTATATTAGTTTTGTAAATAATGACGAACTGATCAATAATTTACATTTCAGTGACTCAGTCTCAGGAGCCTTAAAATGCATTTTGGAACAGTAACAAGTTGAATATTGCAATTCCATCTCCGTCATCATACCCATGTTCCGTGGGGCAGTCAAATTTGACCGTAATTTTAGGGACATTTTGTGCCAGAAGGTTTGTGTAGGAATTATCTGGTAGAGTGGAGAATATTTGCTGGTTCTCAGGATTAGACATCTGTGCTGTAGCCACAGGTCTTCCTGTTCTTCCTTTTATATTCTGCTTATGAGTGGCATATTCGAAATCACATGTTGTATTTGCTTCTTAAAATAATTGCCTATTAGGTCGTTTATAAGTCTGACATGTTGGAACATAAACTTTTTGTCTGAAATTACTTGAAATTTATCAACAGTAACAATGTACATCTGAAAATACCATGTCAGTTGTGGATAGTGTTCTTTGATATTTATTGGCTTGCTTTAGAGGGGGAAATTTAAGTTACTAAATGCTCCTACTGGTACTGTTTAGGCTTCAGGCTTGTGAGAAATTATTTTATTCAAAAGATAGATACTCTTAGATCTATGGACTTTTTCGTAGGGGCTCTCTAGTTCCCTAAATAATCTGATGAGCTGATAAACTTTATCACTTCCACAACTAATAGGGGTTTAAGAACTATGCCAGCTTCAAGATGATTAGTATGTTTAATCTTCTGTGCTCCCTAGATAAGTTTTAAAAAGTTGGAAGATAAAGGCATATTAACTTGTTCAGGGTTACCTAGGAAGCTTGTAGGAGCAAGGAGTCAGGCCTAGCTCTCCTGCATCCGAAGCCAGTATTTTAATCCAAAGAATTSCCTTGACTTTGTTACACCAAAACTTACTTTCAGGTCAAAAAGCAACACTGARTGCAGAAGAAATGGCTGACTTTTACAAGGACTTTCTAAGTAAAAATTTTAAAAAGCATTTGCAGTATAACAGGTATGTAGATGGTATTTATGTTGAGCATTATACATTACAGTCTAAGTGAAAGGTATAAGATCAAGTTTAAAATTTGAACTTTTTTTTCCGTAATTTTAGAGAATTACTTTTTTTTATGCTATTATTAGTGTTTGACAGAAGTTTGCATTATCATTTGAATTCTGTTGGTGCTTATTGTTGTTTTAGTGGAAAGATAAAACTCAAGTCTGAGATTTAAAGAGACAAGATCAGGCACATTTTTTTATCTTAGGGCATGGGTCTTGCTGCTAATTGAAACTGATAAATATGCAAATAAACTGTTGAAATTTCTGTGTAACAGATTCTAGCTGACTGTAAAATAAGGACTAGTAAATGTGGTATATCTCAAAGGAAAATAGTTTAATGAGAGTAATATTTAATATTCTTGGTTCTATTATTTTGCAAGTGTATAGTAAAAATGAAAGTGATCAGCCTTGAGTTTGGTGAGGCATTAGTAAATTGATCACCTGAACTCATCGCTGGGTGGAACCTCAGCTACAGCTTGGTAAACCCACATTCACCTCTTCATGATGCCTGCTGCATTGTTTCAGTGTTACTGTTTGTACAACTTGATAAACTGGATTGGGGATCTGAAAGGGCTGAAAAATGACTTGCAAACATAACCCTGCAAGTAGCTGTGCACACTTGACAAAGGGCCAGAAATGAGGAAGGAATGGGAAGCTGGAGGAGGACAGCACTTAATCCAGTCACAGGAATACTGCCCACTGAATATGAAACCACAACTTCAGTTTCCTCTATATTGGATTGAGAGATTATCGGGCTCGAAAGTGTTGAGTGTTACCAGGTTCCTAATGGTGTAATGGTAGTGAGAATTCTACCATCACCATTACTGATCTATAAAAAATTGTGGTTTAAGTTTCTTCATATGTATTGGGCATAAGCCATAAAATACTATCCTGTAAGAACAATTTAACTGTAACAAATATTTAAAATAAATATGCACATCTTGTCTTGCCCATGGGGAGGCAGGGGGGAACTTCACCATAAACCAAAGCACAGCACAAAAAGATGGAAAGTAAGAAATCGTTATTAGTGAAAGGATTGTTGTTTAAATTGCCTATAATTGATAAGGGAAGTGCAAATCGTTCATCTTAGAATGGTCACCGGTTGCCATTGTTGTAGTGACCTTGGGATAGTGTCTCATCTTCATGGTAAGCGAATTCAGGCTTTGTGCTTAAACATGACTTTCCTTGTTGCTGCCTTGTAAAATCAGATAGTGTCAGCTGCATTGTTGTAGTTTCAAAGTGAAACTGCACAGCCCTGAAAACAGCAGAGCTTTTTACAGGCACTCTGATTTTGAGAGGTCATATTTATGAAAATCTGTTTATGCATTTAGCTGTATGTTCTTTTGCAGTATTGCCAGCTGGTCTGAAAACTGGCAGCTGAAGTGTTGCAACTTCTAAAATTTAGTTAAAATTGAAGCAATGACTGTGCATAGATGCCTTGAATATTTAGTTCAGGGTACTTAGACTGGAAATACAATTTAGGTTAGGAAAAAAATTCAAGAAGGATATAGGAAATCAAACATGAAAGGGGAAAAGAAACAGTTGCAATGTTAGCATGATATTTTTATTTAACATGACATTTGAAGGGGTAGCTCAGTGCTGCCTGTCAGTGTGAATTTGGCTACTATCCTTACTGAGAGGTTAGCATCTCAGGCTTATGTTAGATCTGTACATGCAAGGTTTCCCCCAGACATCTCAAGAGAAGACCTAAATCCCAGTGTTCTACTTCTAGAATTCTATGTATTCTATTGCTTTTTGTGCAGTATTTTACAAAATGAGAGTGAAATTCTTGTTAGAAACTAGAAAGAAATTCTGATATTACTTTAATTTGTAACGAGGGCAGGAATTTGAAGCAAGTTCTAAGAGGTTAGAAAGGCCTGATAAAGACTATACTGTGTATAATTTGAATTGGTTCCAGAAGCTATGCTGGATTTATAAAAATTAAATTATTTAAAGATATAAAGACTAACTTTGGCAGTATTAAAGGCAATATCATCTTTAAAAGATACTGCACTTTAAAAGATACTGCAGTGGAAAGATAATGTTTCCTGCATTGGGTTATACAATTAGTCTTTGAAGTGTGATTTGATTTTACTTTTTCCCACCCGATCATGGATGTGGATATACAAATAGACTTTTTCATAGGTTATTTAACTCTTATTAGGCAGGAAAAGTGTTACCACAAAGAACAGAAAACGCAGGTCACCACTGAGTTGTCATTTGTCAATGCCAAAGGATATTTTAATATAATTATGTACCTTTCTCCTGTTCTTGTTCTGTGTGCTGATGATTTTCTTGGCTTTGGAATCCTAGAGATTGGTATAAACGTAACTTTACGATCACATTCCTCATGGGACAAGTAGCACTGGTGAGAGCTCTGAGGTGGCTTCGTTGGAAAAAGAAAAATATTGAACAGTAATCACAGCTCCATGAAGAATGCAACATTGTGTGCTATAAACTTGTGGTTTATAGTGATGTTCAAAATCTGAATGGTTGATGCAATAATTACTTGAATTTGTTTGTTAAACTATGTAAATAAAAGTCAACACTGATCTTAATTTATAATCACTATGTAGATTTCCTTTACCCTTTATTCGAAGAATATATAAAATATTTCTCCACCAAAATACAACTGAAAAAACTTTTAAAAGCTGTTCCTTGTTCATGTTAAATGGAATGGGTAACAACTCACATTTTTACTAGAGAGTCATGGCTGCTAAATAACATGTGATTCAGTATGCTGTACCTGAACTCTGGTCCCAGAATGTCTCCACCAACTATACTAGTGTATAAGGACAAAAATGTCTCATTTTGCAGCAGTTGCCTGTCTGGGGCAGTACCTATCCATAAGTAATCCAAAATGAATGAAGGAACAAGTTTGATTTGTGAGTGTATATATACAATCAGTTTAGAATAATCCTCTTTTTACTGTGATTATTTTCTATTTTTAATAAAGATTTAAGATATGATTCCATATAAAGTACTAATGCAATATGATCTTCTTAAATATTTTTTTTTAATTAAGAGAAATGTGCCTCCCTTGGACAAGAGTTCCTCTGACCTATGATTGGTAAAGATTTTAGTTGCTGAGTAATAAAACAGATGTGCTGCCAGTCACTTAATCTTGGTAGAGGAGGAAACTGGTAACTGCTGTGTGGAGAACAACATTACTACAAGTATGCACTGCTTTCTCCTGGTTCATTTCCTTCAAAAAAATGTGCTGTTCTCAGCAGTTTCTCCCAGGCACTGAAAATTACTTGCCTGAGGGTGATTTTTGTGGCTTCCAGGTAGGTAACATCAATGGGAAGGAGATTGTTTCAAGTGAAGTCCTAAAATTTGTAAATTAAAAAAAGTTTCATTCCTCAGGATGTTCTCTCTGTCCATTTCTACAGTTAAATGATTTTTTTTATCCAGTACCTACTAAGAAGATTCTGTTAAGAAGAATGTATGCTGTCAGATGAACTGTTTTCCTAAAGCTGTGCTGTAGGGAAGGTTCTGCTTTTGGAAACATCGTCTTAGTAGCCATTGACCTATTTTTCATATCTAAACATGACATGATTTATTCACAGACTTTTTCAACTGGAGCAAAAAGAGCTTTGTCCACATCAACTATAATAATTCCTTTGCAAGATGAAATAAATGTTGCTGATACAGTAGCAGATCACACTGTTTCATATAACAAGTGATATTTTTGAGGCTGAAGTGGTCACTGAATTGTGATTTTAAGTGTTGCGTTATTAGTGAATGAGAACAGTCATTAATGGTGTTTGCTGAGATAATAACCAACACTTCTACAAAAATGTGAATTTTACACTGTATCAGTACTGTAAGGGGTGTATATTTATTAAAAATTTACAAAACACCATGTTAAGGAAAATATTTTTAAATAGACTACTGTAGGTATGTCATGTAATTCTTCAGGGCTTTACAGTAAATCATGTCTTACAGTATGTAAGCGTTGACCACAATGTGGATTCACACTTTTAATAAATAGTTCTGATGTAAAACAATAACGATAATACAAGAAAATAGCCCAGAAAGGGAGAGACCAGAGCCCCAGTGGACTGGTTGYTAATGGCCATATGTTCTGACAGCCTGTGTATAAGATCCCTAAGGTAGTTTCACATATGCTTTAAATGGGTAGAGGTCAATCAAAAGCATTTTCATCTTCTGAGCTGCTCACTTCCATTAACACAGACATTTTTGTGTCTGCCTGCTGAACCAGATCAGGAAATTGATTCAGTACTAGAACTAATCCAAGGAAAAAACTGTTCGATGTCAGTTGAGTTAATGTGCCTCATCATGCAGATATGAGTTGTTTGGCATGGGGGAGCTGTGGGAATTCAAATGGAACGTTTGGATTGTGCTTCAGTAAATTCACAGTGAAAACTGTTTTCTGAACATGTAATTTTAGAATTGGTCACCCAAAACCAATATCAGCATACAATGGATCATGCTAGGATTAAGCTGTGAGCTGCTTTGTCTTCTAAATTCCTCTGGGGACAGTGACTCAACCGCTTCCCTGAGCAGCCTGTTCTGCTGCCTGACAACCCTTTTGGTAAAGACATTTTTGCTCATATCTAAGCTCCCCCTGGCGCAACTTGCAGCCATTTCCTCTCGTCCTGTTGCTTGTTACTTGGGAGAAGAGACTGGCTCTCACCTCTCCACAACCTTCTTTGAGGTAGTTGTAGAGAGCAATAACTCTCCAGCCCCTCAATGCCCTTCCTGAATTGAGGGGCCCAAAACTGGACACAGCACTGGAGGTGTGGCCTCACCAGGGCCGAGTACAGGGGCACAATCACTGCCCTGGTCCTGCTGACCACACCATTCCTGATACCGGCCAGGATGCCATTGGCCTTGGCCACTTGGGCACACTGTTGCCTCACGTTCAGACACTGTTGACAGGACCTCTGCTTGTCCTCGTTGACCCTCACACCACTGGCCTCGTCCCATCAATCCAGCCTGTCCAGATCCCCCTACAGAGCCTTCCTGCCTTCCAGCAGATCAACACTCCTGCCCAGCTTGGTGTCATCTGCTGACTGAGGTTGCCCTCAATCCCCTCATCCTGATCATTGATAAAAATTAAACAGAACTGGCCCCAACACGGCTCCGTGGGGACCACCACTTGTGACCAGTCACCAACTGGATGCCTCACCACTCACCACCAATCTGGGCTCAGCCATCCAGTTTTTAACCCAGTGAGGAGTGCGCCCATCCAAGCCAGGAGCAGCCCGTTTCTCAAGGAGAATGCTGTGGGAAACAGTGTCAAAGGCTCTACTGAAGGCTAGGTAGGCAACATCCACAGCCTTTCCCTCATCCTCTAAGTGGGTCATCGTGTCACAGAAGGAGATTGGGTCAGTCAAGCAGGACCTTCCAACCTTCCATGTGACCATTCTCGGGCACTTCCATGGTTTCTAACACATCAAGATCCCCTGTGCAATTGCTGCCACGTGGATCTCCATCCCCCATCTCCACTGAGACAGCAGATGAAAGGACCTCCCCAGCACACTGTCCCTCAAACACTGGCATGTTGCCCCTGGGCTTATCTCCCGCAGGCCTGGTTTTATCCCTTTCCCCCTTCAAATTCATTAGGATTCTGTGTGGAGTGTTAAGCCACTTCATCTAAAATGTATTGAAGGAGTGAGGTATTTATCTATTAGGTAAGTGTTGAGCTCTGATTTAAAATATCTAATAGAGCCACTGTGAAAAGATGTTATTAAAAATAATCCATCTGAAATTTTGAGTCTCATTATGAAAAACCACATGCATTTACTGAGATAATTATGTTTTCTGAACAGCCAAAAGCCGTATAATTTTCACCAGTGTTGCATTATTTTATTGGTTTTTCTTCGTGACTCAGAGAAATTGCAATAATACCAGCTGCTTTCAGATATTATTGATCATAAAACCTTTATACATCAAAGGAAAACTAAGGAGATGCCAAAGACTATTAAAAATAAAATTTTTATGTATACAAAGGCCTGCTACAGTAACTGAAGCTAGTGAAATAGATCAAAGAGTGACTTTTCTGTGCAAATTTTCTGAGTATAGGAAAAATACAGGGCAGTGCTCTTACCATTTAAGTATTTAGCTAATCCTGTCAGAAGGAACAGCAGTATTTCATATTTAGTAGTGTCAGCATGTGTCTTTTTAATCTGTCTCATGCACTCAGCAAGTGTATAATAAAGCAACAGTATTTTGGTAATATTCAAATAGTTTTAGTTAGTTTGTATTGACTTGGGGTGGTTGTGTTCTGATAATCTGTGTGGGGTTCTGGTATTCACTGAATTTCTCTATTGGAGCAATAATTTCAATAGAATATAAGAGGAGTAAGAGGAAGTGTCAAATGGGGATTGAGCCACAGACTGACTAAAAGTTGGGTTGAAGTGATTACAGCATCTTTATATACGATTAATAAAGACCTCTACATCTTAAAAAAAAAAAAGGACCTTTTCTCAATTTCATTATGAGATTTAAAAGTAATGACAGCAACTACTGAGAAGACAACTTCTATGTTTAACTGAACATAATTAACAAAGTTAATGTTAACAATGTTAACTTAACATTCTATGTTAAAATCTAGTTCAAAACCTCAGATTTGTTATTTAGAAGCTGACCCTTCCTGGTCCCATTTTAAGTGGACTGTCCTGCTTGCAATTTTTAGCTTCCACTGTCACTAAGCAAGATTGGTACCCTACAGAGTAATCAAATTTAGCCAAACAAGAACTTAATTTACATCCTGTGCAGAGCCCATGGGCCAGTCTTTTGCATAAAGACGGGAAGATTGAAATGTTTTCATGAAAGGATAATCTATGCCTGGAACTGTAATATGCATGAATAACATTTTCATATTAAAAATTATATCCACTGATCGCTGTAAACTGATTCACAGAATAATAAAACCATAATGGAATATTCAAGTTCATTTCTCAAAAAAAATTAGTAAGGGAAGCACAGCTCACTAATTTCTTAACAGTTTATGTCTTCAGAAGAGTTTATAAGTGCATGGAATGTAATCATCTTGAAGTACATACTCATTAGTATTCATTATTATATAAATCACTTCTTTGTGCCTTGGCTTTGCATTCATTAATGGATTAAGATTTACCCAGGAATTGTGAGATTTAGTTGACTGATATATTCAAATAGCAGATGCTGTGGAATTGTGGAAGTGCAAAAGCAGTACTTCTGCCTAGAAATAGTAAAGGCAAAAAAAATACATGATCCCTTTTCAAGTGTGATCTTACTCAGAAGTAGTATTATTGTGTAATGACTTACCTACAGTCCAAATCAGTTTCAGAAGCCACATAAATGCTCTGAAGACATGGTCCATTTCATACAGTGGCTTGTGTTTGACTAGTTCAAACCAGATACCCATTTAATGGAGTTTCTTACATTTTGCAGGGAAAGGCACAGTGATTTTGCTTGCTGGTGTCTGCAAGTGCTCATCCTTAGGGTGGTCCCAGGTGTGTTGTGGCCAGGGTCTGAGATAGCAGAAGGCAGCAGAAATGGCTATATGCATCTCCTGAAGCTGACAGGAGGCAATTAACACTCAACTTAAGCCAGAGCAGCCCTGAAGCTACTGTGATGGACCATGTCTGGCATGAGCTTCCAGCAGCCCCCCTGCCAGTCAGGGATTTCTGGCACTCAGCGGTGCTCTGTTCACACCGCTGCCTCCAAAGAACCCACTGATATGATTCAGCTGCAGACTTGGCTGTGATAGTTTCATCAGCTGAGCCAAAACACATTAACAGGCAAAACACAAGTTTCAGAATCATAAGAAATTCAGGTCACTATTCATATCTCATTGTAAAAGAACTTCCTGTTGACAAATTGTAAGAAATCCCTGCCACGGAAAAATTCTCATATGATGATTGGGGTGTAGCATACATTGGCTGTTTTTAAAGGGTTCCAGAAAAGTTACAGACTTTAATTTACAGAATTACTTGAATAATTAGAAGTCTAAATTCTTGGGAGAGAACAGTGGGGGGTGTGTGTTGTTTTGCAAAACAGACTTTGTAGTCAAGGCTATTTAAGAAAACAAAATCCATGAATTTCAAATTTCAAAAGAGATTAATTGACTGCCTTGATTGCCTTCCAAGTGATTGTATTATCCTGGAGTGTCATATAGAAAATAGCTGGTATGACATAGCATAAATATTCTGTAACAAACCAAGTCAAGTCAGTTGTGACCTTAGTAGCTGTAGGATTATAAATACTTAGGTAGAAAATACTTATTTGTTCAAAATTGTATAAGAATGGAAGAAAAAATAGAAACTAAATTCCAATGAATATGTAAGAAAATGTCTTCTGCATTTACCAATCTTCTAACATTTACCAAAATAGCATTTCACTTTTACTGTCATGTCTGGAAAACCTCCAGTTTCCTCAGGCCTCATGAAAAATTCCACCATGGAAAACAGAACAAAATACTAAGCTGACATATGAGTAAATAGCCACAGGTGCCAATTTGTGCCAAAGAAGAATTTCAGCTCACTTCAAACAAAAAGTCAGCTCCGCCATAGGATATTACAGAGCAACTTGAATTGACAAGAGATGCTCAAAATTAATTCGTTTGCTGCTTCTCCCCTGGTGCTGCTTTTGCTGCTGGGAAGAGAAGGGTCTATTCAGTGTGACACTTGGGGGCTGGCTGGGCATGTCTAAGTTACCACGTTATTGCAGCCATAAATCTGAGTGCCATAGGACTGAGTAAAACAGGCTGGTGCTGGGACAACGTGGCTAACGAGCTGCCACTGGACAGAGCACGTTTCCATCTCAGGAAGATTTTTCTCAAGGCTTTTAAATCACGAGGTTCACAGTTTCTCTAAAAGCAGCAAAGCAGCTTATTACTTACTGTCTTGAGTGTATAATTTATAGGTATTATCAAACAGCTACTTAGCACTCAGTGTTCAATTTCATATGTAATTAACAATGTCATTTCAGCTCTTAGCACTACTGTATGTTTACAAGTAAATTAGAAAAGCAATCTCACTTGTTTACAATATGAACTTGGTTTTGGGCACTACCCAACAGAGTTCACAACCAAAAATTCAAAGAGAAAGAAAAGAAGGGAAATTAATGAGAAAGATGGTTAACACAGCATTCCAGCCTCCTCTGGCTGCAAAACGAGTGGGATGGGAAATGACAAATGTGTGAACCACCCTTTAAAGAAATGTAGAGTGCTTTCTGCATTGGTGCATGATAAACCTGGCAGCACCATTTTAGTTATGTGGTTAATTTCAAGGATATGGGGCACGTTAAACTGCTGCCCACAACGGAACCATTTACAGGGTAGATTTCTGGTCAGTGTTATACACTGGGGAAGGAAGATACTGTTATTCATCAGCCTATTCTGTGTGAGTCATGGCAGTTTTCAAACATATGGTGATGGTGTACTTTGTGGCCCTTGAGCATGTAATATGAAGTGTAACACTGTGTAGGCAGTACATTTCACTTTCATGGCTAATTTATATTTATCAGTTGTTCCCAGCTTTCTCTTAGTGTTTACTGATGCATGTGTCAGTTCCTGTTTACAGCTACATTACCCTCAATAGGTAGAGTTTGATACAAAACTACATAAAACTGCACTATGTCTTTGAAACAATTTCAATATATTTCAGCTTTCATTAAACACAATTATTATTTTAGATATTAAGGAATACTCATGTTAAAATACACAGATTCAAAATCTAAAGTACTGCATATGGCATGTTTCAGCAATTCCCCAGAACTTTCCCAGGAGACTGTAGTTAATTGGTGTGGCAGAGAGAACTGCTCTATGTAATCAAAATACCTCAAACAGTCCAGGTGTTTCAGGTGACAACAGTGTCGTAGAGACCTGTGGTGGCATGAATTTTTCCTTCAAAGAAATGACTACAAGCTCTACTCTGAATTTTCCTATGCCCAGCTGGCCACAAAATTCAAAGGCCAAGGAGTCTTGCTTTAAATTCCTATTTATAATTGTCCTCTAAAGCAAAATTGTAGCCTCAGAATATCTGTAATGACCTACATACCAATGAGGTAACTGCCTTCTTGGCCAGTTGCTGCATAAATTACCTAAATTGAGTCTATTCTTTTTGGCATGAAACCTTCAGAACATGATGTGATGTAGCAGTGTCAAACTTCTCAAATTAATAGCATCCCACTCACTGTTTTTTTATACATATATTGGTCAAACACCTATACACAGATGTAGGAGGAATTTCTTTCTTCAGAAATAGACACCTACAAGGCTACTTTCTAAGGCCTCCTTTCACATCCCCTAACACAGGGGGTATACTAAGTGTAGGTAGGATAGATTAGAGATGGGCCCCATGGAAGTCCTAGGCAGAACTATCACATGAAAGCCAGGTCCAAAATTGTGGTTGTCCAAATCAAACAGGGAGCAGGGAATAGTATAGGATTGAGACGACACAAAGTTGATTTAAAACCATTCTCTCAAACTCTTCTCATCTGGGGTATCAGTCTCAGTTCTAGAACTTTTGGAGACTGTCTACAGATTAAGTTCTTCAAGAATATTTGCTCTCAAGTAGCTGACAGACAAGACTGCAGAGCTAAGACGTACCATCCATCCTCTAGGAGTGAATTATGCAAGCATCTCACTGATGTTTTAAGTGTAAGCCTTGGTAGTAGTGATGTACATATCTTGTTTCCTTCTGTATCATTGTGAAGATGCAGAGAAAGTGAAGAGCGTGTCCATGGAATGTCTTTGAACTTAATACTTTTCAGTGGATTTATCTGTGAACTGGTAAGAAAATGTCTTGTTAAAACAGATAGAAAAATATAGATTCACAATAGAAAAGATAGGAAACAGAGCATGTGAAAATGAAGCAAAAGCTCCACAGTACATACTTGCTGTAGGAAGAAGGAGGCCGCAAGGAGAGAGGACTCATATCCAAACCCCTGGGAATAAGATCATCTGTCCTTATCCTGCATCTGCTCTGTTTCCCAGGAGACAGGATGAGGAACAAAATATCTAGCACAGGCAGTTCTGTTTGCTATTGATTTTTAGAGTGACTCTGCCCTTCTCAGCCCCACATACTGTCTACCATCCATGTAGCCACAGGCATAGTCACAGAAGCCATTTTCTGTACAGATATAATTGGTCATTGGCACAGAAATGACAGACAATTGTCACACAGCAGAAACCTTTCCATTTCCCTTTCCCTTGGGGCAAACTGTATTACCATGAATTCCCCCGTCCAGTACAGCTGGGTACTGCCTCTGAAATACCCTCTTAACCAAGACAAACTCCAACAATGAGAAGTGGATGTAAAATGGCCTCCCCCAAAAAATGAGAAATTCCAATCAGCCGTGGATGCCAAGTGAATTTGGTTTAATTCCATATAGAGTATTAGCTGAGGAGGAGAGAAAAGCATTTAACAGAAGAAAAGGGTTTGGCAATTACTGTGCTATGTGCAGAAAAGGAATACATCAAGTGAAAGGGAGGTTACTGATAAATCTGACTTGAGAACAAGCATTTTGGATAGTGACTATGGCACAAACAATTGCAGCTCTTTAGGCTCAAGAAAGAAGCAGCAAATGGGAGAAGAGAAGGGCAAATTGAATAATCAGGGAGATGTAGAATCTCTTTTAAAGAGATTAAGAGTTCAGTTTGTTTAGCCAAGCAAATTGATGGTCAGGAGGGGAGAAGGGATTGCAGAATCTGCTACGCAGGTGAGTGGACAAAGAACCAGCTAAGAGAGTTACTCAAGGAAGAATCTTCTTTTTCTACTGTAATTTAATTGAACATATAAAAGAGAAGTGTTACTTGTGAGGACTTCCTTAGAAATGCAAACACATAGAGAAATGGGGCCAATCACTAGCCAGGGAAAAGAGCTGGGAAAAAAATAACACAATTTGGCACAATATCTATATGTATATATTACCCTTGAGGCTGAACACTGGAGGAGTGATGTTCTTGGGCAGGAAGGGCAAGATGCCTGCTTGGTTTTCAATAGACTTTGATAATTACATTTAGAAAAAGGCCAGATTAGGTGGTTATCTGTAATGGCTTTTAGACTTGGGAGATTTCGTTCTCTTTCATCAGCAGGCACAAATTTCTACTTGGAAAAGGTCACATACAGGCATACACTGGCATTAGCATTTCTTGTGATTAGCTTATGCATGAGCTTTAATAAAATGCAGCAGTTGAAAAATGACAACTTCCTTCTATAAATGTTTGTAGGAACCTCAGTGAGAATAAAGAGAATTTACCTCCTGTATCTCCATGAAGAAGTACTAGTTTTCCTGGTGCTGAGTCAAGTTTATGTCCTAGTCTCTGCCTCTGCCTGATGTTGGTTGGAAAAAAATTAATACCTTTCCTGCATTTTTAAAGATTCACTTTTCAGAATAAGAAAAGTCTCATACTGGTTAATGAAATTATCCCAGATTTACACTGAGAGGTGACTGAAATTACAGTCACAGCCCTTACAGGTTGTTTGTTTTGTTCTGGGATTTTTTTTTTTAGGAAAAAGCATTTTTCATAATGAAACTCTGGAGAATTTAATGAGGTTATCTAAAAGTCTCCCTCACCAAGGATCCTACAATGACTACCGAGATTATCAAAGAAAGAGTCTCACCTAATCTAATTGCAAGTAATCGGGCAGCCCAGCCTGATGAGTTAGCAGATCTCTGTAAAGGAATGCTGACAAACCGTATAGGTAATAAAGAGCTGGTGTTCAAAGAAAGGGAAGGGGAGAATGGAAGCAGTAATAAAGCAGACACTTAGAAATCAGAAAAGGTGATCCTTTTTCCCCCCTGCTTTTACTTACATGTTCCTGGGTTTGAACGAAGACATAAGATTTTGTATTTGGAAGAGTTTGTTGTGTTTGTGGAATAAACTTTTTCTTACAAATACTAGGCCTTTTCCCAATATAAAGGTAAGAAAGGGAGCTGAGTCATAGTTGGGAAGTAAAGATATGGGAGGGTGCACAGAAGTACTGTACTACAGACTGAATGTTATTATTCCAGTAGTGGCCAAGACTGATATTTCACCAATAGCATGTTTTTTATTTCCTCTGGAGGATCTAATACACTTCTGCAATGGTTCAGTGGCTGGGGTAGGTGAATACAGAAATAAATGTAACTTCCTGTGACTCATATGCAGCAATTAATAATCCTCATAACCTTGAATGAGCAACTGAAACCCCAGGAAAGAATAAACTTACTGAGAAGTGAAAGTATGGAGGAAGGAAAGGAGGAGCATAAATGGAATGTTATCTTTCTTCATGCATAAGCATTAAAAGTCATGCAGAGTGAATATGGAGAAGAGAGGATTTTCAAACTAGAAAGGTGCTGGTGGTCAACTGTCAGCTGACTACAGAACATGGAAACAAGTGAGGAAGGAAATTGCTTCATCTTTCAATGAAATGAGAGGTATGACAGAACATAGAACAGGAATTGCTGGTGGACCATAGTAAGTATGTAGTGGTGTAAACATTCCCTTGTAGAGGTGGGAACCTCTGCTTGAATGCAAGGAGTAAAGATATAAGTCTAATTATCATCACAGGCTCTCCTCTGTGAACCCATAACCTGTTGGGAATTTTGATGCTTAGAAGCAGGATCTTGGAAAATACTGACAGTGTCTGTAAATTCATAAAGCATAGAGTATTAGAACTTGTCAAAGGGTGCAATCCCTAGCTCCTTGATCACTTTCTACTTCGAAGATAACAGTGAGAATTTGGGTATATAAATACAGTTGTGTTGATGAAATTGTCTAGGATTTTTCTTTAACATTAATATTGACATGCAAATTCTCTAATAGTTTTTAGCTTTCCAGTAGTTATTTTAACTGTATTACCTGAGGTTTAGAAGTCTGTTTTTCATCATAGAACTGTTTTAAAGCTGACTGAATGTGCTGCTTAAACCTTTCAGTCAGTATCTTTTGGTCTTTAGCAGTAGCACAGCTCTGTAATAACTGAGAGACGAAAAAATATCTTGTTAACAAAACGTTAATTTCCAGAGCAAGCATCCTGCTCTGCTTTAAAAAATACAACAGAAATTAACTGTTAAGAGTTGAATTAACACTGCATGCTTTATTTCCTTGTTACTTCTCTGTGGATAGAAAACAGCAGGGAAAAGTAAACTGGCTTTCATTTGTTACAGTTTCTTAGAAATCCTTGTGACTCTGAAAAAGGAGAATTCACTTGCATGTAAATAAAGCTTATTGACTTGGGAAGCAGGATCACGATCAGTGTTTATTTTACTTAGAATTAATGCCTTGCCTGACAGTGGGTTCCCAATAGTAAGTTCAGGCATCTTGACAATGAGTCAAAAAAAGCAAAACAGTCCTTTCACCCCAAAGTGCCTTCAACTCCCTGACAACAAGGTAGCTCTGCATGCAGTAATTGCACACATGCACAAAAGAGTTGGGCTAAAATTGTGCCTGGGACTGTGTACTTGACACTTCTGAGTCTTGAGCACTGGTTTTTGTGTTTTCTCTTTTCCGTAAAGGACGTTCTTGTAGGAAATACAACCTAAAAGCATATGCAACTGTCAAATGATGGTGATGAAAAGCCAGACAGGTTGCTGAATCTGGCCTTTCAATATTTATTATTGCCAGGATGCTTTTAAACAGCACTTCAGCAGCAGTTGAAATTATTCCAATGTAGTGCTTTATTGTGGCCCATATTTCTAAAATGAAGTCATAGATTTTAAAAAAATAAAATTCTCTTTTGGTGGAAAGATTGTCTAAGACAGAAAGATATTATTTTTTAATACAATGGTGAAATAAAATTACCCACGTCTTAAATGAAGTGAACCTAAACTTCTTTAGAGAGACTTGCCCTATTTGTGGATGTCAGTTAAGCTGACCTCAGTTTCCTGTGTGTCTTTCTCACACTATTGCACTTCAAAAACCTAAGAGCTTTGTACTGCATTAGCTGAACTTTGCTTTTTGCTCTCCCACTCTGAATTACAAAACTCCCTCTCTCTTCTGGGAGAGGAGGGAAATCGGTATATTGAGAATAAATAATCCAGCATTGTAAATAATGTGTTTTGGGATTTTGTTTTAGTATTCACTCAAATGTCTGCAGAAAACCATGGTGAACTTGGTGGTAGACAAAGGATCACCAGAGTCACCATCCTTGGAGGTGTTTAAAGAAGGACTGAATGTGGTACCCAGTGCCATGGTGTAGTTGACAAGGTGGTGTTAGGTCATAGGTTGGACTTAGTGATCTCAGACATCTTTTCCAACCTAATCGATTCTGTGATTCTGTAATATACTAGAGACAGCATGTCTAGATAATTTAATCCCAAAAGCAGGGCATACAGCATAACTAGTTCCTTAAGAGAAAATGGAAATGTGGGCAGTGAACAGTCCTTACTGCTAGATGAACCTGGACAATTCTTATGTAGATGAGACAGGAAAAACGAGATCCAAATAGAGAGGAACACTTCCAATATTTCAGGTCAGGCACTAGCTTGAGGAAAAATCACGTTCACCGAGTCTCTCCTGTGTCTGTCTTCTGCTGTGTGCTATAAACAGAGAGGAGTAACACTGCACTTTAGTTCCATTGAGCTAATCAACCTTCCTGCAGGAGGGAGCTTATAGTGTGTGCTGTTTATGTGGGAAATTGCCAGGATGCATATACTTGATTAGCCAGCATATTATGAATCAGGGTCATAGCTGGAGTAGTTGCTTTGTTCAGAGATGCTCAGATCCCTCGGGTAAGCAGCTAATTGCAGGAAATCTTTTAAAGCAAATGTGTGATAGGAAGAAAGCAATGAATATTGTTTATTCAAAAGGCAGGAGTGGTTCCTTTGAATCAGTTCTCTTGCATAATTATGTAATTAGGGCATGTTCTATTTTTAATTAAATCTCTTGCATATTCATGAGAATACTCTGAACCTGTGGACCAATTGGCGTAACTCTTTAAAATGTAGTTTGTGTAAAGGAATGCCCTTCAATCTTTTTTCCCCCTTTCACATTACTGTGCAAACATATATTTCACATTTTTATAGTTAGGCTGTATTGCCTGTCAAAACTAAAATGTGGTTAATTAAACCATTAATATGAATTTGCCAGAGAAAAGTTTTAAATGGAGATGAACACAAAAGACTGCTGCTCTGAAATACTAGTATCAAAATTGTTTTTTGTTGGATAGCTTGACCTGTGTAAGATATCAATCAGTGACTGGAATTCAGTAAGTAATTTCATTTCCATCAGCTTTTCAAATCCAACAGTGATTCTCTGTATTTGCAATCTGCAGACTATCCATGTTCCTCTAACTTTGTTTTGTTTCTTGTGGGCTTCTGTGACTCTTCCTGTTCTTCTGCCTCTTTGACAACAGCATTAGTTTTGATTCCTCTTCCGACTTCCTGCTTATTCTTTGGGGTCTTGCTTTCTCACCCGACTCTTGTTCTCACATCTGCCATTCTGTAGACTTGCTCATGTTGTACGTGAGGGCAAACAGATGTTAAGCTCTGCTTTCCTTGAATATTTTAAATATTAACACTTAGGTGAGGGTGCACATTTTGATTTACCACTATACCTCTGTGTGTTTCCATTGGATTATGATTCATACCCGGTACATACTGCAGGGTTACACAGATGGTCATTGCAGGGCCCTTCCCAATGAACAAAGCTATTCTATTCTATGGAGAGCTCAGATGATAATGCACCATAATAGAACTCTTTCACAAAGTTAGGTTGTCACTATTCCCTGATGATTTACAACGTACATTTTACTGCTTTGCTATATTTAACATTTTTGGTTGGGTTTTTTCTTTTTTGGGGGGGGGAGGTGTGTTAATTTTTTTTCCCCCTTCTCAGACCTCAATTCTTTCCCTCTTTCCTTTCTGGACTTAACTTCTACCCAGTGAAATATAACATGAAGAAAATACTCTGGCCATTCCTTCCTCTCTAGTGAGAGTAGGAATGAAATTGGAAGCTGCAAATAAATAGTTCTTGTGACAAGTGTCACTGAGTTCTTACGGAAGTCTTATTTTTCATGTGTAAACCTGTGTAAGAGCAGGGATCTTTCACTTAATTCCATGTGGAACAAAGACAAGGACATTGAAATATATTAGCAGCACATACTGAGCCCTAAGGGGGGGGCCCAGCCTTCACCACAGAACTCGTCCTTCAGCCCATTTCCCTGTGTGACTTGCTCCGTGAGCCACTGCACACTGTGGAGCTTTTCCTGCACATTTCATAGAGTCCTGGAATCATCACCGTTGGAAGGGACCTTCAAGATCATCCAGTCCACCCATCCACCCAGCACTGCCCCTGTAATCCCTAAAGCACTAAACCACATCACCCAGCACCAGATTCAGATGTCTCTTGAACACCTCCAGGGGTGGTGACTCCACCACCTCCCTGACCAACCTGAACCTCCCTGTTCCAATGCCTGAACATCCTAACAGTGAATTTTATTTTTTTTTTTTCTACTATCCAATCTGAATCTCCCCTGTCCCAGCTTGAGGCCATTTCCTCTGGTCCTTCTCACTGCAGGCACGGTAGGAGAGACCAGCCCCCACCTCACTACACCCTCTTGTCAGGGAGTTGTAGAGCCTCCTCTTCTCAAGACTACACCAACCCAACTCCCTCTTCTCAAGACTACACCAACCCAACTCCCTCAGCCGCCCCTCATAAGACACCTTTTCTAGACCTTTCACGAGCCTTGTTGTCCTTCGCTGGACACACTCCAGCACCTCAATGCCCTTTTTAAAGTGAGGGGAAGATTTTCCCAAGGGCGTTGAACTGAGACGGAGGCATCAGTTTCACGAGTCCTGCAGTCACAAACCCCTGAACTTCTTTCCACGACAGCAGGACAAACCAGCGCCAAGAGCATCAGCGGTGATGCCCCACTCTGGAGCAAAACCACCCCAGTGTCACGGAGGGAGCCCTCACGAAACGCCGGTTCTGCTCTTCGCTGACACCCACCTCAGGCAGACAAGGCGAACCTTAGCAAGGTTTAGCGTGGCCCCCGCTAGCAGCCTCGGAGATGCACCTGAACCCCTGACCTCCCTCAGAGCATCCATCGCCGCGCTGCCTTGCTCCCGGGGAGCGATGACGCCATGAGGGGGGGCGGTGGGCGAGAAGGGCGCGCGGGCGCTTGTGGGAGAAGGGGGGGAGCCGCCATGTCAGGCGGGGCGGGAGGGAAGGAGGGAGGGGAGCGCRGGGCGGGACAGGGGCGGCGGCCGCAGCCGCAGCAGCAGCAGCCGGGGCGGTGGTGGCGGCTGCCGGCAGCTGTCAGCGGCGGCTCCGCTGGCGGCGACTGCCGCGGCCCTGCCAGCGCGTTGGGGGAGGCACTGAGTGCGCCGTGGTGCTGACCCGCTTCTTTCTTGCCTTCCCTCCCTCTCTTCGGTCCTCTCTCCCCCCCAAAAAACCCTTTTCCTTCCTCCCTTCCGCCCGCCCATCGCTGACATCCTCCTTCGGCCGCCTCCCCGCCCCGGGCTGCGCKGCCCCCGCCGCCCCAGCGAGCGCTGCGCACATCGCCCGAGCTGCAGCACCGAGCGGTGAGCGGGGGGAGCCACCCGGGCCGGGCCCGGCGGGCCGGGCCCGGGGGCGTGTGTATTTGGGTGTGGGTGCGTGGGGTGTTTAATTTTTCTCCCTTTTTATCCGCCGCTGCGCAAACAACAAAAGGCTGCGCGGGCCGCCCGGTCCCCCCGCAGCGCCGCCGCTGACAGCCGGCCCCGTCCTTCCCTGCGCCCAGGGCGGGGTGGGCTTTGGGGGAGGCTGTTTTTGGGCGTTTTGTCAGTTGCGCTCAGCGCTGGGCTGCGGGCACGGGGATGTCCCCCGGGATGGGGATCGGCTCGGCTTTGTCCCCGTTTCCTCTCCCGGCTCCCCTCGGTGCTGCGGCGGGCGCCGCCCTGGGAGGGAGCGGGCAGAGCGGGTTGAGGAGGCGCCGGCCTGCGGCTCCGGGCGTGCGGCGCTTTGTCTGCGCTCCCTTCGGCTTTGGGGTTGTGCTGCTGCCAATTCGGAGTTGGTGGAAGGCGAGGCGAGGACAGGTCTTCCTTGGGCTTTGTACATAGTGACCGGATTTATACATTGTAGGTCACCTGCCGCGCTGTAGTCAGAGGCGATTCATACTTAGGTCTTCGCCGGATTTCTACACCTCTAAAATAAGGAGAGCGTTGCTTAAGAACACGCTATTCTAGCAGAAATACATAACTGATTTAATTGATAACTGTATCTTTACGGCAGAGATTAATTAGAAAGACACTTTAAAACCTTACTCATTTTGCTTTCATCTTTCTAATGTTTTTATGTAGCAAGATGCCAGATTTGTAGATCTGCATAGCAGTTGTATGTAATCACAAGAAGGAACTTCTTGACACCTTACTGAATTCTATGTTTTAAGCATATTGAAGCATATTTTAATGACCAAGGTGGCATTACCTATTGTAGTGCTATCGCCAGGCTTTTTGAAGGCTACTAAATCAATGATGGTGCTCTTAGACTCCCTTTTTTTTCTTTTTTTCCCTGTTAGTGATTTCCATTAGTGGATATGATATAAATGTAGTATCAGTACTCAAAATACTGGTCATGAAGTCAGAATACAGAATCAGAAAAATAAAACCAGCTAGCCAAAAGCAAAAGTCTGTTTTTATAGTTTGCTTTGAAGAGCAGAATTGTGAGGCAGTGTTCATTCGTATAAAATGCTTTCATGTTTACACATGAAAGTACAAAAGCCTAAAACAGTTAAAATTAATTTTTCGCATTTTTGTGATTGGCAGAAGGTTTAGCAGCAATTACTCTTCTAAGTAATTATCTCTTTCACTTCCACTTTTGTATTTGCTCATCACTTAAATAGGAAACTTATGCGCAAAGGCTGTCCATTGGAAGCTGAAAAGGAACCTTCCAGATTTTAGACAGCTTAGCATTTTAATTAAAAAAAGAAAGCCCAACAAAACTGAAAGCAACACCTTTTTGAATGCACAGTTGATTTAAAACTCTTTTGGAAAATAGCTTTATTTTAATAGAGTATGAATTCCAAAGCTTCAGCGAAACATGATAGAGGATGCTATAACCCCAGGATTACAGATACAATTGAAAGTTACACATTCAGCATTTACTGGCAGCAGAGAGAAAGCTGATCCATCTGGTGAGTCTGAGCAGAAGACCTTGTAAGTCACTTGCGCAATTATTTTTGTGGCCACATGGATTAGGAGGACCTTTTCCATGGAATTACAACAGCTATGGAGAACTCTAGCAGTTCCATTTAGTTGGCATTTGACGTAATGCAGAAGCATGTGGATAAATGCAGGGAATTTAAATTGTCCGTTCCTGAAACTCGCACATCAATGCAGTATCACTTCTGCATCATGTTGCAGTTAAAGTTTGGCAACCTTCATGTTTCTGAAGGATGATGATGGAGCTGGACAGTTCCAGTAATCAGAAATTCTGACATCAATTTGAGCTTAGGTTGCCTTTACTTGCTTCCATTTATAATTAAAAAAGAGACTAAAGTTACCCTCCCAAGGTCCTGTGAAATAGCCTTATGAATTGTTTGTCATATTCCTATGATATGCTTATTAGTGCCTTATTAATGGCAGTGGATTTTTTAAAAGGTCTGTGTTTGACAAAAAAGGAATCACATACATWATTTGTAGTTAAATACGCAGGAGTCCCAAGCACAGTCTGAATGTTCCTGACATGGAACAAAATATACTGTACAGACACTTAAGGCATATAAGAACAATCGCTGCTTCCTGTGTTTATGGAGAACTTGCCATGTTAATGTCAGAAACCCCTCACTTGTGTGCTGCACATCTCTGTCTTTTTGTGTATACCCACATACCTAGCTATGTCTCCTAT
Source organism: Amblyornis subalaris (assembly GCA_018881555.1). NCBI lineage: Eukaryota > Metazoa > Chordata > Aves > Passeriformes > Ptilonorhynchidae > Amblyornis > Amblyornis subalaris. The sequence goes on from JACAXG010000042.1 coordinate 5,236,546, forward strand.
TTATTTGGGGAGATACTGTAGCCTCGTATTCAGGTCTGAGTTCATTTGGTGCAGCTTCTGTTTCTTTCAAAATGTGGGCTTGTGCAGTTACTCTTTCATCTGTTCCTCTGACTTCTCTGGCAGACGTGCAATTGGATTTACTCTGGGATTAATAGCATCTCTCCAGATGCATAGCTCATGATTATTTTAAAACTCAATTCAGTGTGCAAATACTTGTAAAGTTCTTATAAGAGGAGTGAAAAATACAGAAATTCGGGTAAATTCATAAATAAGCGAAGTATGCTTTTGTATTTAGTGCTGAAGAGCAGAGTAGCAGATAGTGATGGGGACAAGCATGCTAGATCTAGTTAAATAAACATCCTTTGTAGTCAGCGTGCCTCCAGGGTATTGTTCAGTATGACACAACTGGTGTAAAAATGGACCAATTCCATCATCATTGTGATAAAGTGAGTAGTCACAGGCTTTTCTCTTAATTCAGCCTTCATAATACTTCATGTTTCCAAAGTATTTCTAATTGTTTTGTAAGAACATAGTATTTACCTTGACCAAAGTTTAGAAAAACATTTCTTTTCAATGTTAACTCTCATTTTCCTTCAGGTAAAAGCATGACAAACATAATGTCTAATGCATAGTTGTTGTAACCAAGTACCAGTCAGAGACACCTCGTTCACTCTGAAAAGAATCCTCTTTGACTTCAAAATAGAACTGATTGTAGTAGTTATCCTGAGTCACAGTCAGCTTCAGGTGTTTTTGAAGTATTAAGGTCTTCCCAGTATTTTATTTACTGAAATGTTTTCCTTTCTGAAAGTAGGATGTAGAAGAAAGTGTGGTTCCTTTGAAAAATGACTTAATAAATGCCTGATCAGAAAAAGGTGCACTTTTTCTGACTTAGATTTGTTGAGATGCTTTTGTTGCTGTCATCTTACGGGATTTAAATTGGGCACTTTGTTACGAGGGTCAGAGCTAGCATCATAGATGCTTTCAGTGATACAGGAATTACTTCCATAGGGTTTTGTGTGAGGTGTTTTGTAGTCATCAGGCATGAGATGACACTATACTTGGGGGTTTTTTCTGCTAGACAATTGATATACTTAATAAGAAYAGGCCATACTGAAAGGGCAGACGTGAGGACTGAGGGTGTATGTATGCTTCTGGTACCCATAATGTATTTGAGAATGGGAATAAATGATGAACACTAAAGCACGTTAATATTAGATATACTAATTTCTTATAATGTATAAAGACAATCTCTGATAGTTTCTTCAGGTTCAGTCAGCTAAGAAAACAGATGCAAGTAATAGTATCTTCGTGTTGATTTAATCACTGTTTTGTTTCTTTGAATCCAGCTTATCTCTTAGGGACTCTGCTATTTAACTGCAATCAGGAACAGTCTTTACTCTGGAAGCTGTGTTTTGACATGCATGTAGAATTAAAATGAATTTTTGTCAAATAATTACTGTTGGTCATGTTTCTTCCTCAAAATGAGGAAGCATAGGATCATGCCGTCTTATATTTTCAGTGTGCTTTCCCTTTGTTGTCTACTTAAAGGGACCTATTTTGTGCATGGTTTCTCAATATCAAGTCTTGCTTACAGGTAAAAGCAGTAAAATATCTTTTGTGGGTAGACTTAAAAGTGAGCAGTTTCGTATTTTGATTCTTGTGTAAATATCTGCCATAAACCCCGTTGATCATGTTTAGATTTTGTTTCTGGGATTATGTCAGAACTACAGCTGATTTTATTAAATTTTAAAGTGACTAGAGCAAAGGATGTAACTAATCTAGTGGGTAGTACTGGCTTCCTTACATATCTGTAGGGTTGGGGTGGTGGCTAATTATACTCCACTTACTTTGTGATGTACCCCAGCAAACCATTTGAAAAGTTAACATTGCACTTACTATTGTTCAGAAGTTCAAGAAATGTCTGACATAAACCAACTTTTTGGTACTACTTAAAAAGTTGTAGATACAAGTTTGTCTTTTTAAAGGACTACATATATTTTTCAGAATTACCAGATAACTGATTATCTTAATTCTTATCTGTGTTTGTACGTAGTAGTTAAGTAGTTAAATGTTAACAAAAAATTAAGATTACTGGCAGCGTGCTATGATTTGAGCCTGTGTGCCATTCCACAGTGCAGAGAGTGGTGGTTTTAACGTTTGTAAGGGATTGCAGTAACTGCATTCCTGCACTGTATCTTGAGTTTGCTCCTTCCAGCTGACAGTAGTTGACTGATTTGCAAACCATGTCATACAGATTAGGGACTGGCAGGGGAGGAGCAGGGTTTGTGTTGGTGTGCTTCTGCTGCTTTATTTTTTTCTGAATAGAATATTGCTTTAAGATTAAGTGCTTTTATGGATGCTCCTTTATCAAACAATGTCAGCCTGAGTAGTGTGGGAAAGTCACAGTTCTGTCTTTCTCTTTGGCTTAAGCAGCTTCCATTTCAGAGATGCTGCTGTTACTCTCTCATCCTTCCTGTCTTTGCCACAAGTGGATTTTAGTATACCCCCACCTTCAGTGTTTCATTTGTTCATGTGCTTAAACTGAGTGTTCCACTCTGCTCTCCCCCAGCTCCCAGTCCTATTTAGTGTGGGTTTAGAGGGAGAAGGGTTGATTAAAGAAGTGGGATTCATCTCTCCCGTACAGTGTAGAGGGTGGCAGTATGTAGTCAGGTTAATGCAACTAGTGGGATGGTAATCTCTGAGGATATAGGGGGGGTTATAGGTTTGAGCTAGGAGAGGGGCTACAACCTCCTAAAATGTTTCTGCTGACAGGATAGGAATATATTATTGATCTCTAAGGATATAGTTGAACTGTTCTTCCAGTGCTGGTTTGTGTAGTTCCACAGTCCTGCTGCTTGTTCCCTGTCCTCATTCTATCAACACAGCTCACTGTATGGAAGCCTGGGGAAATAGGTGTATTTTGGTTGTCTTTATGGCCTGAACCTTTTCCTTTTCTGTCCCCTCACCTCTGACAGCAAAAATAATCCAGTAAACGGCAGATGTGTTTATTCTGATTTATTTTGGAGAGAGATGTGAATGAAGTGTATGGCTGGGTGAGGAGCATTGCCAGGTTGTTATCTCTAGCCATAGCCTTGGTGAGTGAATGAATGGTCATGGTCTGGTGTTTGCAGGAAGCCAGATCGGACGATTCAGTGGTCATTTCTGTCTCCAAACTCCTCTGTACATAGAAGGCAATAATGTGTGTAATATACAAGAATGTACTATTGTTTGTATTTACCATTTCTCTGGATGTAGTAGCCCAATTGCATTTGGTATAATGAATATTACTGTATTGAGACATGGAGGGGTGTAGAAGTCAGGATGGTGTTTGGCAGTGTGCTACCTTACATGATAGTGACCTAGAGGTATGAGTGAATGAATCTGCAGAAAGATATGTTGATTTTGAGTGATGATTTATATTGGGAAGATTTGGTGTGCAAACCTGTGGTAAGCCAGAATTATGTTTAACAGAGAGGATGTGATAAAACTGCTTCATAAGATTGTGGTCTGGGAGCATTCTGGAAAGCAGGATACTGGTCCTTGATTGGCATTCCCAAGGGCTTAAGAAATTGTGCAGAGATGATATGTCATGTTTTCTTATGGTACTGACGGGTGTCATAGGCAGATGTCCTAATTTTTTAAGAATTTGTTACTCATTCTATACCTTTTGGAAAGTCAAGAGAAGAGGCACCACAGGGTGACTTTGTCTCAGACCACAGTAAATTGCTGTTACTTAAATACATTTCCTTTCCATTGTTTAGGAAAGAGATAAAGGCAGATTAATGACTCCATTACTTTGCTTTTACGTATTTTTTTTATTCAGTTAGTATCAATTTCTCTCGCAGTACATTTAAGTGAAAATTATATCCTGCATGTTGATTTTAGCACACACTTAAAATATTGTTGTTGTAATACATTGTTGAACTAAAGAGAAAATTTCTTGGGTTTGGAATTTGTGCAGAATGCAGGTRGAAAGCAAAGATGCACAGCACGTTTTTGAAAGCAGCAGTCAGTGGGGTTGGGTCTGAATTACAGTGACTGCTTGTACTTTGTGTGGCCATTGAATCTTGATCCACACCCATTTGTTACAATAACAAATGGCCTGAAAATATGCTTGCTGACTTTTTTTTGCTTTTCCTTTTTTGTCTTGCAGCCTGTAGTCTGGCTGCACATGGAGCAATCCTTTGCAAGCACATGATATGGTGCTTTTAATGGTACAGGTGTTTTAGGAAGCCACTGTTCTGCCATCCTCGGCAGGGGGATGCTTTCAAAACAGATTTATCCAAGCAAGATAGTTTAAAAAATAATATTCAAGTGAAAGTTTTAACAACTTCTGTGTTTATTTTCTGGTTAGTGTGTGCTCTTGTTCTGTGTCAGTCCGCCAGAAGAGTGATGTCCTGCAGCAGGGTGGTGGGAACTGTCACACAAGTGGTGTTACCACAGCGAGTATTTCAGGAGTCCCAAAGGGACACCTAGTGCCCAGCAGTAGCTAAGATAAATCATGGATGTGAAAGATCACTGGAGAGGGGGCTGGAACTATGGTTTGGTCCTCAGGTGTGAGTGCACCAGTGTTAAGATGCCTTTGTCAAATACTGGGTTAGGGCCTGCTGTACTGCTCAGCACCTCCTGACCCGGTAGAGTTCAGACCATCGGAGTAAGCCCTGCAGATTATGAGTACTTAACAAGGAAATTATTTCCAACCTTACAGCTAAATCAGCTTTCTGCAGTAGTAGGTAAGAAACAGTTGAGTGATACGAGGTTGTTTTTCTAGATGGTTGCATCATTTGCTATGCTTTCTATGAAATTAAATATGTAAGGTATAAAACAAAAATTGGTCTGATAACTGGTGGTTAAAAATGGTAGTATTGATTTTGATGTAATATTTAATGGGTTAGCATTAATTCTTTCTCAATATTAAGGATAATGCCTGAACAGTTTATTGTGACCTTTTTTCTGTAGTCTGTAAGAATTGGATTAGTGGTTTTGTATTTCTTCCGCTTTTTAATGGAAGGATAAGCAGGAGGAGGGTGTTCTCCCTAAAGCTTGAAGGAAGACTGCACAGTTTGTGCATCTTAATGTAAAACATTAAATAGCTTCAAAACCAGATTTAAGGATATTTTAAACCTAAAGGCTGCTGTGTGGTGAAACAATGTTAGTGAACGTTCCTTTTATCTCTGCAAAAGAAATTGCTTTTTTCTTGTTTCAGTCCAAACAACCTTTCTCTTCAATGTCCTCAAGCATGTAAAAGCAACGTAGTCTGTACTCACAGTAAATTGTCAGCAGAGCTTCCCACATAGGTCCAATGATATGAGGCAAGATGTGGCCTTCTCTCCCCCTCGTGAATGCATTTTTTAGATGTTTATGGGTATGCTATAAAAAGTAGATTCGGTTAAGATAATAGATCTGATGTTTGTAAGTGGAAGCTGATAGGGCTTTTTAATGCACTTTGGGAGTCTGATTTGATGGGAACATTCCTGTGCTTTTACCTAAGTGCTATTTAGAGATTAGATAAATAGATAATATAAATGGATACTTACTTTGATTAGTCAATAAAGCAGTTCTTGTCCAAAAATAACAATGTAAAATGAAAGAACTAGAGTCAAGCTCAAAAATTGTTTTGTCTACACTATTGACAGCTTCAAATTGCAAGACAGCTAGCTTTGAAAACACTTTTGATATTGCTGTACCCCTCTATACCAGTCTCAAAGACTCTCCCACCAACAAGAATCAGTCTCATCAAGACACCAACATTCACTGAAGACATGGTTGCACAAGTTGGCAAGTCCATGAAGAGCCAAGTGCCCTGTTCACACAGAAATAAATAGAGATTCTTGGAATACTGAGGGTAAAAGCTGAAATTTGATAGTGATGATGGATTTGTTACTCCAACTTTCTTGACAATATTTATTTAAAAATAAAGTCAAAATTTCCTTTCAATTCACTTGAAGTAGATAATTTATGAAGCATATCTTTGTAACTGCAAAATATTAAACTACAATACAGTTTTTTTGAACAATTAGCCTTGATTTTTCCTGATGTATCTTTGGTTCTTGTGACAAGCCTTTTTAATAACTAAGGGTAATTATAGCTACTTTTTAAGTGATTAAACCTCCACCTTCTGATGCATTTAAGTAAGTTTATTCTGTCTTTATGTAACTACTTGTAATACAGTCACGATAATTTTCTTAAAGTGATTCAGTGAATGGGCTTTGTTGTTATATGCAGAAGGCAAATCCCCTGTGTCCTAGACTGGTTGTGTCAGTGTTTTAGGGAGGGTAAAAAGCTCTGCTTTCTCAAGGTCTGTTGGTGGCTGCTTGGAAGTGTTTGTTAGTGCTCACAGAAACTAAGGAAGTGCTCACTTTGAAGGAGACCAACAGACGCTGTTTGCTGTTGACACAGCAGTGGTACAGAAAGGAGAGAACTCCCTTGCTCCAGGGGGTAGGAGACTTGGAGATTTGCAGTCCGCCTTCAGAGGTTCCATGGGCATAACTAAAATTAAAAAAAATCAGCATTAGATTTGGCCCAACTCTACCAAACAGCAGCAGAGGGTTGTGTTCAATTTTATTATTGTGGAAAAGAATAAGGTTTAGATCTTGCCACAGGTCTGATGGTATGTATGTTTTTTCAGATTTTGACTAAGGAAGTTATGTACCACCAGCATGTGATGATAGCATCCTCGATGATAGCATCCTCGATTAACAAAGAGTTAATAAGATGTACCTTCTCAAAAGTATGGTTTTTACTGTAGCTCCTCTGGACTCCTGACTGGGTCTACTGAACTGCCTTAGACACGCTTACGCCTGTCAGATTTCTTCTGCACTTGATTCAGCTTTGACAAAGAATAATCTTCGATGTGATAACAAATGCATAGAAGGATCTTAATATCCATCCAGTTTCATTTGAAATCTGAGATACTAGGTGGTCTTGGGAATGTATACAGAGAATAAATTTTTCTCTTACATGCTTATGATACATGCAGACTGATGGTAGGATCTAAACAGATAAAGCTTCTCAGAGAGAGAGCATCTACAGTGATTTTAGGACATGTTGATATTCTGTGTTTTAATCGCTATATTTTTAGGTCTTCAGAAAGGTAAAATATAGTTGGTGACATATGCCGTAAAGAGGATACTTTGCCTTGACTCCTTTTACACAAATAATTGGGGTAGACATAGTAATGTGTAGGGAGCAGTCACATCATCCGAGGGTCCCTGCTGCAGTATGTGAGTAGGAAGAGCAAGCTAGGATTTGGCCTGCAGCATTATGGAATTCCAGATATGTTTGAGTCTAAAAGAGATTTTGGAATTAGATTGGCAGGTCATCTGGATTGTCTGCAGTTAAAAGGATACAGATTTGCTGTATCATGATAATTGAAATGCTAGCTGGTAGCTAGTGTTTATTCAGTGCAGTACGGTCAAGGGATTGACACCATAATCTTTTCTTTAAGAGGAAGAATAATCTGTGTAGTTACAGAACGCTTTTATGTCACTGAATACTTTCATACTGTATAAGGATTTTTTACTGAACTAAGTATTTCAGCAGGAAGTAATAATTTTAATGAAAATAGTTTGCTAGCTACAAAAGAAGAAAGGCTGAGGGCTGAAATTACTCTCAAGGCTTTTTTGTCAGTTGTCTTTGAAATGTGCAAAAGTATTTCAAAATAGTGTTAAGTTTGTTACCTTTAAGAATCCAGGTGTGATTGCTAAGAAGCCCTCTTCATTAGTGTTGAAGTAGCATGCTACAGAAATCTAAATCAAAGGACTCTGCAGCAGAGCAAATCTTCGTAGCTTCTACTTTCTCAGCAGTGCAAATCATCTTAGCTTGTGCTTTCTCAAAGAGAATTGTCAGCATCACCCTTGCTAAGGGTTTTATAGGAGCTATTTTTGCTGTCATCTCTTTTTTTAGCAAATATGGTTTGTTAGCCTGCATTTCTCCTTAATAATTTTTTCATCTTCTGAAGAATCTGAAGTTTTCCCCTGAAAGGTATGATTTTTATTTTTTTTTAATAGCAGGCCCCAACGTTAAAAGATTTGAAGATTTATCAAGGTAGATGTACAGTGGCTGTGTTCTTCAGCTAAACAAGTACATAATCCTCTTCACTTAAACATAGTTTAATGCAGTGCATGGGCTTATTGGTAGCCATTGATGGTTCCTAGAGCCTGACATGGTGTTTTTCAGAGATGGATGCTGCTGTGGTGCAGGGGTAGAACATGAGGCCACACAGCCTCTTCCCACTGGTGCCATGTGGAGAGTAGGCTGCTCCTGGCAGTCATAAGTGAAAAGCAGCAGCCTTGTTGGAAATGCGGAAATTTCTGCCAGTATTCAAGTTTTTTGGTGTTTTACTCTTTTTAGTCAAGTCCTTTGCTTATTTGTGCATTTCTTCAGAAGTCTGTGGGCTTACCTTTATAAGTGCTAAAACTTTGCAAAGGTTGGGTGTTTGTCCAGTTTGCTTTCCAACACAAACATTTTGTTATGTTAAGGCTGTAGGTCAAATTACAAATGCGATTCTGCATTTTTCTTGGGGTATGTGCCTTTGATATTAAAGGACTTCAAATGTCCTTTTTTATACTATTTACCTTGCACACCTTCACTTTAAACCAAGTGGTAGAGCAGATTCCTGCATTCAGGATTAGCTCTGAGTTGAAGACTGGCAGGAGGAGCACAGTAAGATTTTTTTAAATTGACGTGCTTGCTGACTGGAAGTTGGTAGAAAAAGTGACWCCCTCTGGAAAGGGGGAATTTCTCTGTAGCTTAATATTGTTTGCTAGGTCATGTGCAACTCCATCCTCTTACCTGCTTCTGGTCAGTGATTTACAGCCTCCAGTGTGTGCTGCTAATTGTCCTCACCGAGTTATTTTTAAGGTAGCTTGTGTACCTGTGTGCTACATGGTGAAGGTGCTTTCTGAGCTCATGTATTTGGAAACCCGAGGCAGTGCAGAAGTGCAGCAGTGTTCTGTTTATAGAACTGGGTCAGGGAGTGTGCCTGAAGTCTGACCTCCACCAGGACACTGTTTGCAGGTGCGGTTCCAGATTTTCTATTCTATGCAGATTCAAATATAGATGATGAGAAGAGTGATGACTTGCACTGGCAGTAAAGTTGCAATCCTGAATATGTCAAGGGGAAAAAGCTACTTTGGTTCTTCTGGGAGTTTAAAGATCATTTATTGCAATAAAATTCCTGAGTGTAGGGGATCATTTTAACTAAAAGGAAGGCAGATCAAACAAAAAGAGAAAGATTATAAATACTCCTTATGGGAGTATGACTTGTGATAGCAGAAATAGCCTCACGGAGAAAGAGAAATTTAACAGATGTGAAAGAAGAATACAGGTAATCATTGTTCTTTCAGACTTGGAGATTTCTGACTGTAAACCGTAACAACAATGTAGTCAAACTAGAGTGTGTGTTATCTGAATCCTTTTACGAATACCTTTCTAAGCGTGTGCAAGGCATCCGTGGGTGATTCATCCATGTCATTTCTGCTGTCGCTGAGCTGCCTTAGGGAGGGGTGTGGCTAATGCAGTGTTTGACACACTGTTCAGTCTCTCCTCAAACTGTTTTTCATCTCTTGCCTTTGTTGGTGAGTTTCTTTTTGTGCTTGGAAGGCCYGTGATGTTTTGAGGATTGTTTGAGGAGACAGTTTTCCACATTATGAAGATTAGCAGTTAAAGCAGCTCGTAGTATTTGAAGATGGTGCGTTCCGTGATGTAATGAGACCTGTTCTTGCGCTGAGCAGGGAATTAATGACTTGTAATTTGCAGCTCATACAAAATTGAAACAAGCACATGGCAAATGTAGGGTGCTGAGCCTTGCCATTTAATTAAGGAGGAACTAAGAGTGAAATTAGGGTTAAAAGCCCTGAATAGACTGATTATTGTTAGGAAACAGTGAACTGATGGGTCCCTATTAGAGATACAAAAAGCTTAAATTAGTATAACTTTCCACCATAACTTCGTGGAATTTGCMGTGCATGCAGGTGACGGCATGTAGGTATGGCTTGGGCAAGTCTTGTAGCAGCTTTTACTGATGGGAAGATGATTTACTCTTTTTTATATACAAACATTATTCCTTAATTTTCAGCTATGCTGCCTGCTAGCTGTATAGTCAGAGAAGAAGTTTAGGGAGAATTTGGCTTGACAAAGCAGTTTAGACTTCGGGTGTTTTAAAATTTATTTATTTAAAATTGTATTTTGAAACAATAGTGATCAGACACTAGATACATTAAAAATTCATCTTCCAAGCTTTTAGTACTTGAAACCTATTAAATAATAAAAATATCAGTACAGAGAGGGGGAGTCCTTAGGGATGCACAACGGGGAAAAAAAATTAGAATGCTTTTATTTATTTGTTTGTGGGATCCATGCTAATCTTTAGTCAAGGAAAGAAAAATTGTATGGGCTTTTTAGAATAAAATACTTCCTTGATATGTTTTCCTATAAAAGGGGGATTTATATGTTTATATGTTTTGGCTCAAGAATATTTTGAGGTGATCTGCAGGAAAATGACACTTCTTTAAAAGCAGCTGAGTAGGACAAGCTTTTATGTTCTAAGAGATCCTTAAATATGCACTGGAGAGCTTAAGTAGCTAGCTGTGATATGTATATGTCTCTAGGAGAATTTAGGCACAAGTTATGATGTCAGCATTACTAGTGTAGTTGGTTTGAAAGTTCTATGAATAACGAAATACTTAAACTGATTAAAGATAACAGCCACTTAAGTCGTTTGTATATGATGAGATTATCCCAGTGGTTACACGACTGAAGGACATGGCACTGCTTTCTTTGTCCTTTCTTTGGTTCAGATTCTTGCACTTCTCAGAATAGCATTTCTTTGTTTTGAGCTTGTTATAAAATGTTGTGGAAACCTCTGTAGTAGATGTCATTGCTGGACTTCTTATGTTGATCTGTCAAAGTTAACTAATTTTTGTGTGTTTTAAGAAAGTTGCTTGATTTTTTTAAGAAGTGTTGGAAAGCGTTAAGTGACTTTTGTACTTTAGCACAGTCTATATTGTCGAAAATAAACAAGGAAGGTAATACTCAATATCTGCACAGGCACATGTTTAATATAATAGGTTAATTTCTTAAGCCAGCTAGCGACTCTGTAACTCTGGCTGCATTGCATATTTTTTTTTCCTCATCCAGAAGTCTCTTTTACATATAAACCTTTGTGCATCTTAATTCTTTGTTTTGTTTTCAGTTGTACACTTAGTTAAAAACTAGTATTTGAATCTAGAACCCCTGCCCTACAACAGGTAAAATTTGTAGTGCAGTGGAGTGCAGGATAAAACTGAGAGGAACTTGAGAAGCCTTTGCCTACGCCCTTTTTTTCTGTAGGGAAAAAGTATAGGAAGAAAGAGTTAACATTTTTTGAAAAGTGACARTAGAAAGGCAGGGTAGGTTTTGTCTCTTTTCCTCTGTATACATCTTCCATACAGACTTAATTTGTTGGCGTCCTGTATGGGGCTTGCTGCCTCAGGGTATTCAAATCTAATTCAGGGAATTACAGAGTTGGAAGAGACCCACAAGGATCATTGAATCCAAGTCCTTGCCCTTTACAAGACCATCCCCGATTATATGATTATGTATTAAAATATGGGCTTTTTGATGAAGTGCTACACCTCCACGCTACTCTTAAAGGCTATTAGATATTTATTTACTAATTTTACTCCTACAAAGAGTAAGATCTGATTGCATGACAAATTATATGTTTGTTACCTGTTTTCTAAATTATTCTCCCAAGCACAATCTATAAAATTTACGAACACCAACAGACACCCTAGAAAACTTATCCCTAAAGATTAATTCCTTTCCTGTCAGTGGGAGAGTTTGGGATTCTAACATTGTTCAGTAGAGAAGACTTGAGAACCCCTCTTCCAGGCTGCAAGGACCTTCAGGTCAGTCTGTGTCTTGGTGCAGCTTTTGACTTGACTCCAGCTCCAGTGCATTCCTTGTACTGGTAGCGCAGAGGCAGTGGAAGCTTTTAGCTACATTTAGTGTGGAATGAGGCAGCTAAAAAATCTGGCACACTGGATTAAGACAGGAGGTGTATATTTGTAAAGCAGCTTTGCTGCTGGGATCGTTTGAAGTGTGTTTTTGCACCATTGGGTTTAAATCTGTTTTTCCACTCTTCAAAAGCTGCTGTGCTATCTTAGCCATCCTTAGTTGCAGCTTCAGTATATTCTGCCAGAGCTGTGGGCCTGTTAATTTATCTGTTAATTATGGGTGTTAATTTAGCTGTATTAATCACCTAGAATTCATTTTATTTCTACTGTGGTGTTTCAAATGTGTAATTTTTTTAAAAACAGCATCTATCTGTGCTTTTCATACATGTATGCAAACACCTGCTTTTCATCTTTGCTGTAGAATGACAGAATACTGAAGCATGCAGAAAGAATTGCTATCCTTGTTTGGATAAGACACACAAATGGTCAGTTCATTAGATGTCCTCTGCTGGTTTTATTTCCGTATAATCAAAGGTTCAGTTCTTTGCATTCAGGAGGGAAATTGTTAATTGAGGGTGTGAAAGTGTGCCACGGGTAATTAAGGTTGAGTTGTATGCTGAAGTTAGCATAATCCATGACAATTTCTTACGTGACTATGTGTGTTAGAAGAATTTATTTACAAATTTGGCCCACATTAAATTGCAGTTCATTTTTCCATACAACTGAAGACACTATATACTTCAAAATTGTCTTTAAGTGTTCTGGGTAATAGTTCTCAGGTTATAAATGGGAAATATAGTTCTCCCCATCAGGTTTTAATGAGTTAATTTCTTATGCCATGCTTGATTAGCTGTTTTATAGATTCGTATGCTCCATATTCATTTATTTGTGAATATGAACTTGTATTAAACCTTGGTAAAACTAGGTTCACTCTTCCCCAAATTATCTGTGTTTTTAGACAATAGATTATTACAAAATAAACCAGTGTCATTTACAGCTTTTTTGGTAACAAATGGGTGTGCCTTTTGGGTATTGCTTTGCAAGAAATCATAGCAGAGAGGGTAATTTGAGTACATATAAATAGAAAGAGCAATCTTTTATTTTTAATGTAGTACAAATGCATAAAAGCACATCCTTTGGCTGTTGTCATGATGTGCATATATGTATGTTCTTACAGGAGTTTTAATTCAAGATTTAAGTGGTTCTAATTTTTTTGGCTTTCTTGTAAAACTAGACTTGTTTCTGTAGTATGAAGTTTTAATACAGTTTTAATTAATTTTGAATGTTAGTTTATCAATGCTTACCCAGGTGTCTTCACATAGATGTGATAATTTACTGCTTTTGAGAAATCTTTCCTGTTTTATTCTAATTTGTACTTCCTGGTTCACTCAAAGATTTAAATGCCTGAAGTATAGAGGAGTGATTTCCCAAGTCTTTATTTTCTTTATAGAACATTTTTCTGGTGACATTTAAAAAGGGTCAAATGCTTTCCCTGTCTTCTCTTTGCATTTTTACATTGTTATTCTTGTTTGTCACTTCAGTAACAGCTTGTGTGATAATTAAGAGTACCTGAGTTTCTAAATATTTTTGTATACTCATTTGCATTTGGTAGAAGTGTTGACAAACATCCAGAAATTTGCTATCCTTATTGTAATGCACGAGGTACTGACAAAATAGCACAGTGAAGTGTTTCTTTCAAGGTTGTGTTACACAAAATGCTTTCTCCAGCATGAGACAGCTGTTGAATCTTCATCAAAACAGCTGCATCTTGACCTGTAGGCAATTGAATGTCCATGTGTTAACTGTAGAGTTACAATAATGAATGTAAAGTTGTCCTGAGGGTAGTTGTGATGTTCAAAATGCATAGTGTTAACAACTTTTGTAGCCCTTGGGAAAGGATGAGGATCTCTTTTACTGGAAAGAGATGATTTTTCTCCTGATTGACTGATAAACCCTTTTAGAAGGCTGAATGGTACTTCTTAAAATTCTTCAAACTCTATTTTGTGGTTTTTTTGTAAAGAGTTGTGGGTAGGTGGCATGTGCAAATGTCTGTATTTATTTATAGTATATATTTTGTACATCAGCTACTTTGGTTTTGCACAAACCGGAATCCTGGAGATGCAGCCCTATTCTTCAGGACTTGCTAGAAATTCTAATGCCACGTTGTAGTCTATATTTCATTATGTGTTGCTTTTTTGTTTATGAATGAATATTAATATTAAATATGGAAATAGAAACTGGAAAATTTGAAACACTGTTCAAACTCAGGACATTAAACATTGTAAAAGTTGTCCACAAATATAATTGCATTCTGAATATACATTTCAAATTTCTATGACTTCTTAATGACTTCTTAATAGAAAACTTTATTTAGTTATAGAGAATTACTTATTTTATTTTTCCTTCGTATTAACAAGCATACTCTTCCATTTCAGAATGTATGAAAACATGTCCACAATGGTGTATTTAAAGGAAGAGAAGTTGGAGAAGCTTACTCAAGATGAAATCATTGCCAAAACTAAGCAAGTGATCAATGGACTAGAGGCACTGAAGAATGAACATAATTCAATTTTACAGAGCTTACTTGAAACACTGAAATGTTTGAAGAAAGATGATGAAACTAATCTGGTTGAAGAAAAATCAAACATGATTCGAAAGTCACTGGAAATGCTGGAGCTTGGCCTTAGTGAAGCCCAGGTAAAATAGTGGTAAAAATAAAACATTTCAGACTTTGAGGACTTACATTTCTCTCCAGATATTATTAATATGCTGGGACATAGACATTTTTCTTATATATTAAGGACAAAAGATGCTGTAATTAATAGAGGTACTTACTGTCCATCTTGCTGTGTTACAGAACTAATTATGCGTTCAGTGTTAAAGCACTGAAGCTCATAACTGAACTCCACTTGACATCAGTGAGACAGTTACATTTTCTCTTTAGACTTTTCCACAGCATTAGGCAGGTAATGTTCGAGCAGCTCAAGAACTGAGCAGGCAGTTTAAATGATTGCATAGGAGCATCTCACGCAAACACACATATAAATGAACTTGCTTTAGCCTTTGAGCTCTGGTGTAACCTTAAATTCATGTTTATATTCCCTTGACTCTGAGGTTCTTTATAGTAGCTCATGATGCTCCTACAGCTTAAGAATCTCTAATGTTTAGTGAACATTTTACTAAAGCGAAATTGAAACTAAAAGCATTTTAAAGGTTAAGAATTGAGAAGAGAATCTGAACAACTTGCCCTGAAGCATTAAAGAAAGGACTCTGAGCTAATTTCTGTGAGTTCTCAGTCAATGACGGTATCATCTGCAGAAGATAAGTGAAAAGTTGTATATTTAGGTGGGTTGTCAGAACTGTATTTACAGTACAACTTTAGGGTATTTTGTACTAAGTGAAAAACCTGAAACAATCTGATGTGACAGTCATCACTGTAAAATGGCAGAGTGTTTGCAAATGAGTTGAAAATGCCAATGAGTTAGTTCTACATTAATAGGCTTTATATTGGTCTATAACTGTGCTCAGACTTCTCTTCTGGATTGAGCCATTATATCAGTTTGGTGATCTGGAAGTTGTGTGCATTGGATCATGGTGAATTGAAACTAAGAGAATGAAATGTGGGTTACCAGACAAGGGAATGTAGAAGCCTTGGACAGACTGACAGGCCTTAGTATGCATGTTGTACAAACTTCGATGCCTTGTATAGGAAGAAAATACTAGAAGATACATGGAATAAAATTGCAATAGTTGAGTTACTTTTAATGGTTGGTTGTAGATGTGCGAATGAATGAGTAACTTCGTTCTCCTAACTGGGATGTGGTATTGGGGCTCTGAAAAGCTCTTGGCCCTATCAGATTCAGCATCCTCAGTTGCAGATGTTCCTGCCTTGTTTGCCTCACATGGTACTTTGTGAACTGTGGTGGTGAGGAACCAAGAAGTCTGCATTTACTGCTATTGTTAGGAAACCAATTACACTTCAAACTGCTACTTTGAACCTGATAAAGGTTACTCTTCCTGCATGCTTTGAGTTGTAACAATGTAGTAATTTTTATTTAGTTATTAATTAAATATATGGAAATAGCTGTTTTTTCTGGCATGCATTTGGTCTGGTGACATGTTATTTCCATGAAAATGAAACTAACTTTGCTGAACAAGTAGTAAGACTTTCCTTTCAGTTAATTCTAAGGAGTAAGACTACAAAAGATTTTAGTTTGCCATTGTAGCTTGTTCAGTGTTTGAATATGTTGACCCTATTATCACAACTTTCCTATATGTGCTTTCTGATGTTACAAATGCCACTGTTTGAATAGGCCAATTAATTTAAAATACTAAAACAGTTTTTAATATGTAAATAGGTAGGTGCTGAAGTCTGGAGCTTTGGACTGGTATTAGGAAATTATACCTGGAGTTTTTCTTAGCTTTATGGGAAAAAGTAGTTTCTAAAGGCTTAACGAATTTTTTGACATCTGAAATTTCAGCTGACACCATCTGTTTCACATTAAATACTTAGCTTAAAACCACTTAAAGATAACTTTGTATTTAAAAAAAGCATGAAATTGAGGAGATGAAGTACTAGTAACTTGAGGATGTCTAACAGGTCTAAAAGATTTGTATTTTCACCAGTGGTCCATTCTTGCAAGGTGTGCTTCCTGGGACTGCTGCCAGGTGTTCTGCATGTGTCAGTGGGAGATTGCATAAACAGTGAAGGGAGCATATTTTCTGCTGGTAGTGTTTGGCTTTCACTTGATGAGCTCCTTTTTCATTTAACTTTGCTCAGCAAAAAAAAACCAGTCCAGGCAGACTGCCTTTATGGGTGTTCTATTTTTTGTCCTTAATATGACTGTGTTTGAATGTTTGCACACTTGAGCTTGTGATTAAATATAATTTAATCACATATAATATAATATAAAGTGTAATATAAAGTGTTTCTATAAGTTGTGTGTTCAGTTGCACGTTTAGATCTCAGTCGTATTAGTGTCCCTTTGAATTACTATCATCATGCTGAGATGTTCATCCTTAGGAACTGTAAGCATGTATACGAATCCTTTTTTGTCTGGAAGCTGCTAAATTAGAACTCTGTGTTAGTTCTTAGGTTATTTTTGTGATCTTGCAAGTTAAAAGTATTACTGCTCCATTTCATGTCAGTGGAACAAAGATTTCCAGTTCAGTAATCTAGTTCAAATTTTTCATATATTTTAAGATTAAATATAATCTTCAGGGAGTTCTAAAACAATTTTAACTTCTGATAGCGTCATGGAAAACAATCATTAGGAAAGAGTTCCTCTGGGTTGGGACCCCCAGCATAGGAGGGATGTGGACCTGTTGTAGCAAGTCCAGAGGAGGCCCATGAAGACGATCAGGGGGCTGGAGCACCTCTGCTCTGGAGACAGGCTGAGAGAGGTGGAGRAGAGAAGGCCTCAGGGAGACCTTAGAGCCCCTTCCAGGGTTTAAAGGAGCTACAAGAGAGCTGGAGACAGACTTTCCAAAGCTTGTGTAGTGATAGGACAAGGAGGAATGGCTTCAAACTAAAAGAGAGTAGTTTTAGATTGCATATTGGGAAGAAGTTCTTCCCTGTGAGGGTGGTGAGATACTGAAACAAGTGCCCCATCCCTGGAAGTGTTCAAGGCCAGGTTGGATGGGGCTTTGAGTAACGTGTTCTAGTGGAGGGTGTCCCTGCCCATGGCAGAGGTGTTGGAATGAGATGATCCAACCCAAACCATTCTGTGATTCTAAATGATGGAAAAGTGAGAACCAGAACTCAAGAGAAATGTGAATGTTTACCAGATTTCACAGCTGACACAGGTTTAAATAATACAAGGCTTTTATATTATGTACAGTACTGCATTCTAGGGGAAGCATGTCATGTGACACATTCTGGTTTTTAGGTGATGATGGCCTTGTCAAATCACTTAAATGCAGTGGAATCAGAGAAGCAGAAATTGCGTGCTCAGGTTCGCCGGCTATGCCAGGAAAATCAGTGGCTACGGGATGAATTAGCCAATACACAGCAGAAACTACAGAAGAGTGAGCAGTCTGTGGCCCAGCTGGAGGAAGAAAAGAAACATCTAGAATTCATGAATCAATTAAAAAAATACGACGATGATATTTCACCATCAGTAAGTACCTGTATAGTAAAAGCACCCTACATTTACATGTGTTGTAATGTGCCTACTTAGCAAGGAATAACAGATACATTTTATTTGTTGCTAACATAAACTTGTCATTAACATACCAGCATCACATAGTTTGCAGAATGATCCTGAGCTCATTCGTATTTTAAGAGTATATATTTTACTGTCTGAGATAATAAAATACATGTGGAACAAAATTCATAAATGCTCATTTAGTATCAGGTAAGCTTAAAAATGTGAAGAACCAGACCAAAGCAAAAATCTCACTTCTATAATTCAGCAGTTAATARTTCTAAATTCTAATATAATTCTAAATTCAGCAGTTAAAATAAGTGGGGAATCTAAGCCATGAGAAATTCTAAGGACCTAGGCGGGACTTATTTTGACTGCAGGAAAAATACTGAATTTTTGTCTGGTGTAATCAGAGTATAGCTTTTGTATCTGTTGAGGTTTTACRCTAGCATAAGACATTATTGAATCCCCTTTCAGAACCGTCTGCCAGACATTGTGATCATCTGCACATTTTCAAGTCCATTGTGTTACATATTCTTAGATTTAGAGAGAAAATGGATACAGCTTTAATTTACAGAAGGAGCTTATTGCTTAAAAAGACTTCCGATTTATTTGCCCTTCCTTTTATTGTTTTATTTTGTTTCCTAAAGTTAAATGGCACTGAAGAAAGAGATCTCATTTTGTGTGTTCAGGCCTTCTCAGCTGTGTCTTATTATTATTTCAGCAATTTTAATGGTTGAAAATGTATGTGATTTAGTCATGCTTAGCTGATTGCTTGACTAATCCTTTTTAACATATTGTAAGTAGTGGGAGTTGTTTTGGTCAGTTGCACACGGAATTTTTCAGTGCTGTTCCATGACAGTATTTGTAGTTGAACACTGCCAGTGAAGCCTGTTCAGAAAAGAGGCAGGAGGAGGGAATATTGGGATTTTGATGTGCTAACTGTCAGACTGTAATCTGCAGATGGCCTAAATAGCTCCATTATTTGAAGTTTAATTAACAAATAGAGTCCAAGTAAGCCAAGCATCTTTATAGTTTCACTAACCATATGGACAGTCTCTGGTTTTAGCCTTTGAAATAGTCAGTTTATAGCCTCAGTATGAGGCTGGAATCAACACTTAAAATTATGAACTCCCCATCTGAAATCAGTCCCATCAGTTTGTTGGTTTTGCAGTGCTCCTGCTTTGCCACCGTCGAATTTGAATGCCAACAGCAGCAGTTGGCTTTTTCTCATCTGTGGGAAGAGGTGTTGGATGGAGAGCCAGAAAAATGGGAATGTGTTCTGCTCCTGGGTTTTCTCCTTACTGAGCTTATAATTTCTGAGAACTTCAACTATTTATGTTGTGTAGACTCTACATTTAGGAAATGGAACTGAGGATCCATTTCACTGTTTTACATTTGAAATGATCTTTGGGTGTTTAAAATCAATATACACTGAGAGATTGTGCAGAAACTAATACTGTTCCAGAGGGAGACTATTGGAAATTAACTTCTGTCAAGTGGTGGTGTTTTGGGGTTTTTTCATTTTYCTTTCTTTTTTTTTTCTTTTTGCTTTTGTTATAATGTTTGAACCTTACAGATTACAATTGCAAAATCTCATTATTTGTGCAGAAGTTGAGTACTCAGAAATTGAGGTCTTATTTCTTTCCCTCGCCCATTTATAACTGCGTTTATGACTAAAAAAAAGTCCCATAGTCAATTCTGTATTGAGTAGTGCTTACTCTTCACTGGGTACCTTTGTCAGATCTMATGCCTCTGTGAGAATAGCAAATGTGTTCTTGTGTGCTTAAATTGAGACCGAAATCTAGGAGACCTGATTTCTATTCCTGGCCCTTCTGAAGGTGTCCTGTATTGTTTTGGGACGGMGTGTGTAAATACATTCGAATATAAGACCTTTATAAAATTGCAGTGAGAAATGTTATTCTTGTCAATTCTGAAATTCTGAATGTGGCGTTTTCATTTAACATTGCTGATTAAATGGACTGTCCTCTTATGCCTTAGATTAATTTGTTGGCTTTGGGGTTGTTCTATAGGAGGATAAAGATACGGATTCCACCAAAGAGCCTTTGGATGATCTATTTCCCAATGATGAAGATGACCAAGGACAAGGAAGTAAGTGAACTTCACATTACAATGTTGGTGTGTTTCTGCAATGCAGAATATAAAGATGCTCTTTACAAAAAAGGATCCAAGCTTGGGGGTCCTCTGGGACACAGCTGGACACTGCTAGAATAAGGAATCCAATCACTGATACACATTCCATGCATTGATATGTACAGAACTGGGCCTAGGTTTTTAAAGAGAGTTTACTAGCTGTTGTAAAGTTCTTCAGACTGACATAAATTCAGAATTTGTCCTGTTTTCCTTCCTTTGGGCCTCAGAATGGTGAGTTGCAAGTGACTGGGGCAGATCCTGACCACACAGTGAATTCTGTTAATGACCTTTTTAATGATCTGATTTAAGATTTTTGTGGCAAGTTTTAGTATGAAGTCTTTTTTCTTACAGTCTGTTGTCCTTTGTTAAGGTTGTATGCATTAGTTTTAATACTCGTGGAAGTATCCGAGTCTGTCCTCAGATAAGAAGGMCTGAGGAATATGCAGTGGGGCTTGAGGTAGAGGTTTGGTGGTGTGATTGAAAAAAGCTATTGGATAAGCTTTGCTTAGCAGAATGTGTTTTTTGTATGTGTGTAAACATAGAACATATTGATGATGTACTGTTTGTGCAGTGTGTTGGGAGCAGAATGGTTCTTACTAGAGAAATGACTTTAGGGAAAGTCTCTGAAGAGACCCACCTTTGCAATCAGCAGAGTTTCAAATTTCCTTTACGGGCATGCACGCAAGGTACGCTGCATTCTTGATGGCATGGTAATGCTATCCATAGCCAGCACTAGAAGGAGGGCTTGAAGAGTTTACAGTTGATCAGTTGGTGTTGATCATGAACTCCCTCCTTAGCTCATCCTTGCTTCCATAGAATTTTGCAGTAGGAAGGTTGAGTGGCACAGCCTCCCCTATTTCGCGTCACAAAAGACAAAGTTGACATGTCAGCRATTTCTCTGACCTCCCAGAAAAATGCTGAAATGCTTCAGTGCTTTGGTAGGCAATGACTGGGTATAGGCTTGGAATTGTGTGATTCCACTGACGTAAAAATGCTGCCACTTTCTGTGAGAATGGTTTTTCCTTTATAGAAAGGAGAGAATAAAGTCAGGCTCTTGGCTGGAACCCTTATCTTGTATGTTCTCTATGAGTTAGAGGGAATTTTCTAGATCTCAGAAATTGTGAAAAGAAGGTGAAAAGAAAAGGGGTAGTAGATTTTTTTGGGGAATGGAAGAGTGAGGGTTGCAACAACCAAAGGTTAGGAGCTACTGGAAAATAAGGCTAAGCCTGAGGGTTAGTGAGTAAAACTTAAATGTTGGCTTGGACTCAGTGCCTTTTGTCTCGCACTTATTTCTGGCATCCAAGGTGTTTCAATCCTTTATGTGCTAACCTTAAATGCTCYTTGTTATAGCAAACAAAGGGAAACAGCAAAAAAATTGTATGTTTAGAGAAGGAGAATAAAGGAGGAAGCTTTTCTGCAGGTATTCAGCTTGTCTGTGTTAGTGTTCCTTTCCATATGGAAACAGCGATACTTGTAAGCACAAAATTATGATATAATCTTGAGAATGGTTTGCTGAGTTGAAATAGTTTCCTGCTTTCTTCATTAGTTTATTACATTTGGCCCTTTGAGCTACTAGAATTGTAAAAGTAATAGTAATACAATACTGGACAGAATATGAAGAATATGAAACAGTCATATTTTCACTGTCACTATTAAAGACAGCATGACTGCTGTGAAGTACATTCTAATACTAATGCTGTGTATTGAAGAAACAAAATTCRGTGAGTCTCATTTTGTGTCACTGAGCAGCAGCGTGAGATGTTTTAGTTACAGTCATCTTYTAAACAACATGGAATTTGTGGGTTTCTTTCAGTTCAACAGCAGCATAGCAGTGCAGCAGCTGCTGCCCAGCAAGGTGGCTATGAAATTCCAGCAAGATTACGGACCCTTCATAACCTTGTTATCCAGTATGCTTCCCAAGGTAGATATGAGGTTGCCGTACCTCTCTGTAAACAAGCTCTTGAAGATCTGGAGAAGACTTCGGGTCATGACCATCCTGATGTTGCCACTATGTTGAACATACTTGCTTTGGTGTACAGGTTTGTATCTGACATCTATAAATACCAGTTAAATAAATACTTCGTATTTAGCTACAACCTTTTGATGTTCAGRCTAGAATTTTTTGACTGTTGTATTTTCCATTAAATTTATTTTCCTTTTTTTATTACTTTTTATATTTGTATGTCTCCCYATACTTAAAAGTCAAGGTGCTGTATTTTTGCCTATGCCTTTGCTTTGAGAATGAAGCTGGTTTTGATACTTTYTTTTGTCTACTGAGGGGGCATGTGTTGATACCCGCTTTGAGATAATCTAGAGCTAGAAATTGGACAGCAGTGTAGAAATAGTACATGCTCACAGTACTGCTTCACAGTTACAGGCTTCAGATTTTTGCTTCCTAATTTATGAATATGTTCTCAATTATYCTTCTTTTGTAGTAGGCCAGTAGTGAAGTCAGCTTCATTTTTCTGACTTTATTTTGTGAGTCCCCAGTATTAATTATGTCTCTTTACAATTCAGAGACCAGAACAAATACAAAGATGCAGCAAATCTCCTGAATGATGCCTTGGCCATCCGTGAAAAGACTTTGGGCAAAGATCATCCAGCGGTTTGTATACATGCAATAGCATAATTTTAGTTTGTTTTTCTCTAGCTTTTTTTCAACTAAGTGTAATATCAAACTCAACAGCAAAGTTTTTAAGACCTGCCTTGTCTTTAAACAGTACAGGTAGGAGGCCACATTATATTCAATGCTATTTCACCATAAATAATTTGCACATACTTGATTTTTTATTGCCTGGATTTTCTATGGGAAATCAGTTTGTGAGGAAAGATTTTAATTTGCTTGTTCAAATCACTTTATTATACTCAGATTGAAGRGGCACTTCTGATTTGATTTACTGCTGCTTGTAAATGAAACATAAATTGAGCTTTTGTAAAATTCTTGTGATACTTTTTGTAGCCTGTGGGATGCAGGGCAGCTCTGAGTATAGATGTGAGAAATACCTTTGTAAGAGAAGAACATGTGAAGAAGATGTGTGCACTAAATGACTTTTCCATAAATGAGGCAAATTTGTCGTGATTCAGGTTTTTCTTTCCACTATTGTGTATGTATGCATTTAATAATAATTATTTCTTCGCTTGCAAATTTCAAGAGGTCTACCCCTTGCATGGATAATTTGAAAATATCAGTGCTTTGCAGATTTGTTCATTTGTCAAGCATTTGTATCAGCAAATTTCAGTGTAATTATTTCTCTGTTGTTGACAGGTGGCAGCAACTCTAAACAATCTTGCAGTACTTTATGGAAAACGGGGAAAGTACAAAGAAGCTGAACCGTTGTGTAAGCGAGCTCTGGAAATCAGAGAAAAGGTATGAGTGACAAATACAGCACCTTTGAGTGGACTTTCTGAAGGAGAAGGCAAAGTTAAACTCATATTTTTTTATATGTTGTTTGGGTAGATCTGCCAGATAATCCCCAGAGTTAACAATGCCTAGTAGTTAGCAGTGTCTGAGATTGAAAACAGKAGGAAATTCCTGTAGTGCTATGAAATTGTTGGAGCACTCTGGGTATATACTAAATTCTGTATTTTGTAATTAACCTTCTTTACCTTTTTYCTTCCCCTTTAATAGCTTGATAGTCTTTGATTTGTCAAGAGCATTGGAATTAAAGAATGAAACTTCGTTACATTTTTGTGCTTGGTTATTCTCTATGTGCATATTTATTTTAGTCCATGAGACTGAATACCTGCRTCTTCAGGCTTTATATAATACTCTCCATATAATGTTGGTTTACTACTTACTTTGTTCCTCTTATGGATTGTTCTCCAGCATTCTCACTTTGCAATAGAATGGAGTAATTTTCATATCTTTCAAATGCAACTTTTKCTTTTGTCATCCTCATGTTGAATTGAGGAGGCATAAAACAGGATGTTTCTAAATGATTTCTTTCTAAACCCTGACATGATGATTAGAGGATGTTTTCATACAGTGTATTTCATTTTCAGGTCCTGGGGAAAGATCACCCTGATGTTGCTAAACAATTAAATAACTTGGCTTTGCTATGCCAGAACCAGGGTAAATATGAGGAGGTTGAATACTACTATCAGAGGGCACTGGAAATCTACCAAACTAAACTGGGACCAGATGATCCCAATGTTGCAAAAACAAAGAACAATCTGGTAAGCCTTTCCTAAGGTAAAGATTTCTGATGAATTGAAATGCACTTTTATCCACAAAGCAGTATGTTGATATCTTTTGGGGGATATTTTGTTTTTAGGCATCCTGCTATCTAAAACAGGGAAAGTTTAAGCAAGCGGAAACTTTATACAAAGAGATTCTTACTCGCGCTCATGAACGGGAGTTTGGCTCTGTAGATGGTAAGAAATTGAGTCCCTAGATTTGAATGTATGTTTTATTTTTGTAGTTATGAAACAAAATTTTCAGGAAGTCAGGACTCTCCTGATTAAAATTGTTGTCTGCTTTAGGTGGACTTAAAAAGTGAGCCTRTAGATATGTTGGAAGTACATTCATCCTAAGATAGCTTTTAGATACAGCAGTAACATTTGATTCAAAAATATGAGGTAGACTTAGTAGGTTTATGTTTTATGGATTGTATTTTCTGGCATAATTTATCTTATGCCCAACCAAACCCAATTCTGGTATTTTTATGGAGGCAGAAAAATATGTCACTTTGCAGTCACAGGAGAAAATCAGTGCGGGAGYTTTAGTGACATAAATAAAGACATTTTTAGTGCAAGCCCTCCATTAACACATTTAAAGAATGGGGAAAATACCATTAAATTGGGAATTACAGTGTACATTGAAGTCATATGCATTTTATAAACTAAAAATCCCAGTAAAGAATTTTCAGTGCATTCCATGACAGTAGCATATGCACCACTTAGTAGATGTCAAAGCAGTTATTATGATAAAAGGAATAAATTCATGTTTTCTAGCACAGAACTAGAGACATGACAAATGGGTGGCAGTATATACTGACTTCAAAGCTTCTCAGAAGCAACTGTTTCTAAGTTTAGATAAAAAAAGAAGACAAAATTGTAAGACTGTAAAAGAGGTGCATGTTTCATTTATCTCCTGCCTGTAGTATGGACAGTAGGGTTTTTTTGTGGTGGTAATAGTATAATTCCCTGGTTCACAACTTCATTTCAGAGTGGTGAAAATCAAACAATAAATACCTTGCAGTTTTGTTCTTCTTTATAAAATACTTTCTTGCTTCACCAGATGAAAACAAGCCTATCTGGATGCATGCAGAAGAGAGGGAAGAATGCAAAGTAAGACCATTGTCATAAATACTTTTTTGATCTTGTTTATCTTAAAAATCAGTTTTCTTCATTTTTCTTCAACAATACTTTTGTTCTAGGGAAAGCAAAAAGATGGCACATCTTTTGGAGAATATGGTGGCTGGTACAAAGCCTGCAAAGTTGACAGGTGGGTAATTTCTTTACAGGACAAACAACACAGCAGTGCTCAGTATGTCAGATTAAAGCATTTTCAAAAATGAAACCAAAGCAACTGCTTGCTTAGGACTATAAAAACTACAGTATTGAAAATTCMAGACCCAAGACTGGGTTTCAGGAATGCAGTAGCAGTTTTCTAGTCCTGAGGCTGCTTTTAATCTATGCTGGTTAGATCTAGTAAGTGACATAAAATTGCACCAGTTGTGTTCTTGGCAGTCCTTCAGGTGGCAGTGCAGGTCACCTTTCCTTCTCTCTACACCACTGCTTGTCATCTGTGCCCTCCCTTCCCTTGCAGGGCCTCTGGAGAGGGCCAAAAACAAGACACTGTGAATAACTAAACCTTAAGTTACCTAGCTGGCACAAGGAAACAAAGTTAAACTGCCACAACTAAGCATTATTCGAGKTTCTAAAGCTTGAAAAGTGTAGTTGTGTGAATGAAAATGTGTACTTTAAAGTGCAGTTAAGAGGAACAAGGATTTCAACTTGGATGATAGCCGGTGCAATGTGTTTTGTTTGCTCTAATTTTGTTCCGTTACTGAAACTTTTTTATGATGATGTGGTACAATGGATGACAAAACCTGCGACTAGTACTGATAATCAGTGAGGGGTTTTTTGTTTATTGAGTGTTTGAATTCTCATATTTAACAAGCATCAGAGCCTTTGTACTGTTGAAATCTCTTTCTGCATCCTGAATTCTGGGTGCAATACATTCTGTTGGTTTGTTTTTCATGTACTGGTTCATTCTAATGCATGAGAAAATCTTYCCTCTGTTGTTACTGGAGCAAAACTTCACACAACAATGCTGTGACTGAGCTAATTTTGTGCCATTGAAACAAAAATGTCTTGTTGAAGTGTGAGACTTGTTAATGGAACGGGCAATATTTTTTTTCTTTYGTTGTTCAAGCATGGTTTGAATGCACAGAAACTGCAAATAGGTGTTAAGTAAAAGCTGATGAAAGAAACTGTAAATTACTTCTGTGGCTAATACATGCTACAGTAATGGTCCTTCTGTGCATGAATAAGCATATTTTCTGGAAGCTTCACAATTATTCAGTTGGACACACTTGAGATGCAACTGAGGAGCCCAAGGTTATAGCACTGCAGTTTCAGAGATGCTGGCTAGGCATAATGTGAGACATTAATGCACTTTGAAAGGGGTCAGCAGGTTATTTTGTGTACATGAAGTACAGTATAGTGTATTTCAAGAGAGACTTAATAAATTATTACAAAAATAGGGTAAATACTAAATTGAGTTTTTATTAGTGARTTGAGAAGAGTTTATTGTGTGTGAGTATACATAGAGTGTTGTTTTTTTTTCTTTAAATAGTCCAACAGTAACAACTACTTTAAAGAACCTTGGGGCACTTTACAGACGACAGGGCAAATTTGAGGCTGCTGAAACATTAGAAGAGGCAGCAATGAGATCTCGTAAACAGGCAAGTATGAAAATGCCTTAATGATGTTTCTGCATTGTGGTCATACAGATTTTTCAACTTCAGTATCTTTCGTACATGCAGAATGTAGAAACTTTCAGTGCCTGGTGTCACCCTCTAATTTCAGACTAAACTGGTGATAAACTGATACCATCTAAACAGTTGCAGTCTGGTTAATTCTTACGGCAGTGGCACCGTGTACTGGGGACATGATTCAAACTGGGGGTGAAATTATGTGGAAAATAAAAGAGCAGAAAACATTGTGTTGGCCAGCAGTCCTCAGTTGGCTACTTGTCCTGGGAGAGAGACTGTAGCTGGGGGAAAAGGGAGAGTTTATGTTGGAAATCTCCTTTGCCAGTAATGCTGTTCTGTTTTTAATAAGGAGCTGTCAAAAGTGTTCAGTTTCTGCATACAGCTGACTAACRGGTGTAGACCTTATTGGTTTCTGTTACTTTTGTAAACTAATAGGATGGATATTACAGTTTAAGTGGGACTTTCTTTTAACGTGCTGTCTTCGTGCTCTCAGATTTACTGTTCAAAGAACCCTTTCTCCCGTCTCTTACAAGATAAAAGAGAGTTTGGTTTTGTTGGGGTTTTATTGGCTTTTGTTTTTTTTTTCCTTTCTGGATTGCTCAAGCTTTTATAAAAGTGTGTAAGACTGGACAAGAAAACATGGGTTGTCAGTCAGTGTTAAAATGGAAAGCAAAGTAAGAAAATACAAGTAAACCACATGAAAGTTCAGTTATAATTTGGTTTTTTATATAAGAGTAATAAGACTTGTATTTTTTCCAGAAGCTTGCTGCTGACACTTTATTTTTAAGCATGCTTCGGGTTTTCATTATGCATCATATACCACCTATACCATTAATCCATAATATATGACAGTATACACACCACTAGATTTAGACATGTAGGAAACAATGCTGTGTTACAGGCAGCATTTAACACTACCTTTCTATTCTGGGTCATTCAAGTAATGTTCTTCACTAAGGGGAAAACAGCTGTGTGGGAACCAAGAACCTGACATCTCCATGCCACTAAAACAACTTTCATTTTTATTCATGTGCTTTACTTTTAAGAACTTTGGTGTCCTTTTTCACTTTTTGTATTGTGGTTGGCTTTATGGATTTGCCACACGTATTCCTGCTGTATTTGCTGCTAATGCTGTACTGTAAAAAACGCAGAATATTTTACAAAGTGTAAGGCATTCGTCTGGAATCTCTTCCTGTCAGCAAATATTGGTTATGATGTGGAGTAGGTTTATTATAAAGAAGACAAAACTGAAACTAAGTATGATTTCAGTTTTGGTATTTTCTAGTTTCTGTGGTAAAGATTTTGCCTTTAGTGCAGGGTTTTATAGAAGGTACTTTTGCACTTTTAAGGTATGTAAAGGATTATTTGAAAGATGGGCGTTCTTTAACACAAGTAAACATATTGACCATGTATTTAGTATATTTATTATAAGCTGATATTCTATTTGATTTCTTTTTGAAGGAAAAATTATACGACAGTGCCGAGTGTCATATTGTCAGTATTTTTAAATAACACAGCCTGCTTCTGAGGTATTAAATTTTCAGACACCTTTCCAAAGGCAGGTGAAGACTGCACCGTTTGATGGGTGGAAAACTTGAGAATTACATTGACTGTTTGTGATCTATAAATTGCTTAAATATTTAACTGGTTGTTAGATTGTTTCAAGAAAGTGACATGAGTGCCACGAGGCTTAGACAAGTGACAAGAAAYGAGGACAAGAATGGCAAGTCGTTGAATTCTCAGACTACCAAACTGTCCGCTTCATGCTATGTTGGTTCTTGCAAGTTAAAAAAAGGGCAACTCAGCTGCTCTCTGAAAGCAGAATGGGGGTGGTGGAGTTATGGCTTGGTTTTACCTCTTGCTTGACGCGGTTGTTGGGCGTAAGTTGTAGGTTAATACAGCTTGTAACAGGATAAAGCCTCTTCCCATTTTATCTAATTCTCAGGGTCTTGACAATGTTCACAAACAGAGAGTGGCTGAAGTGCTGAATGACCCTGAGAGCATAGAAAAGCGGCGGAGCAGAGAGAGCCTCAACGTGGATGTGGTAAAGTACGAGAGTGGTCCCGATGGCGGCGAGGAAGTGAGTATGAGCGTAGAGTGGAACGGGGTAAGTACAGTACACAGTTTGAGGAAATAGCCTAGAAAATCATCACCCTAACAGCTAGAGCTGTCCACTCACCAGCCTGCCATACTTTCAGTAGTTTCCTGGTTGATCTTCGTTACATTTTGTAATTTTGCAGAATCAATTAAGAAATGAAGAATAACATTTTGTCTATCATAATGTTAAAAAACTGTAATRTTTTAAAATTTTAAAACATCTTTTCTGTTGTAGTCCTGAATGGTGACATTTCTGCAGGAATCCCAAGCAGTTGTATTTAACGCTAAGTTATGTAATGCTGATTGAGTGTCCTGGTTGTGGTCTGGTGTACAATTGCTTGTCAGARGTTTGTTTTTACTGGTAGAAATATTCCAGCAATTAACTCACTTTCGCTTTTTTCTTTTGATGCCATATTTGTCTGTAATTTAAATGTTTCTTTAAAAATACTCCATCAGTTGAAATCACAAAGAACATKTACTATGGAGAAGTATTGAGTGTAAGCAGTTTTAGAGTAAATTAAAGTGATCAGTCTAACACTAAAATAATTCTAATTTCCTTCCCCCGCTTGCTGGAGGAAGGAACATAGCTTTTCAGGCTGCTATGCWGTCCCTTTTAAGAGGCAGTGCCATCACATAACAATGTGATGATGACTTCATGTTTCCTAATTGAAATTAATATGACTTTCCCATATTAAAATTTGTCTGGAGTCAGGGCTTGTTCCTATTTGTTTCCCATAYACTGACTTCACTGCATTACACTGATTGTCATAAAGTGAAAACATATATATATAATGTGATTACATATGCATTTTTCTAACCATTGTTTTCYTTTAATTTGAAGGACAGTGCAAGCTTTCAGTTATTATCTGGCTTATGTAGTTTGCTTCTGTCACTAGTTTTCCCATGCTTTATCCCATTGCTGGCAATGGGATATATATTGCACTGTTAACTAACTCCTAGCTGTACTTCTGCTGAAAATATTCTGTTAGATTATAAAAGTGGTGTTGCTTTTGCTGTATGGGAGGGGAAGTAGCCTACTTTGCAATACTGAGTGTTCTGAAGCTTCATTTCTCTTACAATAGCAATCTTTTTTTCCCCATCTTTTTGTTAGCCGTATGAGACAAAGCTTAGCATTCCAAAGAAACGTTCAGAAAACACATAGTGCTTTAGTCTTCAAGGAGAATGTTCTTTCCATCTTTGCTTTTGTCTCTTTATTACTGTTTTCTTGGCATTGGTGTTCTCAGTGCCAAGACAGTCAATCAGCATCTATTGTGAATAATACTGCATCATTAATAAAGCCAAAGTCAGGTTGGATAACTCTCTTTTTAATTCTCATTTTGCCCATTCAGCATTAGAACTGTGTACTGTACTCCTCCCTTAATTTTCGCTGTACTTTGCATGACTAAATGTTCTAAATGGATTAAACTTCTTTCTGTTATTGACATTAATGCATGCAGGTTTTGGATGGAAAGGGCCTTCTGGGGAAAAGCAATAGACAGTATTTCTAGGTCAATATTTGAATCAAACTCAGTGATACAATTTGTTGATCTGAAAAATAAAATTTTGACCTCTCAGAGTAAGCAAACTTCACTTTTAGTGTGCTGAAGTGGCATTGCTTCATTTTCATCTTCGTTATTTCTTTTTTTCCCCCTCTTAAGAGAAGGTATTTTGTATTACATGTTTTACGTGAAGTGGGCAACTCTCTCTCCCTCCCCCCTGCAAGTGTTTCTCTCTCAGTGATGTTCTTCCCTCTACTTTATATTGTGTGGTTTTTTTTACCCTTGTGTGTTCCCTCCAGACAAGATATTCTGATTCATTGTAGTAGAACCTTGTATTTGTGTCTGCAGAGCCTGAAGAGAGGCCTTGCTTTTTCCATTTAAATTCTTCTGAAGTGGTCAAGCTGACTTTGTTCTTTGGCTGTCAGAGTATGCAAAGGGACAAAATCAATGAAAAAAATTTGTTGGAAGATGTAATTAAGTGCCTTCCATATGTAATGTAATCCATATTAAGCATTGTGTGCTTTGATGTCATGTCTTACACTCTTACAAAAGAGCTGAAWTATCTGTTGAAGTCAATCTGCCATTAACTATTAAAACAGACACATTTAAGTGAGGTTGTTATAGTGCGTGTTTACATGTCACTGGTAAAGTTCATGCCTTAAAGTGAACAGAAGATACTTTAAAATAGGAAATACTTGGTCTTAAAAATGTAAGGCGGAAAGGCCAAGATTTGGATCTGTTATTGTACTTGTATATAAAAAATACCAGTGAGTACCTGTAACTGGCATTTTTGTAAATTGATCTTGCAGCCTGTTGCAGGACAGATAAAAATCTTTGTGGTACTTAATACAATGTTCATAGTGTGAGGAATCTTTTCATACTCTTAACTCATTTACTTCAAACAGACAGGCTTTTGGGCATGTAAGTCTACTTTCACGTGTGAAATGAAAACCATAAATTTCACTACCATAGATGACCTGATGAGAGTTACTGTTGTTTGATAAGTGTCAGACAGAGGGACGTTGTAGCAGACAAATACAAAGTCCAGGAGATGGTGATGGTGGGGAGGTGTAAGCAACAGTAATAAGGTGATTCTAATTAGAATGACGTAAAAATTGGCAGTTAAACTTTGCCATGAGAACATCTTGTGATTTTGTTTGTTTGTTTACTCTGGACTCAGGAATGTTTTTTTTTTATTCTGAGCTCAAGTTTTAGAAGTGTTTTGTTAATGAAGTAGTCAGTGTTCAACTGACAAACTTGATGTTTTTATTTCAGATTTGAAGTACCCAAAAGCTTATCTGCTTACTCCTAATGTTCTAGTTAGGTTTACTCTATACCTACCAAACTTGTCTTGCCTTTGTTCTTTGGATCATTTCCACTCCTATAGTATTGCAGGTTTCAGASCACAGGAATAATTGGCCTTTTCACTGATCCAATACTTCTAGTGGAATTYAGACCTCAGTTCCTGCAAAGCTGAAGTCCATGTTTAAGTGTGAACAATATATGCAATTTAGTTTGAAACATAAATACTCAGATTTAGATCTTGTAATCAATTGKTAGCAAGGCATTTTGCCATTTCCAAGGATAATTTTAATGACTGTTCATTCCAGTTGTTATAGGTAAAGGCTCTCGAGACAGGTATCTTAGGTCTATCAATAAKGGTCTCTACTTAGACAAAGAATGGAAAATGTGCTAATTGAACCACAGTTTATTTTAAAGGTGAATTGTTTAAGCTGCCTCACTGCATTAGGGAGAGTAGAGAAAATTCCACTTGGATTATATAAATATACACACAKATATGTTCTGAAAAATACTTGTGAAAGTGAATTGACCCAGGTCAGTTGGATTCTAGTTCCTTAAAGRAATGAACAGAATTTTGTCTGGAGGTTAGGTGAAGACCTCTTTCTTCTCRCACTTTTGTTTCAAGGAAATTTCCTGACAGAAGTTAAAGCTGAAATGAATGCACTTYGCTCTATTCTTTCTTCCTTTTTTTTTATTTCTTTATTTTTTATTTTTGTGTTAACGTCAGCTGGAAAAGAATCCTTTTTTAGTTTACAAAATGTAATACYGAAGCTATCCCTTCTTGAAGGTGTTTTGTATTTTATGCAAATTCTAACTTGAATGCACAGCATCAGTCATGCTCATTTGTCAGTCCCATCTCAGTGATGTAGGTGAAAATGTATAAAGATGTAGGTTCTGGTAAATGCAAGGGCCTGCACTTTGTACTTAAGGGCTGTCCAAATAGTTACTCTGGGAAAAAAAAAGTTTTGAACGTGACCTAGAAATACTGTAAACTAACTGTTCAAAATTGAAAACTGTTGAATTTTTCCCAACAGTTTCATTCAGTTTTTCTCTCTCCATTTCTGACAGGCCTAGATGCCTTTTGTGATTCTTATACTGTCTCCTGCATGACGGGCGTGCACCATCTTCAAGCTTTAACTTCTCTCTTCAGTACTGACTGCTGTGTTTTAGCAAACCCCTTAAGATTCTTGTCAGAGCTACACTTCCCTGTAAACTGGCCATTCCTTCAGTGCTGGTGTCGTTTTTGGTTTTCTATTTCTGTACATGTGTAGCTTTGCCAGATATGTATCTAGTCATACCAAATGTTATTACAACCATTTGCTGTGTAATACATTAGTAAAAAAACCAAACAAGTAACAATGACCTTTATAAGTAGCTGTTCACTATGGAATAAAGGTAGTTAAAAGTATCACACAAGGTATTATTGAAATGGCATGATGGTGATCTTTACAGGAGAAAAACCAAACCCGTAAAAGTAAAGCATGTTCTCCAAGTGCTTTAAAAATGTATTTAGAGACCTATTATATGGTTAACATCAATATGGAACTCTGGATGTCTTCACTTAACGATTATTCTAAAGTAGCATTGCTGTTTAGTCTTTGTGTGAGATTTTGGCAATTATGCTTTTCTCTACTAATCTTGGTGTTCAGTGATTTGTGTATTTGTCTTTCTAACTTCTAATAAACTCACTCCAACTCAGGTGTCTGTCTTTGCTTAGTAGTGCTTTTTTCTTTTACAACTCTTCTTTCATAATCACGTAGGTTTTCTGTGATGTAGGAAGTGGTCACTTCTAATCTTACTAAACTGTCTGGGTTTTGTAAGAGTAAAACATTTAAAAATAGAATTGTGATCAGTTGCAGGTTTCTCTGGGTCAGCACAGCAGTGTAAAACATGAATGCAATATATGAAAAATTCATTTCATTGTGATTTACATTTTCATTGATARAAGTTAAAATGAAGCACAGGAATTTGACCATAATTATTTCTGCTCAGAAATATTTTTGTTTAGGGATTTTAGGGTTAATTAAAAATGTTTGCAAGTAATGTAGATATTTAGAAAGAACAAAATATGYTTTTTTCTTAGACTGATGGAATGCTTTTGCGTGGAGCTTGTACTCTGTTACCCACGGTGTGCTCAGATGAAATGGTGTCATGGTGGTGGTGAATTGTTGGACTACTGTGGTGGGGCTTTATTAGTTGCTATGAATCGTGGCTTGGGCATGTCTTCACGTTTAGAAATCTCTGTTACACTTTGGAAGGAACCCTTTTCCTTTGGTAAAGTTGTAGCTATCTGGTATTATGTGTTTAGGTAATTGTATATAGTATAAGTATATATTAATAGCAATTTAAAAAGTAATAATTCATCAATTAAATGTTTTCRAGCCAGATTTGGGGGAGGGCAGCAAGCTCKTTCAGTTTCACATGTATTCAATTTTTTTCAGGATGGCACTGGATCTCTAAAGCGCAGTGGTTCCTTTAGCAAGCTCCGAGCTTCCCTTAGACGCAGCAGTGAGAAGCTGGTTAGGAAGCTGAAGGGAGGAAATTCCCGGGACAGTGAACCAAAGAATCCAGGGTAATTATCTGCTCTTAGCTGTGCTGGTGTCCCTCGGTCTGTGCCCCCACTGTAGCCTAGAGTAGTTCCTAGGGCAGTGTTCCCTTCCCTGCTTAGCTAAGTGCATACCATACAGAGCTATAGCTTAAAGAAAAATAAAATAGGAAATAACRTCTTAAACTTTTGTTTTAAGTTCTGTAGCATCCAAAGATTTATATTTGCTTGTAAGAATTAACTCAGTTTAAACAATTTTTTTTCCTTTTTGCTGCTTTACCTACTTGAAGATTAGAAAAGCTTCATAGAACTATTGATAAGTGTTAGTTATCTGCAAAACTGTCCTTTTCACACAGCAGTGGATAATAAKAAGTGTTACTGATTTTTACAATAAAAAGCCTGAATACAGCAAACCCACAACTAACATTCTTGAWACAGCTTAGTATCCTGATATATTCTTGATATAGCTTTATATATTGCTGTGAGTATAAAGAGAATTATCAACTTACGCCCCTCTCAGTTTCTATTTTTTGGAAATCTCAGATGTCACAGAGCAGAGGAAAATATTCAAAAACTTGAACTTAGTCGTGTATCTTATTAACGTTTTGGCCTTGGTGAAGTTAGTGGTAAAAAGTCACATTTTAATGAGTCTGACTGCTCACTCTTCCCACTTTATCTTATGATTATGGATTTGAATTTATGTAATATTTCTAATAAATCCATCAAATCATTCATCATTTATTGGCTGCTGCAGAGAAGTTGAAGTGTTAAAATGCACTTACTGTTTTTCGTAGTGGAACTTGCGGGTGTTCCCCCTCACCCCCAACACAATTGCAGTCAGTTTTGCAGGGGTTTTTGCCCTTGCTGTGGAAAACTGGAACTCTTTTAGTTGACAGGAGTGAACTTGTCATATTGGAGAACTTGGGGTAACTTCTGGTGGAGCAACTGAGTCTGAGTGACGTAGTAGATGATGATGACGATGGTATTACTTGAGACAGTGACCTGAAGGCAGGGTCTCACTGTGTTTCTGGAAGTGCTCCAGTGAAGTTTTGCCTTATTGTTTCTGCGTGGCTGTAAAACATTATGTACAGCTGCAATACATGTAGAATTAGCTTCCTTGCACATCTGTTTCAAATTCAGCCTGATCTGAATTTTAAATCGTTACTTAAGATTTCACTGCCAGAGACTTGATGTTGAAGGCTCTGAATGAAATTCAAGGTCAAAAATCCCTTTGCATTTATTGGTGCATCATTAAGAACTRCCTCTGAGATGAGAGATCGGGAATAAACTATGGAAAGCACGAGATTAGAAGAAGGAAATGGGTAAATGTAAAATGCTTTAGGGAAAACAAACAAAGGCAAGTTAAAATAGAATAAAAGGGAGATTTCCTTCTTTGTCTTCAATATTAGCATTTTTATACATTGGTTTTCTGTTTCGATTCAATTTTGTCCAGAGTTCACACACCATAGTTCAGGTATGTTCTGTATCTATCTATAGATAACATATATCCATAGCTAATTTTGCATTTTCTCCTCATTTTTGTGAGACGTTCAAAGGTTTTCAGTTTCACAAAAGCCAGGAGGTTTATTCCTTATTCTCTGTAGTATTTATAGCTAACTCTTTCTGCAGGTAAAGTAAGCCCATGTTTATAGTGTAGAAAATTATGCTTACATATAACTGAAGACATTTGGCTTTGCAGTGCCTGTAAGAACTCGCCTGCCTTGTTAGTGTCTGCACTTGAGTTGTGTTACCTGACCAAAGTCATCTACCCACGTTAACATGAGTTACACTGTGGGGTCCGTAGCACCAGATGAGATTTCCTCACATGAAGGCATTAGTGTGAAACAAACTTGAAAGCAAAGCAATATCTTTCTTGCTTTCCYGTTCTGACAAAGTATTCTTGTTTTTAGATGTCACCGTAGTTCTCAAATAATAATTTATTCTTAAAACTTGCAGTAAGTGTATTGCATTTACAGACTTTTATGTAGATAGGCACTTTCAATRTGTAAGACAATAAATATTATCATTTCTGTTCTTGTAATAAACAGAGTTTTAAAATCCTAATTTATATTAGCTGGTTTGAATAACAAATGTAGAGATTTCTGGTATTAAACACCAGCTTTGTAGATCATAAAGCATAGCTGTACATATTGATATACCAAGAAATCATTTTGATTTCATTTTCTGAAGAAACTCTAGTAAATAGAATTAATTTTTTTTTCTGCTTCTGAGTGCAACAAAAAGAATATTCAGTTGTTATCATGCAGACCTTTGGGTTTTAGTGTGTGACAGCTGAATGTTATMATACAGACATAGCACACATACAAATCTTTCTTGCTATTAAGTCAGCCGCTCTAGGTGAAAGACTTACGTGCCTCCCTCCTTACCAGTGCATTCCCTGCCTATGTCTCTAGGAACACTTTATTTTGAAATTGATTTACACCTCTTGTTTATACTCTGCTTCTGTAAATAGGAATTGACAGTGCTGGTGTGATTGAGTGAGAAATACTTGAATAGCAATACACTCATATCACAGGATGAAGGAAAGACTTAGGGTTCATATTGTTGCTTGATACAGAAGGTTGAAGAGAATAAAATGGAAAACTCATCAGGGAAATTGCTTCTTTACAATAGTGCAAAAGCCTTTTGGACAAATAACTATCTTAAAAACTCTTCTTTGAAACATGCAATACCTGAAGCAAGGTATAATTTCTTTATCATATTTCAGAATTCAGTTCTGTAGTAATTTAACTTAGATTCATTAGTGTTATTTTTTCCTTATCAAAAATTTTGACCATACTGGAGAACAGTTAAGATTTCTAATTTAAAGGGGAAAAAACAAGCTCTCATTATTGCTGTTACTTATGCACCAAAAAACAACTGCATGTTTGTTGTGCAGTTGTGTTTGTAACATAGAGGGAACTGAAAGTGCATTTGCCAGACTAAAGTTCTTAAGGATGTTGATTTAAACAAACCCAAACAAATAAAAAACCAACCCACAAACAAAGTAGTATCTCAGGTATGAATACGTTTTTTCAATTGGCACTTTAGGAAGAACTTAAAATATGCATGTAAATTTTTACTGGTGAATTTTCTGTTTCCCTGGAATGTTTTCCATAAACCCTTATGCTCTTTTGGAGAGTTTTCTGTAACATTTTGTTTGCTTCACAGATTAACTTCCTTTGACTTCCATCTATAACCTCTGTTGTACCTSTTTCCTTGAATAAATGAGAGGTGTACACCATGCATGAGTCCTTGCTTTGTTGTTGCTAACACTCATGTCAAATATTTTAAATTGTGTGCTTCTGGCTTTTGAAACATCCAGATTTAATGCTGGGGAGAACCAGTCAGCCTGTGTTGTGTAATAGCTGCTGCCCATGTTTTGGTGCCTTGTCCTGCTAAAGCCTGTGCTTTACCAAAGCGTTTAAAACTCATGCTTCACTTGGACTGTTGGCAGTCTTGCTTCAGTAGAAAGAACTGGTTAATATCTAACATGATTTGTATGGATAAACCTTTCCATGTTSCTGGAAGGCACTGGAAACTTTGCATTGGGCAGTTGTCTCAAGCTGCAGGTAGCACTGTAGGGTTAGGGCTCGTTGWCTTGTCCATTCATCAAATATGTATTCAAAGCCTCATTTAGTAGTTTTGAAGTAGTTAAAGAGCTAGTGAAAAATCAGAGCAAACACAGAACTTCCTGAGTGATGGACAGGCACTGGGATAAAGGACACCATACATTCCTGTTGTGGTCAGCACCATGACAGAAATCACAAGGATCTTGAATTTCATTACATGCACTTTAAAATATTTTTTGTTAAATTTTGTATATGTTTGAGAAATGTAGGTAAATTATTAATCTTCATCTCAAACAGCAGCAGATGTTGCACTTAATGGAGTGATATTTTGAGTATCAGCAGTTCCTGGGTAGGTGATTAATTTTTTCCCTTCATCTGTTGCTTCCAATACCATATTCCAGGATGCTTCTTAACACTGCTCGGAGTGTTGTAAAGCCAAAAGCACAACCAAAGTTAACAGCAGCAACCATCTTGTTGGCCTTCACTTTGAAATGTTTAAAGTAAAACTTAAAGTGCTTTTTAAAATTGATTCTGAAGACTTACCTAAATGAGGCAGAAAGTACTAAACTAACTTTTGTTGTAGTTTTTCCAAGGTAAATGCTGCTTACACAACAAACTTACTCATGTTTCAGATTTTGTTCCCTAAACTGTCTGAATGTTTTGATGCTTTTGTAGGAAGCCACATAAAATTGAAACTGATGATTAGTTGATTAAAACTCAGTGTAAGTCACTGTATTAATTTGATACTCTTTAAAAATTGAGATTTTGAGTTAAAATTAAATCAGTTGCCTGAAATGTTTAAGCTCTGAGGAGCTTGTAATTTTGGGGGGTTTCTATATAATAGAGAACTGAATATAAACATCTTTGAAGTTCTGTAGTTACCTTAAAGGATGTCCCTCAGATCAGTTTTGGGGCATTGTTCCCACTCCCTTCACTGTGCATTGCTCATTGTTGTACTTGTGTTTTTAGAGCTGTTAGTTTTCAGCCATTCTGATCAGTTTATCCTTGCATGTTCACTGTCCTGGTTGCAGCATGAAGCGTGCCAGTTCTCTGAATGTTCTTAACATGGGTGGCAAGGCTACTGAAGATCATTTTCAAGTAAGAAGCCCTACAATACTCTTACAAAAATAAATATTGTTAGTAGGGTTTGGGGTAAAAAGAGCGTGATAAATAAGAAACCAACAAACTCACAGTGATTTTGAGATCCTACTTCAGTAAGATGTTTGAAGTGTGTGCTTAAGGTATCATTCTGTGATACTTCTGTGAATTCTGATTAATTTTAAGAAAGGGTTCAAGTCCAACCAGTAAAAAGCATTGGTTTTTATGATATCAAGCAGTCTCTGGCTTTGGACTTCTATTACAGTGGATATGAAACTTACAGAATATTACAACTTAAAAATGCAAGAACTTGTAAAGCCCAGTTCAGTATTTTTTTACCTCAGCCCCTTTCTTGCAAAGAGCCCCATCACTGTAATTGCTTCACGTTACCAGGTTCCCTTAAACACTTCAGTTGTTTCTCAGTTTGCATAGGAGCAGTCTCAAAAGTTCATCTGATCTGTGTTGTGCTTCTGCTAATATAAAACTTTATTTTGCTTAACTGTACATGGTGTGCCCAAGTGCTACTCCTCATTGCCTGCTTTACCTAACAAATCACTGTTTCTTAAATTGTCAAATGAGCGAGCAATGTTCTGCCTCCTAAACACTGCTGTGTGTTTTACTAACACAGTAACTGCTACTAATTTTAGGAAGATAAAATTGCTTTGTACTAACAAATCTGTAGGTGAGGATCTTCATAGCCATGTGTCCTAAAGAAGCAGGAAAGCCCAAACTGTGGCTCTCTTTTTATTCCTCAGTGGTGTAAAGGTGGTGTAACTGTATTACCTCTAACGCACGTGGTGCAGAGTTTGGTTAGAAGTGTATGCAAAACTTCACTTAAGGTGAGCTTCAGCCAAAAAAAATCCAGGATAAAGCACAATTCTCTGCAACAACAGTGCCAGGGTTTCAAAGTGCCATGTCCTAGGTGCCCCTAGACTGGATGGATCCTTAGTGTGTGTTTTAATTGGTGTGACTTCCAGAAAAGGAGKTTTTTATTGGTGTGTACAATGCAATAGTTAAATTTGTTCCCACTTCTTGTGAACTTTTGTAGTTGCCCCAGTATAGACACCCATGGCAATTCCCATAAAAGGGCTCCTGTGTTTCTGGTAAGGCTTGGGTCAGGATTGTAAAGGGGTGTGTACTTCATGGTATTGCTAGTTAAAAACTGGGGAAAAAGATGTTTATTGGACTCTGGAAAGCATCCCCCTATCCAGCACAAACAAGACCAGTTCTCAGTAGTTCCTTATGTTTGTTCCCATTTGTTAAAACTAGTAATTTTGTTTGTTTGCTTGAACCATCTGGATATGTGCTTAATTTATTTGTTTGTTTTTTTCCCCTTCACACAGGAACGAAATAATTGTCTGACAGACTCGCGAGCTCTGAGTGTCAGTCATTCTGATTTGGCGCATTGAGGTTTGGGACAGAAGCTAGCTAATATTCCTGTGTGAATAAAGAAGCACTGAGACCTTCAAAGCTTTGGTTCCTCATCCTTGTGTATAGGAACACCTAGTTTGTAGATGTCGTTGGTTTTTTTTCCAATGGACTGCTGTTTTTACTTTTTAAATAGGGACGATTTTAAACACAGCATTAGTGGGTGTTCTCTTCTAAAGGAAAACTATAGATACATATTGCTCGTTGCACTGCTCCCATTCATGCTACTTACATAAATTTCTTTAATAGATCTATTACAGCAGTCAAAAAAAAAAAGTAAAAATACAAACACATTCAGGGCGTACCAAAATGCAATGGTGTTGGAAAATGCAAGCAAAATTAAAGGCGTGGCAGTAAATACATACAGTGCTGGAATGAGAAATGGAAAAATTTATGTGCATTACTGTAGAAATTTCAGTAGAACATTCTGCAGTGGTGGGGCTTGCCCTTGCACCACTGGTTCTTGAAATGGTAGAAGCCTCGGCTGGCAAAAGAGCACTTAGACACAGCTGACTTAACCACTAGACTGAGCTATTAAATCTTACAGAATGATGCCTGGGGGTAAGTTACATATAGATCCAATGAATAGAACACCTGTGACCATAACTTTGATAATGTAAGTCTTAGGGCACAGTAATCAACAGATACAGGATGGTTCGTGTACATCAGGAGAAATGGAAAAAACCTTTACCTTGTGTGGTTGAAGAATACTCAAGTTTTGGACTGCAACTGCCCCAGAGCAGCTCCTGCTGCTCTCAGGGAAACATCAAGCCTCAGGTTGACTTCCTCGCTTGTCCACTGGAATTCACAATCCCATTCTCTGTTTGCTGAAAGTGCCCAATGTTTCCTTATGCTGATCCCAAATCCTGCCTTTGTCCATAATAGCCGGTGACAGCAGAAGCAGGCAGCTACACACCGGGGTGTTACACTGCGGAGTAGCTGCTGTGCAAGGACCACTCAATCCCAAGGGCCCTCATGGAACCACTTGATGGCCRTAAGTGGCACTTGATGGCAAGCGACCTGTCTGACCACATATCCATGTTAAATCCACTTAGGTTAATATATATATGCTGTCTGTATACAGGACTGCTGCTGGAACTAAGTAKGTATGTTTTAAGGATTTTATAGATATTAGGATTTCCTTTTGCTTTTCTGTAAAGCTTGTAATTTTGTTCATCTTTTGTAAAAATTATTGTTCGTGTGAAGTTGGATGAGAAAGTAAAAAACCCCAACTGGTGTGTGTACAAATGTATTTGTGGTCTTAGTTGTGAGCTGGAAAATGTCGAACAAAATTAACTTTGGGAAAAGCTGGAAAATTCATTCAAGGTCAGCGCCAACTGAAGAAGGTAAAATATAGGAACATACGCAAGTTGTAGTGTTTGAACAGGCTGTGAAAAGTCATTAGAGTTAGAAGTATTTGACTGGGTTTGCACGTGGTTTTAAGTTGGTTACAGTAACTGATGCAAAAAGTTGTCTGTGTAATGCACTTAACTATGTTTACCAGGAGGTACCGTSTGAGCATCTCTGTAAAGGAAGCTGCAGGTGGTGCACCTGCTTTAGAGACAGTTTAGGAGTGGTGAGATATGATGCTGCTAATTAATTATGTAGAGTTTTAGCACATAGTGCAATTCATTAATGAACTCGAGCAGGAACAGGTTGTTGCTCGGTTAGCTTAACAATAGATACTCGTATAATGTCGACTCTTGAGTTTTAATCTTTTTATTAAGAGCTTTTTATATTAAAAAATATGTAATATATATACTTTTTTCTCCCCCCTAAAGCAAAATGTATTTTACGTGCCCATTGGTGAATTAGGCTCTCTGCACAATGGCAGACTGAGCTGGCTTTGCTAAAAGAACTGTGTGAGGCTGCCAGGCTGGGGGTGCTGAGCAGTCCCCTGTTCCACACCAGGTGCTCCTGCTGCTGGAGCAGCTCCACAGGCCCTGTCCCACTGGAGACTTCACAAAAGCCTGGCTTCCAAAAAAACCCCGCAAAACTATCCAGACATGGAACTGATTTGGTAACAAGGAATTACTTAAACTGAAGGATGTGTTTCCCACATTCAGCTTGGAAGGAAAACGATTTTTTGCAACCTCAAAAAAACCACCCCACCCCTAACTGTGTAAATAGCAATAAATTATGTAACCATGCCAAATGACAGTGTACAGTGTTTCAGAGCGCAAGACTGTGGTATGTTGATGGTGATAGTGAGGGAACTTTCTTGGTCAGGATTTTGCTGTTGGTGGCATTACTAATACTGTGCTTTTAAATGTTTTAATCCTTTATGTAGTATTTTAAAGTGTGATGGAAGGTTGAGCTACTGCTTATTAAACAATTCTTACATTTAAAAGGTTCATTTTTTTTCTTCAGAGAAGAAAAAAAATTTCAAGACTTCTTTAATCCATAAATGCCTGAGAATAATAACCAAGTCCTTACTGTTAGGAGCCAGTGAGCTGTTTGCAGTTTGAGAAGAACTTGTAAAGAACAAAAATCAAATTAAAGTCAACATTCCCTGTATTTGAATAATGAATAAGTTACTGTCAGGACATGGCTTGTGTACATTTATTTTTCAGATGGGCTTTTCAGTTCACTTTCATGCAAGATTTTCTTTCTGGGCTTCCTCTGTTCCTGTTGTAGCTAAGAGTCTGCGTAAAGAATACATCCAGAATATCCCATTGCATAATTCTTGGATGTCTTCAGCACCAAACTAAATTAGCACCTCTGAAAGAGAAAACTGGAAAAGACCTTCAAAACTGACAGATACCTTGTTAGGAAAACTGGAACCTTGGTGTGATGCAGCTGTGTTTTTAAACTGGCGTTTTTGTCCTTGACCAGAATTTTAAGGGTGAACTTGATAAAAACATAACAAGGACTCCAGGTCAGGTCTCGGATTCTCGTGCAAA
This sequence comes from Amblyornis subalaris, assembly GCA_018881555.1. NCBI lineage: Eukaryota > Metazoa > Chordata > Aves > Passeriformes > Ptilonorhynchidae > Amblyornis > Amblyornis subalaris. The sequence goes on from JACAXG010000042.1 coordinate 5,280,170, forward strand.
CAGTGGCGAGTTCAGGGTGTACAGCAGATGTGGGATGAATCCTACATCGAATTGTTACTGATGGAAAGGTGTCTATTGCCCTTCTGTCTGGTTGTGTGCTATATTGGCAATATTTGGTCTTGAGTTTACTAAATAATCTTGTGACATGTAACTATTTCATTATTTGCTCCTCTTCTAGAGGAATAACTGACCTATTGCTGTGGTGTGTCTGCAATACTGCAGTGATACAACAAGGCACTTACACAAGGCAAAAAGAGTAGTTATCTACAGTTTGTACTACTTCTTGTAATAAATGACACCCTCATCCCCCAAGGGCTCCTGAATGGTAGTAAATTAAAATGGTTTTTGGCTTGGGAAGTATCTGTGCTTAAATTGTATCATTTGAATCCAGAGATTTTGTGGATGGTGTGGTTCTGCTGTAAATACCTGGTAAAAGGGGTGTGCAGTGCTGCGTTGACAGTGTGTTTACAGTAGGTGATGAGTAAGTTGCTCTGGTTTCGTTATGCAGGTCACGTGTCTGAAGGCTGCTAAGAGAATTGCATTTTGGTTGTGTTAGTCTGTACTGAGAGAATAAATGTTAACAGATGTGATGCTGTGAAGTTTAGTTTCATTGCCACCGATTTACAGAAGTACACTGCCTTTTTTTTTTTTTAATATTTAGAATTGAGGGAATCCATCTACATTGGATTATTTTTTCCCCTAAAACCATTCACAATCATCCCGCTACACTGAATAGTTAAGGTCAGTAGTTAAAAAAAAAAAAGGTTGAAGGAAAGTAAGAAGTCAAACAGTGTGAGGGTCTGATGGAGGTCAGAAGGCCTGAGTTGGGAGGGTGCTTATGCTTAGTGAAGTTGCAAAACTTTCTTAGTTATGGCTGCTTGTAAATAAGAAATATTTAGGGAACCATAGTTAGAAGTTCATTTAATGCTCCAGCTCCATCAAAGGTTGGAGCTGCTCTAACGCTGTGCTGGCACACACAGTGGAGACAAGAGACTAAAATGTGGATACAGCAGGGAACAAGCACGGTGAAGTATTGTTACAACTGATCTATCCTTGGGCTCCCTGTATTTACGCTCTCATCCCAATTCAAACATGGAAAGCCACTGAGTCTTTAGATTTAAGCTATGAAGTAGAAGCATTTTACTCTAGCAGTGGTAGCTAACAGGATCTTTCAGCCAGATCAGTTTCATGCAATCAGGAATGCTATTTTCTGTTTTCTAGGACTTGGTTTAAAAATCAAAACCCAAAACCCACCAGCAAAACCACAAAAACATTTGTAATGTCAGTGTACCCTTGAGAACACCACCACCCCCCCAATATGTGACTTTCATGTTTGATTAAAAAAAAACAAACAAACCAGACTTCCAAGACTGGCTTTCAGATGCTGCATTTGATCTCCATGAGTACTTACTGCTGCTCACAGCCTATGGTTGAAATCTCATTGAGAATTCACATCTGTCTTACCCCAGAAAACTTCCACAAATGTTATCCGTAACAGCAGCAAATCACTGTGATTTGAACAAGAAACTTTTAAGGAAATTGTTCAGCATGTTTTACTACATCTGTTTTGTTACTAGGTCAGTTGTATGAATTCTTCACTAAGTACAAATTAATTTCATTCTCCTTTTCCAAAGCAATGATCCCAGAATGCTATTTGAGCTTTCTGCTGAAAAAGGCCTCTTCAAATACACATCACAGATTTGTAGTTTAATTTCAAAAAGTTTTAAGTGTCATTTAACGTTTCTTTTCAAAGTGCAGAAAAACATTTACATGTAGTCTTGCAGGATAAAGACTTAATACATTCTAAACTGTAAATCTTCTTTGTAAAAACTACTTCAATTTTTTTTCTTGTATAGAAACAAATCTCAGTTGTGAAACCCAAAGATAAATAAAGCTGTTTAAAGGGAAGTTTTTTTAATTGCATTTATTAAAACKTAAGCACATTTCAACACTTTTGACACGAGGCTTCAAAGGACAGGTGCTGTTTTGGGTTCGCAGGAGGGTTTGCAGCCCCAAAGCTGCACTCATGTCTGATGGACATCCTGGGGTGCTGCCTGGAAGTGGGACTGAAGCACAGGGCAGGAACTGGAGAGGACTGTTCTGCTGTGAGTGACTGACTGAGTGCTGGCTGGGAGCCTCAGTGGGGCTCAGCGGGATTTGAGATTTTGAGGTTTGTGTGTGCTGATGAGCCAGGAGACTCATGTACTCTGACTCAGCTGGAGAGGGACATAAGAACCAATAGGGGCAATGACAGCAACCCTCGAGCAGGTAAAATGTTACTTAGATTTGTTGGTAAAACTGTTTTTTCACCAGGTAATCTGGGAGTTTGATTACAGACTCACCTGTGACTTCAAACACTTAGGGCCCCTGCAAGCAGTCAAATAACAGAAAGAGCAATCGAARTATTACAGACTGAGCCTTCAATGTATCACATTGCTCTGAACATGGCTCACAGCGAGGCAAACTCCTGGGATTGGAGTCCAGGATTTGGTGAGGCTCTTCTGTAAACGAATATCCAGGCAGGGGTTGATGACTCCCATTAATCAGCTACATCTCTCTGTGCCTTTTTTTTTTTTCCCAATCAGCAAAATAGGATGAGCATTATCTTGGCTACAGTTCCAGTCCCAGATAAGACAGGCCAGGAACAGAACAACTGGAGTGTTACCTGTGCTGCATTAGTTGATCCTCATTGAAAGTGGTAGCAAGGAGGCATGGAAGGTAAGGATTTGAAGGAGGAGGTAGCCCTGCCTCTCAGCTGTGGCACTCTCACTTTTTCCTTAGAGTACACAAAGGCTTCTAAGCTTCATGGTTGGATTTTATTAAAAAACACTGTCAAGTGCAGTCATTTCCAAATACAGACAATTAAGACACTTTAGAAAAGCAGTCTGGAGACAACGTGTGCTATTTGCACAAGGTCCCCTGAGGTATCTGAAGAGGTTGCAGAAGGCACTGAAAGCAGCTCATCCTTTCTGCTGGCTTAGAGTCTCCTTCCTTCAGCTTCAAGCTGTGCCTGTTCTCCTCTGGAACTTCCCAAGGCAGTGATGGCAGGGTCGCTTTTCCTTGAGTCATACTCTGTTGTCCCCTGAGAAGTCTTCTGCCAAAGAGTTCCAGCTGAAAAGAKGGATAAATGTCCTGCAAGAGCGTGATGGGGAAAGGCAGAGGAGGCAGCTGTTTCACTAACACAGTATTTCTTGACCAAAAGACAATCCTGAGCAACACAACTCCATGGAAATGCGTAGAATTTTTGTCTGGGCCAGCTGGGGAGGCAGCGGAAGGAGGGGGAAACCTGGAAGCTTAATGAGTGTATGATACAAGTGAGCATCACACACTGATGAGAGCAGGCACRCACAGAACAGAGGCCAAATAATGTCTGAGGCTTTTGGAAAGTGTGGGTGAGTAACTTCAGCCAGCTTGCCTTCACACGGAAAGAGCCATGGAAAAATGCAGCCAGAGGAAGAGAGGCGGATGTCATGGCAGTGGTCTGAGGACAACAGAAAAAGATGCGACAAATTGTGGAAAGATGGGAAGAAAAATGATGCAAAGCTCTAACTAAACAACCAGTTTAGCTGAAAGCCCAGCAGTAGGCACAGAGGACACTAGAGGTAGCAATCCAGCAGTTGAACAATGCTGTACAGATCCAAGTGGTTTTGTGACAAAGCTGCTTTGTGTTATTTCAAAGAATGGCTATCCTAAATGGCCGCAGAACCACCAACAGGCAACATTAACTGGTTGAATTTGAGTCCCTTTGGGTCTGGAGACAGAGAGGGTACACAACTGCAGTAAATGCTGTTTCTAGATCAGCATGCTATTAAACTAAAATTAAACATCAGGTCTTCCCCAAAATGGGGATTGCTACATCCCACTTCACTGTGCAGCCTCCACTTGCCCACAGCTTCACTCTCCTTCAGAACCTTCAGGACACTGATCTCATGAGGAAGAGCTGAATATCCAAGTGCAAAAAGATCCATCTTTCACAATACAGACAAGGCTAAAAACATTGTCAATACCATCGTTCATATACTTCACCATTTTACTAGTAATTCTTCCTGAAGCAAAGCAGTTCTGATACATTTTTGGAGCAGGATGCTTTACTATGCAAAGGAGTTACTTTATGCCTTTTACACCTTCCAACTGTACTGTGTAGTAGCAAAAGGATGGAGGGAGATGAGGAGCAAAAACTACTCTTAAAGTCCTCATGCTTGCAGTGTAGTGTGGTGCCACTCCAGATGATTGTCCAGGCAGTGATATCCGGCTGACCATCAGTCTCATCAGCAGCTGATTTGACCAGGTTATTCCAAGTGCTGGAGTGACTCTGCTACCCACTACCCTATAAAGAAAGCAGTACACATTTCTGTGTGCATGGATTTCATATGAAACATCTTCACTTCTGTTGCAACAAAACTGCTCTGAAAGAAATAATTTCCTGTTTCTCTATTTTATATTATTTGCTATATTGAAAACTACAGGTCTTCAAAGACAGAGATGACAGGGTTTACTCACACAACTGCTCTTAGGTTCTCTCTATGGCAAGGAAACAGCTGGAAGAGAAGTGCTTCTATACAGAACTGTCRTTCTTCCAACTACAGCCATGGGGAATACCTACCTCTGTCTGGACGGGCCCATCTTGCGACAGGAAAACCACAAGAGAAAAATGGTTGAACTTTTAGTATCTTAAGTGTGTAACTGTTGGCTCTGGATTCCATTTGAAGGTATATTTGGGTAAATGGAACACTGCATACGTCTGACTTTGAACTGAATGTTTAAAACCATTTTTTTTCCTGGAAAACGTGCAATTTCTCCAGTAAAAGAATTACAAGGTAACCAGGGAAAAAATAATAATTGAACCTTATCCTTGTTCTGTCTCATTTTCGGAATCTGAAGGACATTGTGAACTTCTCACAAACACCCATTTATGTAGCACCCAACTTATGTAGTAAATCAAAGTTATAGTTAGGATTGCAACAACAAATACCTACATTTGAATCCTGTGTCAAAAGTTACTATTGGGGATTTTTTCTTAGCCCACTAACAAAGCCAACCACTAAGGTTTGGTTGGTGTATTTTTTAAGCAGACAGAAGGTGCAGTTATATCAGAGAGAAGACAAGATGCAAAAATATTCTTGTGTAAGCAGGTACTCAARTCATTAACTCCAGGGAATTTTTCCTGCTAATTTGTGATTAGGGAATACGACCTAAGTGTATATGACAGTTTCTTCGCCTTCAGAGCGCAAGTTAGTGCTGATCTCCAGCCAATACAGCATTGCTGGGTAAATGCCCCAGTGCTCTTCACATGATCTCACGGTTTATACTGGAGTTACGAAGAACACAGTGGTTCAAGGGTGCTGTGTTTGAATTGTGACACTATGTTGTGGATGACTCACCTACAACTGCACTGAGCAGCTTCAGACTCACTCACTGCATCCGTCACCTGAAGCACAAAAACAAGGTTTGCTGCTGACCTGAGATTATGTGCTTGTAGTGAGCAAGCAGGAGGGCAAAGACAAGAAAATCCAAGTTATCGGATGATAGATTAAGCCAAGTTAGACAAACCCTTATTCTTTCAAGGCAAATTAAAAGGGTATTGTGAATTACAAGCTGAGTTTACAGTGTTAGAACTATTTAGCTGGCTACAGCTTACATGCATTACACTACTTCCACATGCTTAATTCGTTAAAAAAAAAGAGAACAGAAACAAAACCCCCACATTCACAAAACTGTTCCAATGCTGTAGCTGGAGATGAAAAGTACAAAAGCCCAGATCGCCCAAAGGTGCCCTGTTCTCAATGATTTCACTACCTTTGACGTTTCCCAGCAGTGGCCTGCCTGCACACTGACTTACCCCTTTCTGAGGCTGCATTCCACGTATGCATGCTTCACCTCTGGCATTCACATACTCCTTCCATTTGTGAGTGGAATAAGAGCAGTGTCTTGCCTTGTTTTCTCAAAAAAATACTCTTTTTGACCAGTATCATTGTGGCCTTGTTTTGGCCCAGCTCAAGTCAGCGCATGCGCTCTGGTGCTTCAGTAATCTCAGCAGCTACACAAAAATGCTGAGCTCCACAGAAATGCAGCAAAGTCCCTGGTGTTTCTATCTTCTGGAATATAACTGTGCCTGCAGAGTTCCCAGAGCAATCCTGCTGGCAATGGCATTTGAAGCCAGTGTTAAGAAAGAACTCTCTTATTTTGGTTTGATGCTTTGTGCAGTTGCTATACATACCTATTTCTGTTAGCTTTAGTGGACAACTTTTGAGAACATTAACAGTCTATAAAAGCTTAAATCATGTTCTTAAACTTTGAGTAGTTAAAATTTACTAGTTTAAAGTACGTCATTAAGGAAGCTTCACTTTCCACCAGTCGTTAATACTCAGTTGACAGTGGTAAATAACGCCACCATGAAATCTGCATTTACACAGATTGCACCACCACCCTCCAGCCACTTATTAAACGGTCCCTACAGAGTAAGAAGCAATTTGATATCATACCTGATTAATGCACATTATGGGAGTCCTGAATCTAGCGCTCAAGCTGTGAAGCTGTGCCCCAAAGGTCTGCAGATACCGAGCCTTCACTGCAGACTCGGCAGCCCCGAACTCGCAGCGGAACAGGGCGGCGATGGAGTCGATGACCACGAGCCGCACCATGCCCCGAGCCAGCAGCAGGGACAGCCTCCTCGTGATGCACTGCTGGAAGGTGTCCTGCCACACACACAGCCAGAGTGACACAGGGCCAGGAACCCTGCTTGTGACATCAACAGAGTAACTACAGCTATCACCACTGCAACACGAGCTCAAGCAGCTTCTAATCGTGAAGACAGCTTGTGGGTCTCTAAGTCTCACCAGTAACCACATCTGGTGGTTTTTCTTAATAGACCAAACTGCAACCTACAATTACGTGCAGCTCTTACTTTACTGATACTTCAAAATCTCAAGGGTGTAATGCTACAGTCCTAAACCATTCCTTTTTTCACAGAGTAATAGAATGTTAAGGGGTTGGAATGGACCTTAAAGATCATCCAGTCCCAACCCTATGTCATGGACAGGGACACCTCCCACTAGACCAGGCTCCTCAGAGCCACACCCAGCCCGGCGTTGAACAATGCCAGGGATGGGGCAGCCACAGTTTCTCTGAGCAACCTGTTCCAATATCTCGCCACCTTCACAGTAAAGAATTTCTTCCCAATATCTAGCCTAAATTTCCCCTCTTTCAATTTGTACCCATTGTTCCTTGTCCTGTCTCTACAGTTCTTGACAGAGAATCCTTCTTCAGCTTCCCTGTAGCCCCTTCAGACACTGGAAGGCTCTTATGAGATCCCCACACAACCTTCTCTTCTCCAGGCGGAACAGCCCCAATTTTCTCAGCCTGCCTGGGGAGGGAGTGGTTCTCACTGAAACAGTCAGGACTTGAGACTAGCATTAAATATTCCAAACAAGTTACAGACTGTGCTGCTGTACTGACCCATTGACAGTAAAATACTACACTGAATCCATACTGATCAAGAGTCTTAGAACTCATTCTTATTTTGTGCTACTACTTACTAGGTCTGCTGCGCACTCAACAAAAATATTGTTTCCAAATCTGATCTTCCGTATGATTTCAGCTGGAACATCTGCACGCAGCTCATGCTGTAGATCGATGAGTTGCTGCAAACGTTTACTTGGGAATACATCTTCGGTACAGATGTAGACAGCTCCTACAGCCAAGGAAACCACCTGTGATTACAACAGGGCTCTTACAGTTTTCTTAACAGCACACAAATTATATAAGGCATTCTGCATTCAAAATACACATATGGACCTAGAAATTCGTGTTACTTTTTTTTTGCAACCATATTGAATCAATGCTGAAAACGCCCATGCCTGTGACTTTCCTGTAGTTGCCTGGTCCTTTTTTTGGTGCCAGCTGAGACAAGTGGATTTTGTACTCTCCACTGGGTGACACTCACTGTGCACAGCTGTAGAACACCTGACCACATGCCCTTCGTGATCAGAAGTATCACAGTTTATCCAAACCACAGAGGGACACTGCATGGTCTGCTTGTTTTGGTCAGAGATCCAAAACACAGCACTATCCTATGAMGAAAATTAACTATGCCAAACCCAGTACAACCACTATTTTGATTCATGTCACTCAGTGCTTTCAAGCTTCTTGGTTTTAAATTTGCATACAGAAGGGTACTGATCACCACAATTTCTAAGACAGTATAAAGAGGATCACTCATCCAACCTCAATCCAACTACCTCTTCCTGAAAATGGTAATTAGATAAAAAACATTATACTTCAATCACATTACTGTGATGTCTGTGGATTTTCATTGTAGTTTCTGGTTATCAAGTAAGCGTTACTGCAGAGAAAACTACCCATACACATCAAAGACGCTGAGAAAAGAGCACAGAAATACAAGCAGTATTGTCTTTATAAAAAGATTGTTACTGTTATTGCAGAACTAATCAGAATTAACAGCTAAGACTGATTAACAGCTAATTCTGATAGGGCTAACTATGCCCACTCACTAAACTGGCTGAAGCTGCTAACACAGCTTGGCAGATGATGTGTTTGACAATATGAGACATCCTGAACATTTCCACCCCAACAATCCATCCCAACGTTAGCTCTCCAGGAAGTGCAGAGTCCCATTTCCAGATGCAACTTCCAAATCCTCTACACACTCCACTGAAAAAAATATGAAACTATATCCAATACTGGAAATTGAATGATCTCAGTACCAGATCAAGTAAAAATTAATGGTTATTATATCAATAAAAATATTTTGCTGATAGACACCTGTGTAAGACAGGGTATTGAATCCAGAAAATGTTCTATAGAAGACAAAGATGAATTTAAGCCCAATTTATTTTAGGACTAAAACTGCATCTTCATCTTAACTCTCCCCAACACCCTGTAAATTCACGTGAACATCCTTCACACCCACCAGGTAATGCAAAAAAATGTACCCATGCCCACTAATTTAAAAAATGGCCTTTGACGAGTGAGAATTAAAGGCCTTCCCCAGTTATTAACAGACTGAAAAAATACATCATCATCATCATCATTCATGCCTCCCATAGGAGGTACTAAAATGTTTCTATAATGTCTACTTCCATTCTACCTAATGACAAGTTCAAGTTATACTCTCTATTCTTAATTCCCCAATTGCATTATGTGTATACTTCTGTAAGAGGGAACTGGAGGCTGTTTGCAGTTTACATTAGACAGAGAATAAGGACCACAATAAAGCCTTATTGACCAGAGCAGTCATGATCTGACCATGAATACTGAACTACAGCATACAAGAAACTAAGAATTTGAACTATGAATGTTTTCTATACTTATCCCACTTTTTTCCTAGCATTTGAGTGGATTGAAATTCTGAATTTTAAACTGTGGAACTGTAGGCATAAATGCCGTCTCTGGTGATTGCAACGACTTAAGTCATACACAATTCCTGTAGACAAAAATGAGCACATAAATTTCCATCAGCAAAGGAAGAAAATAAAAAAAAAAAAGAGAAAAAGAGAAAATGWCTCTACAGTTACTCAAATCCATTAAGTTTACAGTGACATCAGCAGCTTGTGGAATACTGTCTGAACCTGTATGAAGCTCAGGCAAGGAAAACATGGTAAACTATTAATTAAATTGCTCAACTGCTTAAGGCTTTTTAAATAGCTAATTATTGAACAGTTAATTAGGTGAACCTTAGTTTTCTTGAGTATTTCCCTAGGTTCGTTTCTCCTAATCGGCCTAATTTTCATATCACTTTCCAACTTGACAGTGACAGCTGAGTATCAGATAGGTGAGTATCTTTACTAAGGGCAGTCCACGCACTCCTATCAGAAACTCAGTTTCACGATTTCTAAAAGCCAGTAAGTCAAGTAAAATTTCTAAACACAAATTTGATATGATGTATACCTAGCACAAATACTCACTGAAACAAGCCAATTACATATTACAACAGTTACCTTACAAAACTGAAAATCATAATGGTGCAAATTCAAACCCAAGTAAATAAACAAAAAATAAAGTAAGCCCACTAGGATACACAGGTTCCTTAAGCCCATGTGTTTTCTGAATTTCATGCCAAAAACCTGTGCTAACTTGTGCTGAGACAACACTTCCTAAAATAAAACATTCTGGCCTTCTCAGCTACCATTCTTATTCAAGTTGACTGCCTTTTGCACAATATTACCTAATTCTGAAAGACAGGGATTTCTCTTCCATGAATACTGAGCTCGCAGAGAAATCTTCTGCTTTCTGAAAACCAGACCTGCCTCAAGCAGTACGTCCCTTGTCCTCTCCTTGATTTACTTAAAAAGGATGGAATGTCTGTTACCTCAGCTTTCATAGTCATTGGGAGTTTTGTTAGGTGCAGATTTGCATTTCTAGATAAATCAATGCTCCACTGATTAAATAAATATGTTTTGATTCAGAGTTATGGAAACATTCAAGACACTTGAAAACAGAGAACCTGGGAAAATTGATGGAAAAAAATAACCTATTTTCTAAAATTAACTTATCTGGAGAAAAAAAAATGTAAAATTCTCCTAAAGATCTTCTTTGCTGATCATTTCAGTACAGTATATAAGAACGCACAGGTACAAACACAAGGCAAAAGCAGAAGAGTATAAAACAATCAAGCAATCTTCTCTGTTACACACATATATGTAATTGTAGTCCAGTTTCACACTTACACCTGATGAACAAGTAAATTGAGGCAAAACAAGTAATCTTACAGCTGTAATATCCGTAGACAAAAAAGAACAGCTGGAGAAGCAAAAATGTGGTCCTCTCTGCTCCACAGTCCAGCAACCTCAACTTAAAATTCCTGATCAATAAACACTATCCTCATGGTAAAATCATGAGAGCAATTTTAAGGGTCAAGTTAACACACTTATTCAGGTAATTTTTTTAGTGAAGAATTGTAAAAAAAAAAAAAAATTAATTCTTTCTTAAGAACAGTTCTGCTTCATAGACCATCTCCTGCCTTAGTTTAGTTTTGTAGGGCTAGAAGACACTGACAAATAACTAAATTCAGTATTAAAGACTGATCCCTACTTATGAGGCAAAACCACTTAACAGTCACATATGTCTAGAAGTCAGTTGTCATAACCTAAATAAAAAGAGGAGACCAGTACAACACTAACAGAAAAGCCTGTGGCATCACGCTATTTACAGATTATTAAGAAGCTGCCAACACAACAAGTCAAGAGTCAGGGCAGGAATCACTTTTGAGAAAGAAGCTGAAAGATGCTTTTAAGAAGTCAGTCAGTGATCACCTAAGCATCTTTCCTCGCAGGTCCACAAAACCCAAACAAAAATCAGCTATTTAATCAAATCTGTTATTCAGGCCAGTAAGTGTATTATGCTGGTTGTTGACAAAAAAAYCACCACCAAAAAAATCAAACAAAYAAGAATAAAACCCACTAAAAAACCTCCACCTCAAAAACGACAGATTTTGATTCCTATGAACATAATCTGTCATGCACCAAACTAGTTTGTTACCAAGAATCAGTGGCAAACATTGTTTTCTAATTCAGAATTCTAATATGGATATTAATTTATCCAATAATATTCATGTATTACTTATGAATATGGGCACATAAAATAAATTCAGCCAACACATAACTGAACACAACTGACATTCCTAGAACAGCGGAAAGATATCCTGGAGGCAAAGGAGGCCTTTGTTTACTTTCAGGATTTCTTTGCTGCCAACCTCCTTGCACTGAGAATTATGAACAAGACTAGCACCACATCAAATGAAGTAAATGTTTAAAGAAATGTATTTCAACATAACCACTTATGAGAAGGGAAGTTTCTAAGCAGTAAAAAAATACAACACACCACAATTTTAAATCAGTAGCAAAGTTTTAACACTGAGATTAATCTTCCACTGGTAGTGCTGGAGTTCTGTGAGAGTTTCTAAACATTGCTGTGCTCCTCAAGTTTCCTGAAGGATAAAACTCCTCATAGTTATAAGCTTTAATTTCTGTATTTCTCATCAGAGGCTCAACACAAGAGTGCCATGAGGGTGTTGGGCACCTTCTTCTGTCCCTCATTCTGGTTTGTTCCTTGATTTCAACATAAACAGGGAGAAGTGCTGGAGCTTGAATAAAAATGCATTTGCATTCAAACTACTTGCAGCACTTAGCAGGAACACATGAAGGAATAGAACAAAATATAATTGCTTCTGCTCTCATTGATGACGTAACGTACTGTAAGCCAAGGGCTACTCACAGCCCTTTAAGCAAGATCTTAATTTGTACAGTCCATGGTATTTCCACATGGGTGGATATAGTTCAAGAAATCAGTGAGTTTCCCCACAACAAAGCACTGAGCTGGCAGATAAAGCCAGTGCTGTGTGGAGGGTAGAGCAAGGTCACAGTGAAAACACACCTAAGGCAGACTACCAGAAGTCTCAGAAGTGACATAGGTTTCCTCCCTTTCTACAGCAGCATAAAACAGTAAAAAAAAAAAAATTAGATTAATGTGACTGAAGGGTAAAAAAAAAATACTCAAATCAAAGAATAAACTATATTTTGGCAAACCCAGGAAAATCACAGTTACAAAACAATGTTACCTTTCTTCAATTACATTTCCATCAATTCTACTCTGTGAATCAATATAATTCTTGTTATCAAAACGAATAATCTTCGAAATTTGAAATCCCCAACTAAGAAATATATACCAAACACCCAAGATGTTTGTGGAAAGTTATCTGTAGAGCTGTTTTGCTGAGGTTGTTACCTGAGGAGTCAATGAGTACTCATGACAGCAATACTTTTCTTACATTGTTTGAGTGTGTTTAGTTTAACCCAGAGTGGCAGGCAAACAGCAGCCAACAGTAATTCTGAATTAAATTCTGTTGTGCTGCAGGACGAGCACAGCAAGCTTGTGTCTTCTCTCTGTAAAGACACAACACTAACTGGCTTCCTACCGAACTTAGACGTGCACTGAACACGTGCACCTGCTTTAATGATGTTCSTAAAGACAGTATATTCCTCCAAATGGGAAATTAATCCATATTCACATTTCAGCACTCACCTGACTCTAATCCTCCATATTTGTAAGGATACTGCACACACAGGCACAGTTGTAAACCAATCTGAGTCTTCCCAGCAGAACTTTCCCCCGCAATCTCTGTGATTCCCACTAAAGGAATGCCACCTTTTAACAAGTTGTCTAGCACTGAACATCCCAGGCTCAGCTTCTGGTGTTGGGAGGTGAGATGATCTTTATCTTGGTAGAGCTGAAGTGCTGCAAGGTTTGGGATGTTTTTTTAATGATTCAAGAGAAAAAAAAGAGAAAAAAGTAGTTCAATTTATTATCTTTCTAACACACAATGACACAAAATAGAGGTTGTATACAAAGTTTATATGTACAAGGGATGCTTTCTTTGTTGACCGAAAATTTTCCTAACTCAGCTTGGTCTTCCCCACCTCCCTTTTCCCACAAGACCTACTGCTGAATGTCTGTTCAAATATTGATAATTTACACTGAGCCATTTCCTCCTCTCAAACTTTTTTTTCCCCTTTCTCTGCCTCTAAGGTGTCCCTGTGGAAAGCTACACTCTGGGAATACTTTGACAGCAAGGTTCAAGCACAGGAATTACAGAAATGGAAAGCTATAGCAGAGTATAAAACAGCACAGTAAGCATCTGGTCAAAGCCTGAAGACACATGCAATCACAAGAAAATAGATTTTAAATATAGAGCTGTCTTTAAGAATTTGTACAGGAGGAGCTATTAGGTCCTGCTTGGTTTGGAATGAAGTGTTTATGACAAATCAGTCTATAGAGTTTTTAATACATAATATAAATTTTTCAACTAGTCTTAGCCAATAAGTAAAATAGTGAGAAAGAGAGAGAATGTGAAGGAAAAAGGAAATATTTTGTTCCTCTAATTAGGTTTTTCAGACTGGAGAATCCTTTTGTCCTGTTTCAAGCAGGCTTGATCCTGAAGAATGACACCAGGTGTCACGGCAGCTGTCCTTAGGATAGTTAAATAATTCACTACAGTGTAATAAAAACACTTCAATTTTAATTTTAAACCAACATTACTGTGTCATTAAGGAGCCAGAACCACGTTTTCTCCCAGTGACAGTTATTCTGAGTTTTAGAAGAGTTTTCATGCACTGACTGCATTACCTGTGAGCATGCTGTTCCTCCTCAGTGTGCGAGAGACTGTTTTCAGCAGGCACTGGATATCTGCACTGGAGAGCTTCATCAATCTCTGCAAGTCTGCTCCAGAGAAGTTTAAAATCTCTTTAACTGATTTTATGTCAGCTGAAATTAGAAAAATTTTTAGAAATGCTTTTGGCTGGATTACAGTCTTACATAGAAAACTTTTCCCGATTGCTACTTCTCATTTACTTGAGGTTTATCCATGCTGAATTCTTGTAAGGTGGGCAGGCAACACTCACTTTGAATGTACCAACACATGCTGTAAAATTTTTYGGAAAATGATTATTGAAGCATGGGCAAAAGCCATCACTTCTAATTACTCAAAAAACTTCTTTATTAAATACTTACAGTTCTAAAATGTTAGTGTTCATCTGCATGTTTATACCCACAAACACACAATTATGTCAAAGATGTCACTGTGGTGACAGATCTGTTAGTGAGACCTTGGCAAATTAAGTTACCTTTCTTCAGGGCAGCAATTGTTTTAGGGTTCAAGTCAAACTGGTCCCAATCCATTTCCTGACCAGCACGTTGACAAGCAGCACATCCCGTAATTATCTGTGATTAAAGTGGCTTTTATCACAGACACATGCAAGAAAAAAATAAGTACAAATCAGTGCCAAAAGTTTCTAGGACTTTTTTCCTATTTTTAACAATATATTTATTATTTATTTATCAGTTATCTTAGAGAAGCAACAATTATTCTGTGATTATTATTATTATTTTATTATGGGACTTATTGATGTAATAATTGTTATTTTATATATTGATATTATTTTATTAAAGGAAGAGTGTGGCCAGCAGGTCGAGGGAGGAGATCCTACCCCTCTACCCAGCCCTAGTGAGGTCACATCTGGAGTGCTGTGTCCAGTTGTGGGCTCCTTACTACAAGAAAGACACAGAGCTACTGGAGATAGTCCAGCAGAGGCCACAAAGATGATGAGGGGTCTGGAGCATCTCTCTTACGAGGAGAGATTGTGGGAGCAGGGCCTGTTTAGTCTGGAGAAGACTGACAAGGAGTCTCATCAATCCATATCAGTATCTCAAAGGCAGGTGCTAAGAGGATAGTGCCAGACTCTCTTCAATGCTGCCCAGTGACAGGATGAGTCTCGATGGCCATAAAGTAAACCAAAAGAAGTTTCACCTCAACATGAGGAAGAACTGCTTTACACTGAGGGTGGCAGAGCACTGGAACAGGCTGCCCAGGGAGGTCATGGAGCCTCCCTCTCTGGAGACATTCCAAATCCACCTGGACTCATTCCTGTGTCACTGCTCCAGGTGACCCTGCCTTGGCAGGGGCCTGGACTGGATGATCTCCAGAGGTCCCTTCCAACCCTGACTATTCTGTGATTCAACCCTTTGGCAGAATCTTCTCTGATGGCTGTTTACATATATCCCATTAAAGAGTCCAACAAATAATCCTGCAGTTAAGAACTACTGGTAATGTTAATTGCCTGTAATTCGACATTGTGCTTTTGCTCTGGACTGAAGCTCACAGTAAGCTGGACAGTCATTTCTACTATCACTTTTCACACGAGGCTTCCATTTTCAAATAGAAAAAAAAAATCTCACACGTGCAATTTGGGATGACCCAGGATTATTCATGCATTGGACAGTCAAATATATATTTATTAGCTAACAGCAAATTTAGTAATGAATCGTAAAAATGTGTTTGTTTCTTCTAGCAACATTAAACAGTTCTTTTAGTACTTTGGTCTAAAACACAATAGTTTAGCACTATGGCTGCCGAGAAGAGTACTGTGAGGTTCTTAGCATTATTCTGACAATCTTTATGAAGGATTGCAGCAGACACCCAGGAGTTATACGAGAATATACGACTTTATGAACAATTCCTTTTCCAACGTGGAGAGGAGAAGTTGTGATGGATACTGATGACAGAATAAACATAAGAGAAGAAACAGTTAGTTTTAAGCAACACTCATTGAAAGCAACATTCTCAGAAGGATTAGAAGCCGAAACTTACTGAAATCAACCATGATTACKACGACCCTTGACTGAAAGGGCTCCAAACCATTGCGCACGCTCCGCTCCCATGAAGCCACTACACTGATGAGGCACAGGGGAGAGAGAAGCACCAGGAGCGGGTCACGGGGCAGCCAGGGGTGTCCCACGGACGCGGCAGCAAGCGGGGAGAGCGGAGCGGGGCGCGGACAGACGGACAGACGGACGGAGCGCGACGCCGCCACCGCGCCCTGACCCCCTCACGAATCCCCCGCCGCCACAACAGCCAATCAGCGAACAGCTCACGCGCCGCAGGCCAATCAAAGCTCCTCTGAGCGACCGTCCCGGCGGGACAGCCAATGRCAGGGCAGTGCTCGCTCCTCTCCGGCGGGGCCGGCCGGGAGTGGCGGGGCCGAGCCGAGGTGGGAGCTTCTGGTAGGAGCTTCGGGCAGGACGTCGGACAGGCGCTGCCGCGGGCTCTCGGCGGAGCCGCCCCTTGGGGCCGCGGGTGCCGGGCCCGCCCGCGGCTCGGCTATTGCACTTCCTGGAACTCGGAACTCGGGGGCGCAGCTGTGGCGCCCACGCCCTTCGCTTCCGGGTTGCGGGGCACGAATGGGTTGGGCGGGAACAACAYGCCAAACGAAACGGGATTGGCTGGGAAGCCCTGAGCGGGTGGGCGGGGTCTGGCGGATCGCCGCTTTCTATTGGTTGTTTGCCACGCCTGTCCCGCAGGGCCGCGCGGCCATTGGCCGGCGGCGATGCTTGTCCCGCGGTGGTGGCGGCGGGCGGGGGAAGATGTCGGGCGGCGACGCGAAGAAGCTGGTGCGCTCCCCCAGCGGGTTGCGCATGGTGCCCGAGCACCGCGCCGCACGCAGCCCCTTCGGCCTCGACGAGCCGCCCTGGGTGCCCGACAAGGAGGTACCGCCGGGGGCGGGGGCGCCGCTCTTCCCTTTCCCCCTTTTCTTTCCCTGTTTTCTTTCCCCCTTTTTTTTCCCCTYCCTTTTCCTCTTCCCTTCCCGTTTTTATTTCCCGTAGATTAATGGGCTAAAGGATATAAGGATAGGGCTGTCACTCGTTCTTCAGGACTGTGCGGTCCTGTCACAAAAATTACCGAGCGATTTGCTGAGTTAGAAGTGTAGCGAGCTGTRCTGCATTGCTTTAAATGCTTGTAAAGGTGGTTCTGAAGAGCGTGTAGATTTAAAAATAATTGCAGAAATTATTGAGGCAATAAGGCTGAGTTACAACAGCTCTTCTGGCTCCTGGTGAGAATGTTGGTAGTGTTGAATAATCATTGAACGACTTGGTCTGCTTCAGTCAACTTTGCCTTTAAATACTTACCGAGTGAATACCTTGATACTATGTTTAATTGCATGTAATGTGCGCTATTTGTTGCTAGTCCCTAACGCCAGATGCTCATGCACCATAGAAACCATTGTTTGTTTATTTATTTATTGCCAGCATTCTGTGGTGTGGATACACGCCAGTGCATTTAAATGTGACCAGAATGGAGATTTATTTTAGATGAGCCAATGTGAATTTAAGCAGGGAGTCATCAAACAAAGCCATTCTTTGGCAGATACGGACGTGGTTCGTCTGTTTTGTATGGGAAAACTGTTTCCTCCCTTGGTTAGGAATGAGGAAGAAAATTTTTTCCTCTACCTGGTATCTCTTGAGGCAGAAAGTTCTGTGTAAAAGTAATAATAGTAATTCTGGAGACTCACTTTACCAGAACAGCTTCTGCAGCTCAGGCCAACCTGTACTGCCATAAGGGGTGGGAGTAGTAAGTCACTTGCTGGGTTTGTCCAAAATAACAACCCTTTTTTGGAAAGTGAGTATTCAACTAATTTTAAACAAGCTATCTGCTACAATATCTTGTGGGACTTTTCTCAAGTCGTWCTCTCCCATACATAGAAAACCTCCCAGCCATCAGTAGCAGCTTTCTGTCCTATATGGAGTGTAGGYAAGGTAGATTTGCAGTGGAGCGTCCTTTGAATGTGTCAGGACTGAGCTCCCCGTGTTCCCRCCCAGCTGGCACTGCGTGTGCTCTGGGGTCTGGGTGTGTTGCGTGTGAGGTGTGTGTTTATCTCTGAGCTTGTAGCAAAGTCTGAGCAGTTCTTGTGCAAGTGGTTTCCTTTGTGTTGCTGCTGCTGCGTGGRTGAGTCGCTGCATCTTGGGCCACCTGGAAACCTGATTCCTGACATCATCATCCTCGGGGAATATCATTTGTGTAACAGTTTAATTTAAATTAGTTTTCTCCCTAGCAATACGTCAGTCTGATGTGYGTTGTTAGTTTGAATTTTATATTACAATTGCATTGCAAGTATTCATTCTCCTTAAAATTCAACTTTTCCTCTCTAGTCTGCTGGTTAATAGGCTGAGGATATTGAATTGTGACTGAGTGTTGTCTTTGCATCAGGCTCACTGATATTTGCTGTTGAGAGGAAGTGTGATGTAAGCAAATGTTTTAAATGCATTTGTTAATGCAAGATTATGAATTGTTATTTTGTGACTAGTTATTTTACTAGATTTCTTAAAGTATTCTGAAGTTCTGACATCCCTTTGGTTAACAATTGCCAAATATCTTACGAACTTTTTGCTTACATAAAGCAAGTATGTTATACACGGGAAAGCTTATAAACTCCATGTTTCTGTTAGAAATTAAATTAAAGAGACAGTATTACCTAGGTAATGAATTAGTTGAGAATGCTTGCTCTTGTTACCATGTCAGACATAATTAAAAATGAAGTGTTTATGTCCAAGACAAGACCTTGAGTGGTATTAGCAAATGCTGATCTGGCTTTTCAGATCCACTGGCTTCTGCTGTGCGGGCTGTAACACTCACAAATCCAGTAGCTTTATTTTTCTTATGCAAGAAGAGTCTACTGGCTTRTTTTTTAAAATTAAGGCCACCTAAGAATTACAGCAGGTGGTAGTTTTGTGAAGATTTCATAGCATTGAAATATAATTCRGTTTTTAATTTTTATGTCACAACATTTTACAGTCTTAAAATATCAATTACTGTGAGGAATTTGAAATGTAAGACTGAAGSAGGACTGCTGAAAACTTTACTTTTGATAGTCTTATTTGTAATACAGATAGTGAGTTGAGGTGGATTTATGAAAATCTGTGCTGAGCATCATTAAACTTGAGACAGCTTAAAATGTTGATCTCTGCATGTGCCTTGTCTGACTCAGAATTTCTTTGTTAATCACCAGCAGAGCTTGATTGATGATGTTTCTGTTAAGGAAGTCTTGGACTAGAAATTGAGTAAAATTTGTCAGTTTGACTGCAGAGGTGGCCAAACCTCGTGACATCCAGCTGTGTACCAGATGTTTGCATGGCTGAGGAACACTGTGTGCTGCAGAGGAGCTGACAGATGTGGTGAAAGGGGTTCCCTGGGGCTCCTCAGTCTCTGCAGGAGGGAACRGAGCTTTCCAGAGCTGGCTCCTCTCTTGGCTCAGGCTCTCGGAGGTGGCACTGGTTGTGTGGCAGAGCTGCCCTTGGCAAAATCAGGCAGCTGCAGTGTCAGAGAGTACCGTGAGCTGTGTCTGCCCTGGGTTTGCATCCTGCCCTTTCCCCCCCTGGCATCAGCTGCTGTGGTCAGGTGTGTTCCAGGGTGGGATTTCCTGAACTTCCKCATTTGCCAAGGTTCACTGTGTTAAGGAGCTCAGCCAGGTGTTCCTGTGCATCACTTCTTGAATCACTCTGTTATTATATATGCAAATAAAGCATGTGAAGTGTAACTATAGATTCCAGTCCATCGATGGGATTCCCACCTCTGGCTGGATCTGTGGGATTATGGAAATTGGTTATCATACTTGAGCAAACACATGGGAAGTTCCACTCTGTTGGCAATGAACCAGCTCTCAGTATTTTTAAATTAATGCCAAGGTCCAACAGCTGCTGGATGTTGTTCCATTTTCCTCTTGCTAGRTGAAGTAATCTGATACTGGTATTAGTGGTTGGTTGTGCGTGCAGTGAATGTATTTGTGGCATAGATTTTTATTTAATTTCTTGCTTCACATATTTTTGTTTGAAGATACGAAAAGTAACTTGGACATTGTGCTKCCTTCTCTGTTGATGTGATGAAACCCCTCCAAGCAATAAAGCTTAATTCAGTACTTGTCACTCTCTAATTAATGTCAGTGTATGGATGAATAGGAAAAATTCACCTTTCAAGATGTTCTTCAATAAATGTCTTGTCCCAGGCAAAGTAGAGGTTGACATAATGCARATGGTTCATTTGGTCCTGGTTACTGAAAGCAGAAATACCTTGAAAGAACAGTGTATCGAGCCTGCTCGTGTCAGAACATTTTCCTAGGAAAATCCCATTCTGCAATGCCAGCAATCATATGCAACTTGATTTATTTAGAACTGCTGTATATATCAGACAGGGCTGTCATCCTGGGTGTGGAATTCAGAAATATTTTTCCATAGAGTATGTGTTAAATAAGAGGACGGACAGTTTTGTTCCTTCCTAAAAAAACACATTTATGTTAAGCATAACATTGTGTATGAAATCTCTGTAGGGCAGTATTTAGAAGTTTGGGTGTTTTTTTTTTTATTTCTTCTAGTTTGTGACTTGTGCTTTCTGCTTTTTGGCAAMAAACTGAAGAAACAAACAAAATCCCACCAAATCCAACTCCCCCAAAAAACTCAAACTCCAACAACAACAAAACCCAACCAAAAAACTCGCACATGTTTTTCRTTAAGAAAATGATTTAGAACCCAGGTATATTCAAGGCATACCAAAATTGTTGCCAGGTCCAGCTCCCAGACAAGCTATTAAGCTACGTGTCAAAAATTAAAACATCAATGTAGAGTAGAACATATTAGCTGTAGAGTACTACTTGTTACAGAGGTGAAACTGGGAAATGCTGAAATTGCTKTGTGCTGAAAGTTATTTATCAGTGAGTGTTGAAATAAGCTCTTCTGCAGCCATTGTGAAAAGATATGTTTGGATGCCTTAGTTCAGTATTTTTTAAAGCCATTCAGGAACACTTCTAGTTCCCTTTTGTGTGGGATTTAGCAACAGCTTGTTGTAACAAATTCTGCAAGTAGCTGTTTACGTTCCATTGCAGTGACTGCCATTACCCTCTAATGTGTTAAATGCCCCTTTAGACATCAGAACGTTTCATATAAACTATTGCCAATTATTAACAAGCTTACACTTCAAAAGAACATGAGAAGTTTCTATAGAATTTTTAATTTAGCTGCTATAATATTTTSTTTGCTGTAGTTGTTGAACTTGTGACAGTGATTGAGTATCTGCTGGAGCAAAAGTCCCYGAATAGAAGCTGTTGTAATCTGAGGGGATTTATAGAAAAAAAAGGGTTAAGTATWGAAATATGTTAATTAAAGGTAAAGGATGATTACTGTGTGCTTAGCAATAGCACCTGCTCAGCTTAGGGCATGTGTTTAAGAGGACATTCTGCTGTAGTCTGAGATAGTCTGGTTTGAGGAGTTTCAGTTTATAGAGTCATAAAAACTTACTACAGGATCTAACCATGTTCTCCTGAGTCAGATGTCAGGCATAATTTTGCTTAATATTTGTAAGTAAATATAGCAAAAATTGCATTATAAGCTTCGGAGGGTGGGTTTTGATATGGTGGATAAAAATATATAAAATCTTGTTGAAAACCCAGTGGTCTAAGGGCTGAGTATCAGCCCTTTGGTAGGTGACTTTTTATTCAGAACATTTTCATTGTCCAACAGTCACTGATCAGTTCTGCTAGTTTAGACAATAAAAACTGTCACTTCTTCAACTCTGCTTAGTTGCAAGAGAGAAACTCYTTCCATTTTTTTCTGGCATTTTTTTGAAAGGAGTGTGGGTGTAAGTTTGTTTTAGGAAAGAGATATTTCAGGAAGTGACTTTTTGTAGCTGGAATAAACATCAGGTCTTGGTGGCTTGGAAGAAACCCAAGTATCTCTTAGCATGTTTCAAAAATGTGTGAGTATTGATAGCATTAAAATATGTAAACAATGTTGTAGAGAGTCAGCAGAGCATCACAGTATAATGCAGTGAGGACAACAACTTATATAAAAACAGTTGACTCTGGAATATAAGACTGTCTGGATAGCCARACATTATCAAGCATGGCAAGTACTTCTGAGATGTAGTTTTGCCTGCTGGCAAGATGCACTATTGCTTAAGGGGAAGTTTGGCAGTTTCCTTTTTTTTTGTCTTACAAATGAAAATGACATTATTTTGCTACATCAATATTAAAGCCATCTGTGGTGAAAAGATAAAGGATGGAAATTTGTTGGAGCTGTTTCTTTATAGGGCGTAATATCAAGCTCATTCTTTGTATATGGTGGTAGAATTAAATGTTTAAAAATGTTACAGATTAATTTTAATTTTTACTGTTTTCTAGTGCCCAAGATGTATGCAGTGTGATACAAAATTTGACTTCATAACTAGAAAGGTAAGAGAAATCCATAAAATGTAAAGCAGTAACTGTTGCAAAATACTAATACAAACCTTTGATTTAAATGTAGAGGATTTCAGTAGAATACCCTTCAAAGTCTGATATAACTTAGTTTTTCTTTCTGTTCTGCCTTTTCTGAGTAGAGGTCCTTCTTGGATTTAGTTCTGTTTCTTTGAAATTCTTCTTGTTTAATGTGTAATACATGGGGTTTTTTTCAAATTATAGAGTACCTGCAGTATTTAGAGTCAAAGGAAGAGTTAGAGGAACTCATCCTGGAGAAGGCTGCTAATATCAGTACTGACACAGCAACCAAATAAACTAATTCAGTTGTGTTTGGGGAAATAAATTAGTTATGGAAATGTAAGCAAAAATATTTTCAGGAGTAATGAATTAAATCTTACATTAAAGAACCATATTTTTAAAATGCAGAGAACCAAAGCTTGGATCCTCCTTATGTTCTAAAAGTAAACCAGGATTTATCTTGAGTTTGGAAGAGGGAATTTCCAATTAATGTAGAAAGTGTAAACTACATAATGAGGCTCRCTGGATCAAGAGAAAATACTAACCTTAAATTATGTTCATTAACAGTAAGTGGTCACTCTGGAATGCATGCTGGTGTGCAGAATATGACATGGAGAAGGAAAGCACCCTCCCAAAGGCCAACAATGATTTCTAGGASGGAATATCATTCCTTTATATAACTGTGTTGACACTCTCTTAGCACAGGCTTGTGAAAGTGAAGAAAGATGTGGAAGTGTGACTTGTAGTGCAGTGACAGAGTTCATGTTTTTTAGTTTAATTGTTTGGAGGGAGAGGGAGGGAGAAATTTAAACCAGACACACTCATGTGTTATACCAGATAACAAGCTGCTGCATTTTACCTGTGTTAGCTTTGGGAAGCAATTGGAGGAAGCCCTGGGAAATGGGTACTTTGGAGAACCTTGCAGAACATTTGGAAGGAAAGCCTAACACTCACCAAAACTGCAGTATTATCAGTTCCTTGTATAAACTTTCAGGTTTGCTTTGAGCCACAAATTAGTTCCTGCTTGCCTAGGAATACTTGTTCTGTCATGAGAACTTGCATCAGGAAGATCTGCTGGCACTGTCACACCCCAGCAGTGATCTAGAGCACAGGCCACTGGTTGCAGATTTAGGGGCTGTGGAACACATTGCAATACTTGTTCTGGTTTTGCAGCTTCATTGCATTTGTGCTGTATTGTCTGATATTTCTGAGAAGAGGAATAGCTTTAGGTTCTAAGTATGAAGATTTTTATTTTTTTTTCCACGGGAGAAACTTGAGAATACCTTTTAAAAGAGAAGAATGGTATTTTCAGTTGAAGAATAGAAACTTCAGTTGAAGTTCCCCGAGATCTTTGCTCAGAAGTGGAAAGGGACCTGGAAACCACTCTTGGGTTTTTATTGACAGTGAGGTGAAGGATTTACTGGACACTGGAGAAACCCTTTCTTGTCTGATCTGCTTAAGAAGCATCTTTACAGAGTGCCAGCAAAGGCTTAGAGTGCTGCTGTTCATACTATACTCAGTCCTTTGTGTCCAGTCCTCAGAGATTTCTGTCTGCCACTCTAGCAGTCAATTTCATTTACCTATCCCTCAACTTGCACATTTCACACCTGAGAAACTTAGAGAGGAGGATGTTTAATGTAGTAACTGCATCAAATTATTCCCTACCAGTTTCCCTTGTAAATAAATGAAGGAAATGTTCTCTTGTGCTTAGCATCACTGCCGGAGGTGTGGGAAATGTTTCTGTGACAAGTGCTGCAGTAAAAAAGTGCCTCTGCCTCGCATGTGCTTCGTGGACCCCGTGCGCCAGTGTGCGGAGTGCGCCCTGGTCTCGCAGAAGGAAACAGAGTTCTATGACAAACAGCTCAAAGTGCTCATGAATGGTAAGCACTGCATGCACAGATGTGCTGTCTCAGTGTCGTTTATACTTATTCAAATTCTGATGAGCAGTAAGAGTAATGCCTCTTGTCCAACAAGCTGTAGTTTTGTCTCTTTTTTTTGGTCATGTTTCTTGTTGGCCAGTTAATAATTCTGTGTTACGGGTTTATTGACAGAGAGGTTCACACTCCTTAGTCAGTGTTTACACCTCTCAGTTTGTACTTCTTAGTTTCTACAAAGACTGATTTAATTGAAGACAAATTTTTAATGCCTGTGACAACAGATGTGCATGCAAATTGGCATTTTCCTTGAAATAATGCATCTTTTAGCCATATTCCTGTTACATTAAATAAGGATGAAAAATACAGTAGMGAATATTTTAATATTTTCAGACAAGATACAGGGCTTGTTTCAAGCTTCATCTGAGAGCTTTGATCTTGTCCATGGCCTACAGCTGTGGTTGATGGCAGATCATCACGAGTACTCAATTTTCCACAGGATTAAACCTACATGCAGTAGGTAATGCTATATAATTCAGTAATTCATGTTCCAATTACATTAAGAAGGCTGAATCTTCAGTTTTTAAAATATTCTGTGATCCTTCAGTGCCTTTTGATGGCATCTCAGCATGATGCCAGTGTGATAATGGGTAAGCTAAGCCCCATGTGTGATGGGTGTGGATGTTCCTGGGGAGATCCTGGGTTCAGAAGGGGGTGTGTTCATCTCTATAGCACATAAATCACTCTTTGCTCAGCTTTGTTCTGAGGGTGTAGACGAGTTTTTTAAATCACATCTTTTAAACTGAAGACTTTTTTTAAAGCTTGTCTTGTTTGCATTCTGAAGTTGTTCCTGACTTGCTGTAGAGCCACAGACCGTCGTCAGAGAGATGGTGATGGTGGCTGTGATGTCCTTGTGCTGTGATCTTTGTCCAGCCTTGGTGCTGCTGTCTCTGTCCGTGTCTCACTTCAGCAGCAGCGCAGGGTCTGTGCTGGGAGGGTCAGTGACCCTGGGTAAACTGTGAAGTAATGAGGTGAAACTCTCTGGGGCTGCRTGGTTCAGGTTATGGAGATGGATTGCAGACCATTTGGCAGCGCTGGATGTTGTTACTTCCTTCGTTTCCCAGACCAGCAGTATTGGGATTAGGTAATACAGGGAGCATGAGGCATGGAGGAAGTAAAGGGGTAAGGCGTGTAGGACTGCTTGGAGTTCTGAGTCACTTATCTAATGTAGCAACGATGACTTTCCCCCTGCCAAAGCAGTTTTGAGGGGGAAGAAATACAAAATGAAGACTGAAGTTCATTGACCTCACAATAAGACGGAGCCAGCCTTCAGTAATGAAAAAGAGATGTCTTCAGTGTTTRTTAAGCATAGAACTGAAGGTCATGTCCTGCTGCTAAATTGTTCTGACTTTTTTTTTAATACTGAAACAGTAGTTTGTGTCATGGTGACYGCAGAGGGTCTTTAATTGCCTGTCTTTGCAACATCCAAATCTCTTCTCATTTTTAAAAGATTCGTCTTGGATACCATCTGCATTTCTACATGTGGGAGAAATTGAATAGCGTGTGTGAAAGGTCTTGTGATTCAGAAGATGATAATTAAAGATCAGCTTTTTATACTTGAGTGTTCTGCTGATGTTAATCAGTTTAACATTTCAGTCRTTCTCTTATTTCACTCAATTCAGTGTATTAGTAAGTAAAAGTTAGTTATTCTTTCTGATACTTGAATGTCCCTTCTTGAATTCTGTATTAGAATACGAAAACATTTCTTTCCAGGTGCTACATTCTTTGTAACTCTGGGAACATCTGATAAATCTGAGCTCATGGTTTGTCGACTTTCCAACAACCAGAGGTGAGAAAGATTGATAGAAATTGCACTTGTAAATTATAGTATTCCTGTATTTACAGCTCTATTATTAACTAGTAACCTAAAGCAAATATAAGAGTAATGTACCCTGAGAATACTGGAGAGAGTAATCACACTGAAAGGATAGATACAACATTACTGGAATAAGTTTGTTTGAATTTATTAGCAGTGTGGGTCAGAATGTCTTGGGTGGAACTTCAATGAAAAGTAATATTTTTCTGRTTGATTTTTCTCCCTCCTCACCCCAAAGAACACATAAACAGCATCACTGAGAGATTATGTTTTATTTTTTTCCTTTGATTTGGACTTGATATGGTAGAGAAAAAAATGAAAAGAAGTTTTTCTTCTATCATGTAGATACCTGGTTTTGGATGGAGACAGCCACTATGAAATTGAAATTATACAGATTTCAACTGTTCAGATACTTACAGAGGGATTTACTCCTGGAGGTAAATTTTTTATTTAATATAAATGAACTATTAAGAAAAAAAAAGTGAAGTTGTAATTATTGTTTGAGGTAGACAGTGCATTCAGTGTAACTGTGTTAGTTACAATTGCTCTCAGAATAGAGCAGAGGTATGAGACAATGTCCATGTGGCTGCTCGGATTTGGGGGAACACCTAAGGATTGAGAAGTTCCCTCATAGCCATAATATGGGAGAGCCTTTTGATAAACCTGAGTAAGGGTGGTCGTCAGCTTTTCTCTTGGGTAAATACAAGTGTTTACTGATTTAAAAGCTGTTTGGAGGGAACTGTTAGTCTTTGGTAGCTTCCATTTCAGAATCCAGCCGGGATTTCTCCTCTACTGGTACAAACATTGTTAACAGAATGAAACTGGTGGGGGGGGGGGGAATAAATAATTAAACTATGCTTTCTTAATTTCATTGAAGATGAAGGGGTGGCCAAATGAAACTGGTAACATCTGAAYTGGAGTGCAGCTACTTACTGCCCCATCTCTTACCAGATTTTAGAGTATTTCAGGATGAACCTGAATATGATTTGACTGAAATGAGAACAAACAAGGTCAGGAATTTCAATAATTGTTCTTTATCAACACTTCTGTCACTGCTGGGTTTTTCTAATTGCACAGCCCATCTGTGCAATATTCAGTCAGTACAGCATGTTAACTTGAATAAACTTACCTTGGTATTCAAATCAACCAGATTTATTGCTGAGTCACTTAATGCTCCTGTAATTCCTTGTTCACTGCTCTTCTGACTGCTTTATCTTTTTTCTGCCTGCCTTCCTTCTTGATGGTAGAAAAAGATATTCACACTTACACCAGCCTTCTGGAGAGCCAGCCTGTTACTGAAGGTATCACCAGTGCCTTTGAGCATGACTCACCCCAGCATGTTGTCATGACCCCCTCACATCTTTCTTCTCTGCAGTGCTGTTTATTTGCTTGATCCATAATTGTTGTTCAACTTGAGTTATGTTCAAGTCTGRCATGTATCTGCTCATTCCTGTATGTCTGTTTAATAAACCAAGAATGAGTGTTTTGTAACACTTTGGAGGAGAACTAAGGCACTCAAGGCCTTCTTTAGACCAAATCTGCTGTTGTCCCTGTTGTCCATGATGGAAGGGAGAGGGAAAGATAAGAAATGGCATCTGCAGTGGTACAGTGTTACACATCACCTACTTCAGCAGGTTGCTGAATTGAGTATACCAGAAATGAGTAATAGACTCCCTGTGTGCTGTCTGGAAAAGCTTTGCACTGAAACTGTTAATTAATGGCTTGCTTTTACACAACTTTAAAAGAAAAGCCTCTTGTTATGCAAGRTGTTTTCTGCCTGACTCAGTAATGCCAGACATGGGCAAACTGGTCAAGGCTGTTGGTGCTTGATTTCCACTGGTTTATCTTCCAGTAGTCCCTTAATCCATTATTTTGACTGGTAGATGCAAGRGAGCGATTGATGAAGTTGACTTTCCATTTATCATAGGAGAGAAGAAAACCTCTCTTTTACAAACCCTGCTGTGGGCTTCTGATCAGGTTAGGTACACTAACAGCACTAACTAGATTGAGTTTGGCTTAGAYTGTGATTTGTTTGGCTCCTCAGATATTGCTGTAATAGCCTCCAGGAGCCCTCTCATACAGACACCTTTAAAAAGAGCTTTGCAAAAAGTGTCCCGTGTATGCTGGTGCTGTTCCTAGGGCTTAGTTTATGCTCCCCTGCTGCAGGAAGTAATGACAATAAAGCATGGCATTCTAAAAGCTCTTGTTTAATGTCTATTTCTGCTTTATCTTCATCCCTGCAGCCAGAGTAAGAGAGATACAAACATCTTGCTACRGTGCTGTTGTCAGAGCAGCGTCTTTTGTAGCAATTTCCTTCAGGAAGTAGATGATGTTACCAGCTGTTRTCTAGTCTTGTGTAAGCATCATTCCCAACCTTTGCCAGGTTTGGAGGGACTTCTGATTGCTGTGCCAGGGATCCTGCTTTGCCATCAGTCTCATTGGACACTAAGCCTACAGACTGCAGGCTASAGTATGAAACTGTGGTAGCAATGTCTTAACATGGTGATTGTAAATCATGAGGGTGTTTTAGGTGTGGCTTTACCTAATGGCTGATGCAGGTTCTGCCTTAGTGATTGGCAGAGAATTAAACAATATTGAGGCTGCAGGTTCCACTGCCTGGCACTACAGGCCGTGGTCACGAGCTCCTCGGATACAGCAGCTGTTAGTGCAGCTGCTTGTGCTCTGAACTGAGCAAYGAGCATGTTTCTTCAACCGTGCTTATGAGCTGGAGGACGCTACTTAGTTGGTAAAACCTGCTGCTGTTCCAGATGTTACTTCTCTTTTCAGGAGGCAATACTCGTGCCATAGGTATGATCCTGCAGTATAAGGTACCAGGGTCGGAGGAGGTGATGCAGATGAAGTTTACTGCTGGKGAAGACTTCAGCTGTAATAAGAAGCTGTCAGCAAGCTGGCTGGCAGCTATGCATAAGGTAAGCAAAGCAGCCAAAACTTAGGCTGAAGAAAATCTTTACATGGGGTGTTTAGCAGCACCAAAGAGAGCATGCAGTCCTAGAAGTATTTGTTACTTTTTATTCAGGACTTTAGGGCCTTGTTGCTTAGAAAACAGAAGCTATGGCTGGTTGTAATGAATCTGACTTTAGCTTTATGCTCAGAGACCTGAAGAATTTATGCACTCTGAAGGGTTTCCCAAGATCTTATGTGTGGCATTAGATGAAAATAAGTACGAATTTGACTTTAAACTTCCTTAGGTTTTTGTTACTGGTTGAAGGRTATGCATTATCAAATACTCTTTTGAACATAAATTCAGCTGATTATTTTTACTACTTTATGAAGGTTCAAAGAAGTTGTTGATTTTTGAAAACAGAAGACTTTAATCTTTTGGTGCTAGGCCCTCTGGGGGTAATGAAACTAGAGATTTGTATTTCCTAAGCTATGGTGGAAAAAAACCAAAGCCTCACTAATTTCATTCACCTGATCAATTGCTAATCAGAACTGTAATTTGTAAGGTGCCTGCATGGCTGTTTGCTGCTTTATTGCCATGGTGGAACTCCCCAGCTGCCCCTAGCCCCAGCATKTAATTGTTCAGCACAGTGTGCTCAAACTTTCTCTCACCCCGCARCACATTTAGCACTTCCTGAATGCCAGTACATGCCTCAGGTGGAGGAATATAGAGGAAGAATTTAAAGCCTTGGTTTTAAAGGAGATTTTTTGAGCAGTAGAAGCAGATGAGGTGCCTGCAAGTGAAACTTTGGTTAACACTGACATTTTGCCTTTCTGTTAGGCAACAAAACTGCTGTATGAGTCTCGGGACCAGTGAGAACTGCAGACTTGTCCTCCTGAGGGCACACACAGACACCAGCCTCCACAGACCTGCCTCTCACTTTTTGCTGATTTGACAGCTGGAAATATTTGCTGTTCTTGATTCTCTCTCTCATTCCAGTGTGGTTCATTATGTAAGAACTGGCAAATGCAATGTGAGTATTTTTTGAACCATGAGTATTCACGGTAGTGTGCAATATGTATACAGTTAATGCTTTAAACAGCCTCACCTTTTAAGACTTTGTATATTTTGTTAAGCCTTTATTGGCAYTTAATATGAAAGTGACCTGCACTACAGCTAATGTACAGCACAACTTTTATAGTAACCATTATATATACTGTTTGCTACAGGAAGCAAACAAATGTGTATGTCTCTTCTGCAGAGAATAGCTTTTGGGTATAGATCTCAGGTTTTTCCCTCTATCCAAATGTTTAAAATCAATGTACAAAAAAAAAAAATTTGCCTTAGATATGATTTTATAGAAATCACGTGGGTTTTTTTAAAGATTTCATTTTAAACATTAAATATTTCACCAAATACCACCACATTTGACTTACATGAACTTGACCTTGAAACTTCACTTCTGTAATAAATAAGCTTCCAGAATAATTTTTAGTTTTGTATTTTCTTTTTGGTAACTAGCTTTTGTTAATCTAACTGTAATGCGATCTGAAATTGTATACAATTTAATGTACAAATATGAATAAATTAATTCACTTATTTAAAAAAATGATWTGTTATTTAATTTTGTAATATGAAACTTCTTTAGTGATGGACACCAGAGTCTCTGAACTCTGARACTTTTGACTTTTTATAAAGAGCACCCTAATTTTAGTTCTAAGTTAATTTGTCACAGTTGGGAGTACTGGGATACTAGTGTAAGGAGTTCCAAAAGTGAAGCTAGTAAAACAAGGAGGAAAAGGGAGCTGACGGCTGGAAGCTGGCAAGCTACACTTCGTGTTTTCATGCAGACTCTGACCAAAGCCACATCTGCCGTTGAGGACTCAAGAGAGTGGAGAATGCAGCCATGCCTTAGCAGTACTTTATTGTGCACATTTACATGTTCTCTGAATTAGTGTATCATAGGCTCTGGAAATCATCACATTCATGTAGCAAATTCTTCAACAATAATACCCTTTCACTTTTCACCACAATATATACAGTTAATGCTGACCTGTGGTAAAAGCAAGTTACAGCACTGCAGAAATGAATATATAAATTATACACAGAACTTGTACATGAAGAGTTAATCAAATTGCATACTGTTAAATGGGAGAAAATTACAGGAAATATGGCTAAAACTTATAATGGGAAATTCAAAATATACTTTTGGTATATAAAATCATGTACAATTAAAATTCCAGTGAAGTGCCTGTTTGTGGGGTTTCTTTTTTGCTTGAAACTACAATGTAGTGGAACAGGTTATTGCATAACTTGCCTTGGCAGCAGGTGTAGGCTGCCAAGAACCACAGAAACTGTCCTCAAATAAGCTATTGCCTTTCTTAAATCCTTCTCTAAACCCTGTTTCTTTCTTCTTCTTGTCTTGGCATCTACACAACCCTCTTTCTACTTCTATCCAGTCCTTCATATTTTCTTCTAGACTGACTCAGGCAGACTTCAGGTGACACAGTATAACCCTTACCAGACTCTTACCCTTTTCAACTATTGCACTTTCATCCCTGCAGACATACAAATCCCTTAGGCTGCTGCAACTTCAGTACTAACTGCTGTGTCCAGGCTGGACGAGCTTGGGGGGTTAGTAGGGGAACCTTTACATTCGTAGAGTTAACACCGGTGCTGTAGGCTGAATAGTAAGAAAATAAAACACCAAGTGAAATATTGTGTAGGGACTTTGAGAAGTGTACAAATACTGTTSGTTTTGTTAGTTCTCTAGCTTGATTCTAAATGCAAATAATGCAAGATGCTTGACTAGGTAAAGCTTTTGTTGGGGTTGTCCAGACTAGGATTTAAGTGTTTAGCATGTTGCCACCTAAATTCCTAGCCTTCACCAAGCTTTGGTAACTACTTAATTACGCATGTAACAGGTGACCATTTCGTGTCCTAGAACCCAAAGAGTTGATCGGTAATGAGAACTCAACATTCACTGGTATCGAACAGAAATACCCAAAATCCCGACCTGGGACAGTTGCTGGGGGGAGTTGGAGCAAACCGGACAGTGGCTCTGCACTTCCCAAGTGACACCTCTGGACATGGAACACAAGAAAGCTCCTACCACGGAACTTTGATTCAAAACACTGCGTTAGACRAGAGTTGGCTCAGCACTGGTGGTAGGGGAATGCTCTCCTCATCAGTGCTGGGTCACACAGAAACAATCCTCATTTACAAACTGCAGATCTTGGAAATCGTGGATGCTGTCCATTTAACAAGAGAAAGCACCATTAAAACTAAATATCATAGTTTTATTTCTCTGTGTGAAATGATCAAAAATGATGGCTCCAGTGTATGTTTTAAGTTTCCGGTTACCAGCACGGTACTGCACTGTTGTACAACTGAATTCAAGCAAGGGTTCGCTGTCGAGGTTTTATTCGTGGATATAACTAGAAAAACAGAATGAAAGTATTAGGATTTGCATGGTTAATACCAACTTATATAATTTATAACTGAGGGGTACTTATTAGGCAGGATGGGTGATGAAGTGTTTTGGGGGGTGAGGTTTTAGGGCTGATTTACTCCTGTCACTGGCAGCAAGATGGCTGGTCTGCAAATGACGTGGTGCATTTAGTTCAAGATCCAGAACAGACAAAGGATGCTTTTACATAAGTACAAAAATTCCCTGTTGAGCACTCAAGAGAGCCTATTTCCTGCTCTGCAAGGTTCTCTTATGYATTTTGTCCTCAGTAGCTCTCTACTTAATCACCTTACATTCCTGGCCTCTCCTGACAATAGTGTTCCATCTGTCTGAGAGCAGCATAAATTACTTGCCCACAGCTGTCATCTTCAAGACTCTTTCCTGTTTTAAACTCACAGATACCTATGTTCTTATCTTGTGCCAGATATTAAAAACCTTCCCAAAGAACTTTCTGGGCCAAGGCTTCAAGCTGTGCAATAGAGCCACCATGCTTTCCATAAGGGCTCTATATTTTAGCCAAGGYGGGGGAAAAAGTCTTCTTAAAGATTAAAGCATAAACTATATTAAATATACTTGCTTACCCAATGAAAACCAGCACTAATCTCCTAACAGTAGCCTCTCCTTTTTGTTTACAATGGCACAGAGGCCAGGGAGAATAAGAATCTGCTTTACRGCACTTCACAGTGGTATGTCTGGATGGCGCACAGAGGGATTCTGACCGAAGATGCATCTTGTGTTWCTACTTCAGGTGCACGTGAAAAACAGAAGAGAAAGGGTGACTCAAGAAGAACTTACCCCAAGGAGGTTTTTAGGCACRTAGCCTTCCTTATCATTGAGGCGGGCCCACCACCACTCCGTTTCATTGTCATCCTTGCGCCTCAGAATAGTGATGGCATCGCCCTCGTGGAACGACAGCTCGTCATTGTTCTGGGCTTCATAATCCCACAGGGCGTATACCACCCCTTTATTCATCACTCCCAGCTTTTCCTGCACTCCTGTTAACAACAGCAGATGGTAAAAATAGCCTCTTTCTCCCCTCTGAGATTTTTAGTATTGACACAGTGACCCAAATATTAGTCTCCTGTTAATGAAATTTCATTAACAAGTTTTCAGCACTTCCATGATGAAATGCTGTCAGAAATTTAACTGCATGATGAAATCTTACAGAATAGTTTAAAGCATGAGGGTTTTCTCTTTTATTCCATATGCAATGGAAACAGCTTCCTACAGCAGGCCTTGTAACAGGGACACTTGAGGCTTTTGAAAATCACACAGTGTCAGATATACAGAGCCTTAGTGTAGCTTAAATCCACTGATGGAAATTAAAAATTTGTCTGCTCCATCAAGGTACTTTTCTTGCAAAATATATCTTAGTAACTAAGCCCATTCTGTAAGTTAATTATTCATAAAGTGTACTTTTTTTGTGTGATCTGCTAGAAATTTGTGCATCTGGAAGTTGGAGTATCTCTGTCAAAATACTTGACAACTCACTGTCAAAACCTCCCTGTGGAAGCATTTCCTTGAAATAAAGCCAAATTAAAACCTTAAAAATCTTTAAATTTGAAGGAGCCTGTGAAGTAATTCAAAAACCAGAAGGACTAAGACCAACATCACAGTGAAAAGACTATTCTGTTTTTAGCACTTTGAAAGCACAGGGATGTGATGGGCCTTATCATCCAGTCTGGGGCCTAAGCAGATGTTTCACACAGATCAGAGGGCCAAATCAGGATGAATGTTAGAAAAACCAAAGAGTTTGTAAGGCAGTGTCACAGCTTACCATACAAGAACTGGGAACACTGAATATAACCTTCTTCCATCTCCTCACACTTGTCTGCAGCAGTTTCTATATCACTTATAGTTGAAGCAAAAATAGCTGCCCCAGATTCAACCAGTAGCTTACAGAGATGAACACTATTGCAAGAAGCAGCACAATGCAAGGGTGTCCTGAAATAAAGCAAAAAAATGTACATGTGAAAAAATAAGCTTCCACGAATCCTAACTAGTTTGTCTTGCAATGTAGAGCCTGTCTGTTTTTAAAGGAAATTGCTCTTTAGGATTATAGTATGGGTATGCATTGCCCAAAACCTGTCAAGCAACTGGGGAGGATTTCAGGATTTACCTGACTGCAGTAAAGCCAAACATTTTAAAACAGATGATAGCAAAACTAATGATTTTCACAGCTTACAAAGCTCTTGGGTATAAAAGGGTATATTCCAGTACAAGGAAACTTGAAAGGTAAAAAAAAGGTGAAGATTCACATCCCYCCCATACACTTCAGCAATGCTACAGCTACCTGTAAGGTGAGATTCTTCAAGAACACCAACATCTKTGGTGGGTTCTATGATGATGGAACTTAAACAAATTAACTTTTGTCATTTGTTATTTACAGTTTAATTATTTCAGCATCTGAACAAGAAATGCAACACTACCACTAATAAAAGCCAAACTGTAGTTTAGTTTATGATTTAAGTGTGCTTGCTCGGGAGCTGAACACAGTGTAACCTTGCATTTGAGTTCATCTCCACCTACAGCTTAGACAGTGCTCATTTGCTGGGGATAAAGGGGAAGGAAATTGCTCCTGAAACAGGTCTCAGCTAAATTTTGAATGTGGATCTAAATGGTGTTTCTCCCAAATGCTAGGTTAAAAATCTTGACACTTACCACCCATCGCTATCTGCTGCATTTACATTTACACCAAAATCGAGTAGGAACTTCACAATGTGGTGATGACCAGCACACACTGCATTATGCAAAGGTGTAATTCCTTCATCATTTGGTTTACTGGGATCATCAACCTGTTGAAAACATAAAACAGTTCAGCAATTTCTTTTTCCTAAATACTGAATGAGGTTTCCACCGTTTAAAAGCTTACCTCATATATGATTCGTTGTACCAGATCAAATTCCCCTTCCAAAGAAGCATCTAGGAGGAGAGCCAAGGGATTGAACTTCACTCTTAAGCCATGGCCTGTTCTTTCTGAGTTGGGTTTCTTCAAATTGGTACGTTTTGTCTGAATAGAGATGAAGGTTGGAAGGCATCATTTCAGGTTGTACAAATATAAAAATGATTCAGTTATGAATCTTATCTTCTTTAAATTATATTTAGATCTATGCAATCATTTCTATTTACAAGTCTCTAAATAAAAGGCTTGACATATTACTACATTTTATGCAGTTAAAAAATGAAAAAGCAAGCCAACAGAATTTCAAAGCTTCTAATTAAAGATAGTGAGTACAAGGAATGAAGTACTTAAGTCAATGTTTTAAGCACCATCATCTTAATTGTATCTAATATAAACTGAACATGTTTCTGGTGGATTGTCTGAGACACTGTGAAAACTTTTGCTTAGCCTGAAACTCAATTAAGCCCAAGTCTGTACTCAGAGGAATCAGTGCCTTGAATTAGCAGAAATCTCTGCTGTAGGTCAGGCCTGACAAGTTGGGAGTTTTGTTGTAGGAACAAAAAGTACAGAACATGAACCTATTTTATGTGACATTCTAGCAGGTGTTATCAGAAGAAGCATTTTCAAGATCTGAAGCACATTTAAATGTGTTTTGAGAATATTTCAAATCCCTTACATGTGTCCTTGTCACTTTCTGGGGAAAAAATAATCTATTATTAACTACAGCTTTTATAGAATGCTTTTAGTCTCTAGCTCTGTAAGATCTGTTTTCACTTATGCTCCTGTATAGTATGGCTATTTCAGTTTGGAAAACAAGCCCTTCATAGTATGAATAATATCAGTTACTAGCATATTCCATTCTCCCAGTTGTATCCTGGCCCATATGCTCACGGAAAACACATACAAGGCCTTGTGCACACTGCAGTCAAATTCTCAGAAGAATGCAACGTCCCTACCTGAATCAAAAAATAGAGATGAACCTCGGTTTCCAAGAGTGAGTGGCATCACAACAACAAAGAATAAAATCCAGTTTTCTCTGTACTTTTCAATTCTCTAAATGTGGTAGATCTTGGTATTGACAAATACTTAAAAGGCTTTGGTGCAGCTGGAGAAGGGACTTTGGAAGCAATTCATACTATGCAACAAGCCCATTAGAAGAACATTTCTGCAATCACAAGTCAGCTGTGCTACTGCTGGAGTTAGCCCTGGTCTCACATTTCTCTGCTGAGAGGGCAAAAGGAGTGCCTTTCCCCCAGAACAGCTATTTCAGCTTGCCTGCAAATCAAAAAGCTTCCCACTGACATAGATTACCCTTAGTTTCATACAAATAGTTATCTTTGAAGGCCTGGACAAATTAAAAAAACATTTTTCATGAAATCTCAAATTCCAGATTTAGTTCTACAACGAGAACCTCCAAAAAGTTGTAAAACCTAGTACGTACCAATTTCCTGTTACTTGTTTGCATATTTTGCTTATTAAACAGCTACAGTAGTAAAGAAACTAATCCATCAGAATTCTCCCTGGAACTCCCCTGGTTTTCTTTCCTTTTAGTATCATGAAACTTCAAGTGCAAAGACACCATTGAGCAGAAGCTTATTGTCTTCCAGTTATGCTTAAACACAAAGCTAATTCTATAGTTCACAAAGTTGTTCTTTTGCTTTCTTACTTACTGGAGGAAGTGGAGGAGGAAGAGCAGGTGGTAAAGGAGCTTCATCTTCTACTGGAGAACTGACCTCTGGCGTGGGACTGGGTGACTGCTCAGTAGAAGGAACTATAGCAAGATTGTTGTTGTTGTCTTCAGTTGTCTCAGGTGTTTGATTTGTGGTTTCAGTGCTTATCAGCTCCTCAGTAGCAGGAGAAGGTAATTCATTGTCGTTGGCATCTGACGAAGGGGGTGGCTCATCGGGGACAGGAACTGTAGGTTGCACAGGGATTGGTTCTTCAATATTGCCATTGGTACTGGCGTTCCCATTATCAACATCAGCCAAGTTCCCTATGAAGTCCTGTGGATTGCTTGGCTGATAGAAAGGAGCGCCTTCTATCCCTCCAGCCAGGGTATTAAAGCGCTGATACAATAATTTTTGTATATTTGGTCCACTCGGGCCCTCTGGTTCAGTGATGGAGCTGCGTTTCTTTAATGGCCTTGGAGCATTGGCCAGTTTTCTCCTCAAAGCCTCGAGGTCAGCATCACTCTGATACCGTAGGGGCGAGTGCACAATAGGTGTGAGCTTAGTAGGGCTGAGAGGACGGGGAATGTTTTCCACGTTGCTGTTTTCACTGGGTGGTGGAGCATTTTCCTGCTCTTGATCTTTTTCAGAGACCTCAGGCTGAGGCTGAGGCTGTGGCTGTGAGGGAGACTGGGCAGGCAAAGAGCCGTGAAGGAATGGCAAGGGTGAGGGAGAGGTCGAACCAGACTGTAATACAGGCTTTCCATAAACTGAAGAAAAGAAAGATGGAAAACAGTGAAGAACTGTTCTCAAATTACATAATTAAATATTTACAAATAAACTCTGTTGCTACTTGTTTGACACTAATACAGAAGGAAAAAAAATATTATTCTGGGAACTATCAAAACAGAAATAACTACTTACCTGTTAGTGATGCTCATGCTTCTTGCAATTATAAGCTACAAGTAGTATCTGAAATATTTTTCCTCTTTCATAAGGAAACAGTAAGAGGAGAAAAACTCTCTTATCTACACATTGTTTTTTCAACTTATTTATGAAAGTATTGGTAGAGTATCCAGGCTATATTGTTCCCATTACATCTTGTTTTAAATAAAAGGTAAATCAATGCATACTTACTGATAACCTCAAAAATATATGGAATCATTTTGCTGCTATGCTGCATACATAAAAATAACTTTCCTCAAAGATTTAGACAAGTTTTCCAAACCGATATGCGAAGTAAACTAAGCCCAGAAAGAAGATCTTAACAATGTATTTCATAGAAAAAAGRAATAAAGCAAAATATATTCTACCTGCTTTTACCGACTTATTTAAAGTATTGTACACAGCTTGTTGGTAATTCTTTGGTGGTGTTGCTTGCTGAAGATACACTGAGTAGATGGAACTGGAGTTCACTGTTTGTGGCCCTTTTCTGGGAGACTGAGGTCTGGATCCTTTGTCAGCGAGAAAAGGTCTGATTGCCACAGTCAAAGGGAGTTCTGGCCTGCCGTCTCCTCCTGGGAACAAGGGGGCACCAGAGGGCTGATATGTGGGGCTGGGAGGGACAGAAATTCTCTGCTGGATCTGCTGTGAAGAGCTGGGCTGGTGCACGCTGCTGGGTGGTGGGAGCGGAACCGGCCTTTGCCGATTTGCTATGCTGGTGCCCGGTCTGGGCAGGCTGCCATCCTTCCTTCTTTCTAGAGAGTTTGTAGAACCTGTTCCTAAGGGAACTGGGCTTGGATAGGTCCCATAGTTTTGAGGCAACTGCTTGCTTACACCAGGAACTGTTGGTGGCACCTTCCCCAGGTCAAGACCCTGTAAAAGAACAGTAAATAGTACATACTATTTAATTAAATAAAGTACTTGTGAGCAAGAATATTCCTCTTTCAACAAAACACACTAGCAGTCTTGTGGGACAGCAAAAGAGTAAATACGAAGAAGTTGTGTTCCTTAAACTCTAGATATGATTCTACCTGAGTTTATAACAGGATCTCATACCTCAGACATAGGCCACTGTTTAAAGGCACCTTCAGCTGTAATACATTCATATCAACTCAAAACTATTTGCATATATGCAAAGCCTGAATAACTTGTTCTAGGTTCTGGCTCTCACTGTCTAATTGATAACAAACTTGMCAACAAATAGTGTGATAACAGAGTTTACCAAAACAATTTAAAGACCAAGTCCTTATTCTTTAAAAAAGAATTCATAAAGTACTAGCACAGCAGTACAGACAGACAGCATTAGTGGACTCACTCAAGGATGGATTTAATGAATTCTTTTGTGAAATTTTTATGAGAAAAAGAGTGCATTGAAAAAGTAATAATCTATACCAAGGAAAAAGTCTAACAAAGATATGAATTAGAAAAACAGGAAGGAGGGGGGAGATGATTAGCAGAGGCAAAGAGAGAAAAGGGAAAGTAGATATGTAAAAGAACAGGAAGGAATACAAACTACTGAAGTTGAAACAAACCCACACATTTTAATGTGATAAGAACAGAAAGGAACAGGAGAAATACAAAGGTAATTTTCTTTATGACTTTTTAAATAAACAGCAACAGGGAAACTGAATGTGTATCTAATGGAAGTAAGTTCAGCTATGAAGGCCAAAGGTTCATAATTTCAGCAAAGCAGATCTATAAATATACCACAGATGAAACCCACCAGCTTATCAGTACTTCCTAATACTGAAGTTGGCAAAGGCTGGCTGGATATAGTTCCTTGTTTTAAAGCAGTATCCATGCTTGATTCTTTCCAGTCTGTGTTGGAGATCTGAGGGGGCTTTACCACAGGGGTTGAGCTCTGTTTAAGTATTGGCCAATTTCCATCATTAGCTTGAAAACAGACAAAAATACTAGATTTAAGATAATCCATACTAGCATTGCAGACAAACAAAACAACATATGAAATAAAATACCTTCGATTACAAARGGATTAAATTTATTCTAGAAGTGAGATAAATCATTATTAATGTTTGATTCAGAAATCAATATTGAAAGCCAAATCACTGCACAGAATGTGCTGTTCACTACCCTTTAACATTCAAATTGCACTGAAAACTTCTCTGGAAAAAAAAATAATTAAAATTTTGGCTAGAGTGCTGCATATTCTGSTATTAGAAGGCAAACAAATTCAGAGTATAAATCCTTACAGAAACACTTCATCAACACAATTCTTTGGGTACTATCCAGAGACAGTGTCAAATTATGCTAAATGTTAAGTCTATGTAAGCCCTGAGTGGACTGACTCCAAATTTAAACTATGGTTACTAGATTCATTCACCCATAACAYGATGTAAAAAACTCCTTTCAACAGCAGGGTGGAACAAAAGCACACATTCCTTTGCTGGAAGTGGTGGCTAACTCACCTTTTGGTTTTCTTCAACATACTCACCTGATTAGAATTGCCCCTGAGATTTAGTATTAAATTTATAAAGTCAGCTGACAACTTCAACTCACAGTGTCAAGACAAGAGTCATGAGCTTTTATCTTCATCATATGCAAAAAATCATGCATAGCTGCACATAAACTGAGGCAACAAATCCTTACTCAAGGATTGAGTTGTTATTGAATTGTTGCATGGAATATGTTACCTTACTAATCCTGTGAGACTATTTAGTTTCAGTTATCTAAGTAAGCAAAGGACTTTAAGTAACCTAATAATTATATATGGTTTATAGTAACTAAATAATCCCCTGATAGATTCTAGGGACTTGATTTGCCTTTAAAAGATTGAACTTCACATTTCTCTTCCTCTAATACCACAGATGATTTCTCCAGCCCTATGACTTGTAATTGACTTAGTGAAACATTTAAGATCAGTAAAGATGATGTGTAACATGTAACTGGACTTCACTACAGGATAGCAGCTAAAATGGAGGGGGGTTGTGCAYSTTTGGAGATTCAATGAGATTTCTGGACCCCACACTACGACAACATCAAATGAAAATGAGGTATTTAATGGCCAAGTTTTCTATTTCAGTTCTAAGCCCCTAGAAAACAGAATCAGCAGGGCTATTTCTAGAATTCTTTGCCATCCTCTGTCTAGTATAATGGATGGTCTCAGAATAAGCTGCATAGGAACATTCTAATGAGAGTGAATTTAACATCAACAGTTTACTTTCTACCATGAGCCTTACTCTCTTTGTTGAGTATCTCTCAAAACAGGATAAACACTGGCATATTTTTACACTGAGAATACAGTATATAGTCCAGAAATCACTTTTCACACTTGCACTCTGCCAGGAACTAATGAGGCCCAGCTTTAATACTGGCAATATCCAAGAACTGAAGATGTTCTGTTTTTTTTCATTATTGTTTCTAATCACCTGGTTATCAAGAGCAGGACCAAAGAAGTGTCTAAATACGTAGACCCTGAATAATGGCAAATTTTCCAACTATGCACGAAATTAATGTTTATTGTACAAAATACACAAGATGTTCTGTACGTCCAGCAAGGTTATGGTTCAGTAAAACCTTTGTTTTGGAGATCAAAAGGTGTTATAATTGGTTCATGCTAAACATGAAAGCATCTTGATCTGTATGCTTAGTTGTGAAGAAAGCACTTACAGAAACAACAGCAAAAGTCACAACTAATTTAAATATCTTACCTGCAAGTTCAAGCCCACACTCTTCTATTAGAAAGACAGATATACAAAAACTTTGTAATCAGCGTGTTCATCCCCAGATTCTGAGGTAACAGACTGGAAGTAAATTTGGATTCTCTCCTCTCTCTCTAACTCACACTGGCACTGAGGGTGGGGAGTCACTAGCACAGGTTGTCCAGAGAAGCTGGGGATGCCTCATCCCTGGAGGTGGTGTTCAAGGCCAGCCTGGATGAGGTTTTGAGCAACCTGGTCTAGTGGGATCTGATGCCAATACCCTCCTGACAAGCCCTCCCCAGCTCCTGCTCTCAGCCACTTCGGCCAACTGGCTCCATCTTCCCCTCCAAATGTACTTTCTTGCCTGTGCCTGTGAATGTAACAGTGTATTTCAGCTCTCAACAGATCATTGTGCATTTACATAAATAAGACAGTGACACACAGACACAAAAGGTTTTGTGCATTTTCTCTGACRTTACCTAAAATTTTTGTAGGTCTGGATCCAAGATAGTTGCTATAGCAACTGAAGCACACTCCAAGTATAACAGTTTTGTCCAATGGAAGGCAGCAAGATTCTTGCTATTGACTTGGACAGAGTGAGCTTTTTTCCCAACTCTGGGGTCAGTGCAACACGGAAACTCATAGTTTCCCACAAAGTGATTCAAACTAAGCCTGTATTTTGTACATCTATCCAATCTGAGATACACACGCTTTAGTGATTACCAGAAATTTCTAGTAACATTTTTAAAATGTCAAGTTTTTTCAGTGAAGAAAACTCATCCCTGATACACTACTTCAGTACTCCTGGGATGAATTCACTGCAAATCTGTTTCCTTCAAAGGTGAAAAGCAACTTCTCAACCATTTTACATTTCAACAGCATCTTCTACATGCCAGACCACAACACAYGTTCTAAAGATGCTGTTTAATATGCATCTGTGTGCAAGAGCTCAGATGACCATATTAAAAACTGAGTTCTTAGCTAGCCAGAGATCTTCTACGGACTCACAGTGCTGGGTGTCAAACAGAGTAGGTGCCAGGCGGATGACATTGTGAACAGCAGACTGAAGAGAAGTGGGAGGTGACAGAATAGGATCCACTATTATGTCTAAATCAGAAACCTTCCAGGTGTCTGGAGATTTTTTCACACACCCACAGTCTGTCTCTACCGGACACACCAAGGCAGATCCAGTTACACAGAAAAAGAAAGAAAAAAAGTGGTGGAAAAATTATAACAATGACAATGGAGAAAATTAGAACAGGAACACTCAGATAATGAGAAATAAAAGCATGACAGCTGAAATAAATTCTCAATTTCTTTTCTTTCTGGGAGCATACAAGCTTCTCCTTACATAAATTTATTTTACAGAACTTCATTCAAKTACCTTCAGAATAATAAACACAAAGTCAGTCCTAAGGCAGAATAATTACTTTTATAAAATTAAAAAGTCCTGAGGTAGGTCTAGAAGTGGGTATATATATTTTGGAAGGTTGATATTACAAAATCGTCAATTATTTTTGGTTGGTAAACTTGGAAGTTAGGAACTGTCCTTTTCCRTATGTGGAAGAAGAATCCAAAAACTGAAAACAAAACTGTTGTAAATATGTACCTTTATCCCACAATTAAGATATTCCATATTTTTAACACTTTTCCATAAAACCAGTAACGGGGTTTGTACAGATTTTGAATACCTTTACCTGTACATCTAAATCATTAGTTAAATCACTWATATCAATGGGAAAGACTGGTGTCTTTTTAAAGTTCTGTTTGGACAGTTTTACCTACCGACCTTGGGTTTTGGCAACAGGTATTTCTGACATTCTTTCCTACAGAGAGGTTCAGATTGTCTTCCCTCCATCTCTTCCTCCCCATCTGGAAAGCATGCTGCAAATTTTGCTGGAGTATTCAGTTTTAAGTACTCGAATGCATGTGAATATTGGCAGCTTTGGTCATTCCTTACCTAATTTTTTATCTCTCCTAGGAGACCAGGTAAACTAAAGTGCTGTGGTTAGACCAATGGGATCATATATTTTCATTTGTATTATGCATATTTTCCTAGCTTACCATTTCTTAAGAATTCTGATTTTGCTAAGATATGATCAGATGGGTGACATTTGCTAGAACTGAAAACTTAAGGCACAAGTATCATGACCTGCTTCCTCCAGTCTCCAATGCAAATTGAATAGTAATTCTATTTTATAACRTAGATGGAATTATTAATGATGGGGAGATATGGGAGCCAGTTTCAGACACAAAGTTCTGGG
The DNA here is from genome assembly GCA_018881555.1 of Amblyornis subalaris. Lineage (NCBI taxonomy): Eukaryota > Metazoa > Chordata > Aves > Passeriformes > Ptilonorhynchidae > Amblyornis > Amblyornis subalaris. The sequence goes on from JACAXG010000042.1 coordinate 5,324,311, forward strand.
GAGTACTCTGGAGGGGCAGCTTCTTCACTAAATAGGGCAGAAACAAGTAAACAGCATCAATTTTAAGGTTACTCCAGAAATGCTTCAAGGACCACAAATTCCCRTATGTCAGATGGAGCAAAAACCTCCCATAGTTTTATTCTATTTTGCTATTTAGTCTCCTTTTGAGAAGCAGTATTATTATTTCCTCATTAGCTTTGTTTTACTTGACAAAAAGCAACATACTATAAATAGGTATTTATAAATACAGTTTTCCACAAAGTTGATTTCATTATTATATTCAAACACACAAACTAATTGAAAAGCTGTTAAAGACATTACATAGAATCTGTGAAGGAACATATGCTCCTTTTAGGGCTGTGCCAGCCAACAAAATTTTGAAGAAAACATTCAATCGCCTAAGAAAACATTCATGGAAAGAGGCAAAAATGCTACATATCAAATGACTGATGACCAATTCACAGAATATTATTAGCACATCTAAAACTTCCACTACAGAGATTATGCCAACCCTGGGTCTCCTAAGATTATCCCTTTTCAAACCATATGTATTAACAAACATCACACAAGTACTTACCAGATTTTGATCTTCCATGTGTTGAGTTAGGAGCAATGGTGAGAGACTGTGGCTTAACTGGATCTACTGGTACAGCGTAAGTGCCAGCACTTGGAACTTGGATGTAAGGTCCTACTGCTGCCACCCTCCCTGAAGCACTCAAGGATGACTGGGGTGATGAAGTTCCATTAATACGATTCAACTAAAAACGATCAGACAAATTGAAATGTGAATGTCCAGTTAATCCAGGCCTCTGTGCATGAACAGGGAAGTCTAATCTTAATTATCTGGAACCATGCACTGTGGCTAAGATACCTTGATAATTAAGTTATCATATCCATGCTTCTACAAAAAGAGAAAAAAAAATAAAGCAGTATAAAGTATAAATTTTATTCCTTAAAAACACCACCTCAAAAATTAAATTTCTTAGTCACAGCACATAGATGTCTTGTAGACACCTTTAGCTCTGTAAGGTCTCTCTCATTGTGCCTTTCTCAAGCAAATGGTCTAAAATGAGTTCTTAAATGATCAAATATGCATGGGGTTCTCTTTTAAAGCAATACCTCCAGCTAGTAATACATATGGAAATCCAGAATTCATCTCTAAAATACTTTTGAAGTTCCAGACAACTATTAAGCCAAACTTTATCAAACTGTTTATATTTTTATCTGTTTTCCATACTGGAAGATCAGTATTTTATAAAACCCAACTTTTTAATGCATTCATGCTGTGAGACAGCACGTAGTCATGCTTTCCTTCCTAGAAATATAAACTTCTCTGGTTTTTAATATAGTATTTATATAGGAGTCTGTGCCATAAAGAAAAATAAAAGGAAACATTTTTTCTACACATTTTTGGATATCTATGGGAAACCTTAAAATAGCTTTAAGAAACCTGCTACTTTTATCATAGGTTCTTCAGATATAACTCTATTACTTGACTGGGAAAAAGTGAGAATCTATGTAGTTTTTATAGGYCCTTGCTAAACTGAAGTGTGGCCCTTTTAACAGTTTATCTTACAGGAATGTTTTCTTTTTGACGTGCCTCAACTTTTTTCTTGTACAGTCGTTCACGCAGCTCGTTGATTCGCTTGTCCATCATAGCCACCTCCATGTTGCGTTTGTTAAGGAGTTCTTTCTGCTGCTGGAGCTTGGAGTTCTGCTCCTGGTTGAGTCTGTTACGGATCTTCAAAGAGAAAAAAGAAAAAAAAAATAAAAGAGCACTTGTTAGGACAGTTACTTCATTCTGTCTGTTGGCAAGTTGATTTTTAATACAGTGTTAAAAAACCCAAAGCAACTTGGACCAGCAACTTGTTCTGATGTCTCTCATTTACACTTYCACACATCCTGTCACATTAGCATTTGCAACCATGAACAACTCTTAGAAGAAAACAGTGGAAGAATATCCTAAAAATACTAATGGATGCCTATTAAATAYATACAGACTGCATCTCATTTATAGAAAATGGATTGAGGAATTAGGCATAATGACATTTCAGAACTAAATTCTACTGTGAAAAACTAAATCACAGAAAATGTTTGTCTAAAAGTTATGCTTAACCAAGACAGTTTGTCTATCATGAAAACTAAGTGATACAAAACTTGTAACAGAAATTATGCTATTGATTCTATTTCCAGTTCCACATGAGACTCCTTGATGTCTGGAAGGGAGGTTAACTGAACTGCTACTGCAGAGACTGGGCACAGATCCTTCTCTTTGCATGGGGATTAAACTGAAACCTTCACAGCAGTTTTCCAGTAGATTAGAAGGTAGATTACCTTTACAGTTTAAATCAACCATGACACTCTTTATAATTATTTCTCTTGCTTTGCCATTGGCATTTTTTCATACCTTCAGTAACTCTGACATTATCTCAGTGTTCTCATTTTCATGATAATGTTACAAGCAAAAAACACCTGGGGCAAATTTAAGTCTTGATAAACACATATGGGATCATTGTGAAGCACAAATCCTCATCTATTGAGCATCTTTGCACTCAGAAATACTCAAAGGCAAATATGCCTCATATAAACGGGGGAAGGGGAAAAGAGAGAAAAAGGACACTTATTCCTAATGCGTGAAAACATGATTGATTCATTTGTATGTTGTATTTGCTCATCTAAATAAATGAGACTAATTTTGAAATTTAAGTTAATTTTAAAATATTAAATATATTAGAGCTGCTACCTTGATCACAATGAAGTACATGAGTAAACAGAGAAAGCCATCAAAATCCTGATACACTAGCACARAATTGGACAGAATTTCAATGTACATTGAATATTCAATTACTCATGTGAGAGCTACACTCTAGATGTAAATCTTCTAAGAGGAGATATACAATATTGTTGCTGGGAATACTGCATGAATACACTGCAGCTATGGTGCACTATACAGTGCAGGGAATACAGTGCAGCTTGTACTTTTGATTACTCTGTTAAAACGTGTTATTTCATTCTTAAGTATTTTGTTTACTTACACTAGATAATATAGCTGTATTTTCATAATATACTTTAAATTTATTTTTATTCACTGTCCAGTCATGTCTCCAAGTTAAGATGACATCTAAGTGAGCTTGCTATACCCAGTTCAGTGCAAGATAGAGAAGTACCAAAATTAGTTTTACAACATTTTTTTGAGAGAGATTAAAACAAATAATAGATTATGTGAACATTCAGTATTTCAGTACTGGGGGCTGAGAAATGCCCTTCAAAACACTTGCACACTTTGTATCATTATGTGCATAAGAAACAACAAAAATGGTTTTTAAGGTAATGAAGTTCTTTCTGAAAAAAGGTTATATGCCATCTACAACCTCACATATTAACAGCATTCCAATACACTACTTTTATGAGATGTAACAGAACCAAATGGCCACTCATGAGCTTTAATACAATTTTTAAAATTTACAGGTATAATTCAAATAGCATCTTTTTGTTACTTACCTGTAGCTCTTGATACAACTTTTTTAATTCTACTGCTGYAGGCCCTGTCATTTGTCCATTGTAAGACTGAAACCCATTCAATTTCCCTTTCCTTAAATCCTCCAGTTGCTGAGTAAGTTGATCTACTTTTAACACTGCAGCCTGCAGCTCCTGCTGCTTTTCCTGGAACATGGCACTTATATGCTCAATTTCAGTTGCTAAAATTAACAAGATAAAAATAACAAAAACAATTAAATAAAGCAGAAGTTGTTAAYTTTTCTACAAGTATTAATAAATGCAACACTAGCTTTACACCTAGTATATGTATGCACATATAAAATATTTGCATTGCAAATTTGCTAACAGCCATATTTTTCTAATATGCTAAGAGTCAGTAATTTCTAATAGTTAGAGAATAGTCTTATTCTGACTTTGACTATGAGCAACAAACAAAAAGTTCTGTCATATACAAATTTCATGAAAACACAGTATCTCCAGAAGACAAAAAACATTCTATTTAAAAACTTGCTTCAATGCTGTACTGACTTGCAGTATAGCATTATTTGCTAGACATGCAGTGAACAGTAAGTTAAACAAATTAAGAATTCCACATACACAGATTGCCATTCATCATCTTGCTGTAGTCCACTTGTCCTCTCATGGCACGGATTTTTTTCAGCTTTGTCTCTTGGGTTTCAACACGTTCTTTAAGTTTTTGAAGCTTTTCACTCTCAGAAACAGACTGCTGCTGGCGACGTTCTTGCTGCTTCAAGTAACGCAAACGTTGTTCCTGACAAAATGGGGTTTTAAACAAGAGGTACCTGTTACCCCATTATTTAAAAAACCCAACACACTAACTTAGAAAAACCTATCACTTTGATCAGGTTTTTTACTTCCACAAATCAGGAAAGGTTGTATTTCATTAAAACATGTACCAGTCCTAGAAAAACTCTAACATCAAGTTAACAAATCTGTTTCAGAGCAGAGATTCAAGATTTTTTTAGACCAATTTTTAAAATCATATTTACATAGATATGCAAATACCACCCTACTCTGAACACTCATTCAAATACATCTGTGAAGCTTCCTCTGGCAGTTGTTTTCTGACGCTATTAACAGTTTTCTTGCTRTTGCAAAATAAATTGCCAGTGCTGTTTATCCAGCTTCCCAAAGACGACAAAATACATCCAACAGACCATTTTCAACAAGATGATCTGCTATAAGATAATGTTCTGGTTCTAAATAACATTGCTTCTACTGGCCACAGAAGGAAAATTTTTTTTCTGTTTTTTATTTCCATCAAGAAAGAACAACAGAATCAACACGTTGACTCCTAGGTACTCCAAGCATCCAAGGCATACTGTATATTATAACACCTCAAACAACATCAACAACAATGTCAGAATCATTAAACCCCCTCCCCACTCTGCAAACATACTTAGATTCTTACATCTCGGAGGCTTTGGAAAYGTAATATATGAATATTTATGAATTAGGCATATTCTCATTTCACACCACTATTACTGTACTGGAGTGAAAGAGCTACTAAAGATGAGCATGGAGTCAAGCCTGTTCTGCCATAGATCATGAAGGGGGCCACACAAGAGATAAATAAACCCTAGCAACACCTTTATAAAGACACACGACATAGGTTATTACAGTAGCATTTACACCGAAAGACTGTGCATTGCCTAGGCTAAGATTATTCTGGTAAAACGATGGATTTCTCAAGATATTTCTTGAGCTTATCTGAAATGGATTAGTGTGTTTTTCTCTATCCACAAAACTTATGCTTGCATATGTTGAAAAAAATCGATCTGTATATAACTATTACCTTAGCAACCAACATTTGCTGTTGATTTTCAATCTGCTGCTGTTGTCGGGCAGCCATATCTTGCAGCTCAGAAAGAGTGAGYTCAACACGTGGATTCCCAACCTGCAGAACAAAAAATGCTACATGAATGTGTTGATGTGTATTAGGCATTCTGACCATACAAGCTAAACTCCCACTCCTCAGAGGAAGGTTAAAGCCTCCTCCCAAGYCCTCAGAGGAAGAATGATGATGGGCACCTGTGAAAGAGTGAGGAACCTCAGAGCAGAAAGGAGGGACACAGACCATGCAGARGGGCAGAAAAACCAAAAAGCAGAAAAATGGATGGAGAGGAAAACTAACAAGAGAGGGGAAAAAAAGCCCTTATCCTATATTTAACACCTCTCTGTTCAAATGTTTGTAGCAYTGGCACACAGCCCTGGTATGGCACACAAGAACACAGATGCAAGCAGGTATTTTAGGCAGTACAAAAATCTAAAGCTGCTTTCCTCTCCTAAAATCTTCAGCATAACTGCCTTGGCAACTTAAACTGCTGGTTCACATTGTTTACCTAGCACAGGACAAGACCACATGACAACCCTTAAAATAAAGGGTTACTACGCTCACATCCAAAGATGGTGAAAAATCTGACATATYGGGGGCATTCAGGGCAAGAATCTGTGAAAAACAGTCTGTACAAGAGAAGCAAAGTAAAACTGATCCCTTTTGGATATAAGTAAGTGGCTATTACTTTGAATGAAATGCAAAATATTAGCCAGGCTTTATCACTCCTTTTGCATTTCAAAACTAACACATTTACAAAATTAGGATAGAGACACAATTGATGAAAATTCTTTAAAATTCACATAATGTGTTTTAAAAAATGAATGCATTGTTTCAGTATATTCATAGTTCTATCAACAAATATAATTTACGTCTATACATTAAATTATTTCAACCACACTTTCTTGTATGCAATCTCGAGAAAGATGTAACAAGACAAACTCCAGAAACTGACACTTGCTACTCAGAAAACCAAAATCCATAACCTTAAAATTGCATGGTTTAACCGCAATTTCAGAATTTCCACAGAAAGAAAATACCAATCTTTGAAAAACTGTGCAGCAAAGTTCAGAATAGCCCAACATTTGTTCCAAAGTATTTACACATAATTCAGTCAATTTTTTGGATCCATGTAAAAGCTGGACTACTGCACTTTAATAATTCAGTAAACAACCTCATATTTTCACCAAACTACATGACTACACTATTAGTAAACCCAATTAGAACTACATCATGGCCTACCCCCAATATAGTCAATACTACTGAAAAAGAAAAGATAATTAAGTATTTTGGATATATTGAGAAATTAATGAGATACATTGAGAAATGTTTAAAAATGGAATGAGGTCAAAACATTTTACAGAAAAAAAAAGTAACACCCACATCCCTCAATCAATCCCACATCAGATTGTGGATCTGATCACACCTGATCCCACAGGAAAGCTGATTTAGCTGCTCTGCTTTTCTGGGCCCACCCTACTGATGTCCAGTGATGTATCCCCTGCAGTACTTGTACTGCACTCTAAGAAAAGTAAAATTCTTCCCTAACATCTTGTTGACACTCCAGTATCTCAGGCACTTTGAATGCCTTTTTTAATATTTCTACATCAAACTCCTACATAAGTAAATATCAGTTCTCCAACCAAGGCACAATACAGAACTGTTTATTTAAGCTTCATTCAGGAAAGGAAAATACTATTTGTTTTAAAATTACTGATTTCTCCTTTTTTTTCCCCCTACCTGAATTAATAGTTCATGTTTCTGCATATAATTTTTCTAGTAAGAGATGAACCTCAAGGTCAGTCACTAAAACAAACCAGATTCAGATCACTAAGTTTTAAAGCTGCTGCATCTTGGACATATGACATAGACGTGTCAGCTACAATGTTTATATAAAGTTATGTCCCTATTTGAACATTTCCCACTGAATAAATTATGAAGTGAAATTATAATTTTTACTGGAAACAACAACTGAAATTCCTCTTACTAGTCAGCAATAAAGAAAACTTTTTCTAGTAGAGAAGTAATTAAAAGAGGTAAAGTCCACTCAAAATACTAATTTTCTATTTCAACATGGGGGGAAAAAATAGAACCCAGTAGGGTGTACTTTTTTTATCAGCATTACTTATGCAGAGAACAGTCCTTCCCAATATTCTTTCAGGCCAAGTAACTTGTAGGCACTTGTAGCCACAGAGAGAGACATTTTATTATAAATTACTGACTGAAAGGCACTAATTTTGGCTAAGAAAGTAAGGAAGCTTTTCCAAGTGCCATCCACAAAACATGTTTACTTGAGACAAGAAAAATCAGATGTTGCTCCCAAAACATATTCAGGCTCTGCTGACTTCCTTTGGCACTACCAATTGCCAGAAAAAAATAAACCTCTACATCTGCTTCTGCTGGACTCTTCAGGCAATTTTTACAAGGGACTCAGAATGGCACGAAGGCTTCCCTCTGGATCACTGTTTTTAAAACTTAAAAGGGGAGTGTGTGTGAACTGATAGTATTTTCTCGATACACATGTGCTCTCTCAGAAATTTATACCTTGCATCAGACTATGGAAAGCTTTCCTAATGGTTCCCTTCTTTCTGCTTTGATCACCAGCTGAAGTGAAAAACATTGCTAGCTCATTGTATTTCCAGTAGAAATTTTGACTATAACACTGTCCAAAAAATAGAGAGATGCTTTAATCTGCTGAGAAATCTTGTTAAAAATATATCCAGACTCAAAAAGTGGTATCTGTATAGGGGTCGTGCACATTTCAAAGTTAAAAAGCCATTTCACCACGTGAAACTTACAGATTTTCTAAATGGGTAATGTAATCTGGAGTGCACAATGACAATAAAAAACTGGTTTGTAAAAGCACCAGAAACAAATAAAAAACCCCCAATACAGTTTAATCCAAGAGCTCAGAATTTTTACTGCTTTAAATAGGCATATTTGAAAGTATATCTCATAATGCCTGGAAAAAACACTGCATTATTTTGCATCACATAAAATATAGAAGATTAATTATAAGATTAATGCAAATATTAGCGTCTCCTTGAAGAAGCTATTAACTACTGTAAAACATTCCTTTTAGAAAGCGTAATGCCTAAAAACCTTTTATAAATGGCAAAGCACAAGAACATGGGAAACAGTGGTAATTAACCATTTAAATATAAACACCCTATGAGAAATCTTTTAATGCTCACTTCACTGAATACCAGTAAGTATCCCTTTCACTTCCAAGAGCTACACTATACTTAGGAAAGAAAACAGGCTGCTGAGGAAACATAGCATTGAACCTGTAACTTCACTCGCAGTTTTCTCCTTTTCATCCACATGGCAAAAGCTGTAAACAAACAGATGGAGCAGGATTCCTCTTCAACAACAAATCAATTATTTTCAGATAGTCTGTTGCTGGTTTCAGGTCTCCAAAACAGCACAACTTCATTTTTGAAACAGCATGAAAAACAACGCATCCTTCTCTTGTTGAGATCTAGTTAAATCAATTCGTTTAGAGCACTTCATATTAGTTGAGTCTGCTTCCAATAATCTGCATGCAAACACCACCACAGAAAAAAGCCAGTCTCAGTCCTTCAGAACCTCAGGCTAGGCCAGGCAAAGAGAGCACTGCGTTTTCAGTTCTTTAATGAGGTTGTTGGTTTCTCAGATTCTTAAGGTTGTGCTGTTCCTACTAGTTATTAACAATTCCATCCACTAAGTCAGACACTTACCTCTCACAACAAACATGAGCCTATCACATTTAAGGTCCAGACCTCCTCCTTCCTCCTGCAGCAAAGGAAACCGACCTCCTACAGAACCGACTTGTGAAGGAGGTACTAAAAAGCCACTACAAATACCTACTCCTCCAGATTCCACAGATTCATTTGCTACACGGTGATACATCAAAGCAGACAGTTTTGCTGAATTGTAAATTTCTTTTCATTGATTCATAGCACCATTTACACAGAGATGAACTCCTAAATGAAATGCCATAGAGCAAACACTGCATTATTAGGCACTAAGGAATTATGTATGTCTCATCTAGACAAGAATAATTTAGACCTATATTCACCAATTTCTTAATATTGACAGGGATCTTAAAAAAATTGTATTTATGTTATTTAACATGCACTTTAAAAGGGCATGATGAAAGACAGAATTCATAATGAACTAGAGTTCCAGCTTCTGACATCACCCTTCTACTACAAGCTAATATTTTACCATTTGATGATTAATATTTTTGAGACAGGTGAGATGAATGGTACAGTAGTAATTAAATAGTTTGGGAACCAGTTTACAAGCAGCCTCAAAACAAATCATACCTTAGGCATTTAATTAAGGAAACGAACCTCCTCTCATATTTATTTCTACATATTAGTCTTGTCACTCTGAAAATTCATTTTCTTATTCCTCCTTCCTTTCTATGCTATGTTTAATATCACAAACTCCTCAGTCTACATACTTCTGGGCTATTATGAATGGCTTACTCATTGGCAACATGCAATGGTAAATGAAAAATTGCACCTGAACTCAAAATATTTCTTTGACAAGCAGGATGTACTGTAGTCAACAGATGTAAGCAATAAGGGCAAAGTTTTTTGCCTTTATTCCCAACAGTAAACTCTCTTTTAAAAGGAATCTAATTATGTCAATATTAAAATAAAAACCCCATGAGACCAACCTTTTGAATAGATTATTTTTTAAAAGATGATAATTGGGATGTGGTCTGATTTTACATTTCTTTGCCACCATGCTTAACCCATGAAGATACTTATTTTGATAATTTTCTAAGTYTGCACTAGTAAGAACAGAGTTACTTTGAAAATAATAATGAAACATACACTACGCCCACATCTCAGACTGTTATGATTTTAAAAGAGCTTTAAAGGAAAAAACAAGTATTCAAAAGCTTTACAGGCCACCATAAGGGCTGGCGGTCTCCTGTTTCAGTTCAGCAACACCCAGCCACTCCAACAGCCAGTGTAAAGCATAATGTGACCAATTAATTGAAAAAGAAGAGCAGAGTAGTACAAGAATTTACTAATCATTTCCTGCATACTATCTCTTCGGATCTTTTTCTAGGTTTGCAAGAACCACCATGTCATTAACTTCCCTTATCTATTCCTTCCTTCTTTTTAGTTCACACCCATCTCCCACACAAATCTTCTGAAGTTCCCTTCCCAAAACCCTGCACGAGGAACCATAGGTTCAAGTACCTCAAGCTGCCTGAAACTGGCCAAGCTCCACCTTCTCCTGTGCATATTTCTTGTACACTCAGTCATGTGTTATGGACTCTCTCACATGTTTTCTAGTCTTCTTCCTATCATTCACCCCCATCACCTCTATCTTGCTCCTCATTTACTGCTTCTCTTTTTGTAMTTTGTTCCACCACTTTGTTCCTCTCTCGTCACAATCAGAAATGAATCCGAGGTTAAACCACCAATTGCCAAGGTTAACATAGCTTAGAATGGGATCAACCAGTACACAGACAGTCGAGAAAGTCTGTGCCTKAGCTTTTACCGTGGAGCCCAAAAGGGTTGGTTCTGACTTTGACCATCAAAAGGGCAACCCAGAAAGTTTTTCTGCTTGTATCCCACTTCCAACCATCTATTAATTTATTAAAAAGTCGATACAGAGCAGCTACTGAAGATAATGCAGCACATACCCCACCTGAAGCCCACCTACACTGTTGATAAGGAAAACAGAAAAAGAAGGCAATCCTCTGAAGTCCTCCATACCTCCCTTCCTGTGATGGTAAAGGTAACTGTATCCTCAACCAGAATAAATGTGAAAAAAACCACTTTATCCAAATGGGTACAACACCAGCATATCACAGGCTGGTGGGGAGCGGAGAGATATTCATCACAAAACCAAAACCCCAACCCCCTCCAAACCACAGTGCTATTAGAGGCAGAAACTGCAACAGAGAGAGAAAAATCCAAGAAGCAACTACTTTAAGCTCATGAAAGAATTTACACGCCCCACGTGGGAGACATACAATTGTGGAAGAGACATACAATTTTGCCATGGCAAAAAGAAAACATCTTCACCATCCTAATAGGAGAGGACAGCAGAGGCCAGAAAGGTACCACAAGTTGCTCCTGAGAAGGCTTAAAATGGCTACACAGAAATGCAAAGTAAATACTTTGGTTTTACTGCACTTACTGAAAGACTCTGCTTTCCATAATCCATAGCAGTCTTAAGTTGCTCTTCCTAGGGCACAGGAGGGAATACAAAACTTATCTCCAGACTAGGAGTTTACCTTTGTAGAGCTGTCAAACCCCAGAAATCTACAGAGCTACATGACAAACGGAACTGACAGGTCTGGAACTAGGTATCCAAGCACACAGGCAAAAAGGGAGCAAAGTGTATTACATAAATGAGCATTTTCCCAGAATGAAGCAGAACGACAACCATAAAATGAACAGGGGGAGGTTGGAGTGCTCTCCAGCCAGTGAATTCCAGACTGGAATCAGGGCTCTGACAATCCTCAGCCTCCCCAGAATAGGGAGCTCTCAGCACTGTGGACAATCCCTGCATTTCCTCCCCTGCGCAGCATTTACAGCAAAGGAACAGCAACTCTGGCTGAACAACTGCAAACTGCGAGAGCAGGAAAGAAAGCAAGAGCTTGCTTTGCCTGCTGAATCTACCAAACGACTTCCTAATTCTCTAATGTTAACTTGGACACGAGCAGCAGAAGCCCAGATGTGTAACATCTTTGCCTTAAGCCTCATTCAAAATAAAATTTGGGGGATGCTCTAACTAGCCCAGCTGGCAACAAAGCTTTAAGGGTTGCTGGTGAGAATATCCAACAGACTTTGGGTACCTGTCCTGGGCACAACAGTAGTGATGAGGAAAACAAATGGAAGATATCTGAGCTTATTATACCAGTTCTGTATCAGATAGGTCTTACATGAAAAGTATGTGGTTTCCTTGTGCTTTGTAAAGTAACAAGGAGGAGAATACAGGATGGAGCATCTGCTGAAGATAGTGATTCAGACCTCCTCACATTTCTGAAACATACTGACCCTATATATCATCAAATTCAAGAATTTTAATCAATTTTTGACCACATTTTCCATAAAACCAGATGTTAGTGACATGCACAACAAGACAACTTGAAAATCCTTTGTGAAAACTCATGTGTAATGCTATAAAAACACAAAAGAAAGTATCTGTTTCTATTTAAACTGAAATAGAGTTTTTGCTGATCTCCACATGGATGACATTATTTCCAGTTTAGTGGCTTTATCCACAGCTCTGCCTTGCCTTTTTTTTAATTGGGTCAGAAACATGCCGATAGCAGAAATCCATTTTAAAGAATCCAATGACAATAGCACGTGCCTTTTTTTAGCTTAATGGAAATGAACGAGCTAATTAAACCCATAAAAAGCACACAGAACATTGGGAATTAAAGAAAAATCTACCTAGTATGTGTTCTCTCATGATAATCAAACAATCCTGAAATTAACATTACAAATAGAATCAGGTAACTTTACTCCGAAATGCTATTATAAAATATTATTGTACCATGCAAATTAATACACCAACAGTTTCTTACAATAAACTCACTTCAACTGCATCAGTTTGCTGAAAAATCTCACATTATCTACAGTTGATACAAATCTTAACCCCTCTCAATCTATGCTATCTTGTTAGCAATTCCTCCAGCTGGCTGATGCTTGTGAGTCACTCTATAGTAAAATGTTTAAAGTCTACTCAGTATAAGATACAGACTCCAGATTTCCTGTTTTCCCATATTACTTTCTTAGAGATCTCACAAGTGAGGCTGTCATCTATTTTGAGCAGAACAGCTAAGAAAAGGCTGAACTTAACAAAAATGAAAACAATGTTAAAATAGATTTTCAAACTTAGAAATGGATTTAAGCATATACTGAACATCTGCTACATCTGAAATAGACTGCTTATAAATTACTTGTAGGAAAGTAATATCTGAAACGTGTTTATTTAAAGCACTACTTTCTTCCTTGTCCTTGCAGCCACTTTTAAACAGCTGCAGAAATCTTAAGCATGTTTATATTAATTTTAGTGTTGGCTAAAATAGCCAGTAGCTGATTTGAATTAAAACATCAACTTCATGCTCCTAAAAAAAAGGGTCTTAAAAGAGATTACACATTCTTGTTGAAATATCAGTTGTGCACAAAATCTCAGACCTTTTTACAATACCAATCCTTTTACWCATAGTGATTTTGAGTAATAGACAAATTAATTCTAATTTGACACGTTGAAAATAAAGTGTCTAGATCCTTTAGAAATAGTCTTGGAGCTATATTTTTCTAGGTCTTTTCTAAAAGCAACAGCTTACTCTGATAGGATTGCTAAGGATGGTTAAGATGCACTTATCACTAGCCTGMATAACATGTTTAGTACCTATCCTGTGTTTATTCTTCCCGTAATTGCTTCAATAAGAAGTTTTTCTGTGGTGACGTAACATTGTTCATATGAAAACAGTAAAATAAAACATTTCTAAAACACAAAAGCACTGAGAGTAACTATCCTGTAACTGAAAACGAGGTTGCGACCTTAGTGTACAATTTGCACTTCCCGTAAAACCAAAGTGTCAAAAAGCAAAAGTTGACCATGACATTTTGAAGTAATAAGCTTTTGATAAGGCCCTAAAATGTAAGAAAGAGAGCAAATGCATGTAACAAAATCTGATTAACTAAGAATTTCAATTCAGAGAGAAGGCGTTACAAAACCTGAGCTGGTCTGCATTCCAGTCATGTGACAACTAAACCCACAAYCATTTAAATTACAGTGCAAAAGCTACACAGCACTTAAATAATGTCCACTGAAGTGTTAAACTAACAAAATTTTGAAAAGTCATTACCTGTTCACTATTTTCCCACGTAACTGCAAGAGAGCACATCTTTATTTCGCAGCATTGCCCGTCAGCTGTAAACACTTGCGTTGTTTCAACATGCTTCAGCTCCATCTTTCTGCTATTTTCTGTCTACACTACTGGTTTAATAGTTTGTTGTGAACAAGCCAAAACAACAACCATGCACATCTTATGAGTTCCTGCATGGCTTTTTGGCTCAGTGCAATCAATAGTGGGTAGGATGCCTTTTCATCTTATTCCATACGAAATAAAGGTTTTCCCAAACTCTTTATCGATATGAAAAGCTGTCTCTCTGCATTCATCAACAATCAGCTAACGGAAAAGGCTAGTGGATTTTGCCAGCAGTAAAAGACCTAATCACGGCAAGATGAAGCCAGCTGTCAACTATAATCAGCTTGATTCATTGCACTTTTCATATTCAATGGAAAATGTTGAGCAATACACAGTTCTTTCACAGGTATCAGGTTAAACTGAAMATACACGAATATAGACGATTTAGCTTCAGAAAGACATGGATTATTTGTATTTTGGTAGTATTACCAATGCCGTGSCAAAACTGAATACCAAAGAGGTCAGAAAAATAATTGATTTTTGTATGTAATTTTACTGTTTAAAGTGGCAGCAAACCATACCTCCTGAAACATAATGAAGAGTTTCTTTATTAACAGAGAYTGCCTAAGGTAAAAGGCAAGCAGTACAGTCAGAATAGATACCCCAATCTCATGCAAATAACCCTTCCAGTGTGTGCTATATGGTTTTCCCTACATAATTCAGCTTTTTCTTCTATCTTGCAGGCAACAAGATGAATATACGAGCCAGCAATAAAGCTAAAGTGTGTCTGCGCAACAGCATAAATCAAAAAGCTGAAAGCCAGAGAAGACTGGAACAAGCCAAAACTTAGACCCAAGGATTTTTAAATATTAAACATTACAGAAAATAMTAAACCCTATTAACAATTTCTTATGTATCTACAAGTCAGGATATTGTGGAAGACAAAAACACCAAAAGATAAAAAGCTGTAATTTACCTCGTCAAACTCAAGAATGGCATGCGAGCTCACCCTCTCTTCCTTCTTTCAAGAAAGTAACTCGAGCATGATTCAGTGCACTTACACAAGAGATCCAGCCAAATGGGTCTCCATAAGGACACTGAAGAACTCTATGTCCAAGCACAATACAGAGACTATTCCAGCTGCATAAAGAACAGGCTTATTTTTAGCAAGCAAGAAAAGGTATGAGCTGTAGAGTAAGATGATCCACTAGGAATACAAGAAGAAGAACAAGTTCAACTCCCTTGCTCCTAAATTAGCCAGAGGGACTTTCATTTTTCTCGGCTTTGATCCGAGGAAGACTGCAGGGGGAACAAACCTGACAACAATTAGATCTGGAGGCAGCTGCAGAGACAATAGAGAAATGGAAAGGTTCACTCGCCTGGGAAAAACATGCAGGTGGGAAATAGGTATGCCTGGTGTCCAGAGGCGAGATGGACAGGAAACTAAATGAACAAGTCAGTGAACATGGAAAGGTGTGTCACAGAAAGGAGGCCACAGCAGCACTGCATAAGAAACACCACAGAGACCATGGAAAAGATGAGAGAAAATACTGATCTGCAGATGACATAGCTACATAAAAAMCAGAACTCTAAACGTGGACTGAAAATGAATAGTTGGCCTTGTAAGTACCAGAAGAGTCTCCTGCTCAGAACTGAATGCTGCTCAGAGACAGAGACAGTCTAAACTCTAAACTCTCCAGCTTTCACATTTAAGCTCTTGGAGCTCTGCACCAACATGGGGAATTTCATAGTCCRTCTCCTGTAAAGAACTACAGATATAAATGGAAGGACAAGTCCCATCTTCCTTACAATAACATAATATTAAAATATTTGGCTTAACTAAAAATGAAACTAAATGTGACTGCAAAAGGATAGAGCTGTGACAAAAGGCATTGAAGTTTACAGTGCTGGCGTAAGGGCTGCACAGCAACACTTCATGAAAAATAACAAGTCTTTAAGTAACGTTTACTTTATGAGCTAATGTGTACMATGTTACGCATCAGCTGAAACACTTATTCTAAATCGTTCTAACTTTATATAAGGGCCAAGCAGCTCAGGATCTCTATGCATAGTGACAACTGGAAGCAATTCTTCACATGCTTCATTTAGTTAGAAACCTGCAGAAAAGAGTGAATTGTATTGCTCTACAACCACAACACAAACACAGGAAAATAAATACCATAGTTAAAAGGTTAACCAAACTTCAGTACAGACTTCTCATCCTCCCTCTCCCATGGATATCTGCAACCAAGTTATTGCTGTAAAACTGCAAAGCCATGAGTGAAGAAAAGCAAAGTCASACCTGTCAAAATGGGAACTAGAGGTATAGATTCAGTAAATGGTGCAGTTTAGGTATTTTTTCCTCTGCAAAATGGGAACCCATCTGTTGGTTGTAATGGACTAGAAAACCACATACTCGGTTCCTGTAACTTGTTGAACAGAACTCTCTCTGATGCCCAGAAGAGCAGCAGAACTATAAAATCTGTGCASTACAACTGAGTGTGTGTAAATGTCTGTATACAAGTCTATATACTGTGACTATCTCTCATATTCACAGCCATCTAGATAGGTATCTGGTATCTAGAGCAACAGAGATTAAAAAACACATAAATACATGGAGAAGACATGCAGGAGAACAGTCCTTTCACAATGTTCCAAGTGGGTTCCAAGAATGTTTCCTGGTCCCAACTAGTCAAACAATCCTTAGACTCTTCAAACYAAACTAAGTCAGACATTAAAAGTGAGTATTAGTCATAAACTAATGCTATCACAATTAAAGTTGTAACAGGAAAATAATCAGTGTGATAAAAGTTATGAAATTATTCTCATAAAATGTAAACATCTAGTAACTTTGTCCATTCTGGAATGAAATATATTCGAGATTGCACACGACAAGTCAAAATACTGTTTATGACATTCCAAACACAAGAAAGAGGTGATTCTGCCTAAAAAGTTTGAAAGAGGCCTCRGAGGGAGGTATGAGGTCAGAAGCATTTAAATTCCCTACAGTTCCACAGAAGTTCTTTCTATGGGATAACACAACTAGTCTTGTAGAGATGCTCCCCTACATAACTATCCTTTACTGAGCTGTGAAGAGACTGGGATTTCTAGTCCAGCAAGAATTCAAAAGCTATTTGTACACATTAAAATTAGCTTTAGACTGTAATTTTTTTTCTACTTCCTAATTTAATTTTTTTCCTTAAATCCTTTAGTTGGATTAGTTTTTCTATTTGTTCGAAGAACAACATACTGCCAGCTGTCTGGAAAATGCTTCAAACAGACTTAAAGAACTGTATCAGTCTGCAGAGAATCCAAACTCTATTAAACTGACCTAGGAACTGAACTAGGAACTTGATAGTGCAGAAGGCTGCTGTGGGGGCAGCAAGGCTTCCCTCTTTGACAGGTAAACAATTTTAGGAATGTATGTCATAGATGAGGGAACACTTTTGACAGTAAAAGTGGCAGATAAAATATTTTTTTGTCTCCTTAACAAAAGCAACAGAGAAAATTGCAGCAGAAAGTTAGGAAAACTGGAATCTGAACTAATTACTCTCTCATTAGAAGCCAAAAATGTTCCAGGAAGCCTACGTGAAAATTTCTTCAGAAAAAAAAATATTTTTCTGCAAACTGTTGGAATTCCTTGTGCCCAAATTGTTGTAAATCATCTTTTCTTGGAATTATTTGCTTTGACTTTCCTATGAGACCCCTGAATCTAGATTTCAAGAGTAACATAGTTTTTTCTTCATTTTAAAACAATTTGATTAAAACCTGCCTTATATGAATGGCAGCCTCTTCCAAGCACATTGTTAAATGTTACAAACAGAAAGTACTTAATACTTACAAGCTTATATTAAATTGAATTTGCAGCTCAGCTTTGAAGAACAACTTCTATCCAGACTAAGCTCTTTATCCTTCAATAGTTCAAATGAGAAACTTAAAGCAAGTACATATAACATATTTCTCATCTCTTGAGGTTATTGCTCCTGTTAAAAATGTAACTTGTTTGCCKTTTTCTCATAATTAGATTTTCTTGTATCTTTGCCTGACAGGTTAAGGAAACCTTTAATTACTTTGTCTCTGCAARAATACTTGTAAATACCCCCCCTCATGACAAAACATTCATTAGATGTTTAATGCCTTTTTATCTGGTCACACTKGCATGGATGAAATGGTTAAAACTAATGGACAATATATAATACTCAAGGATTTTGGCATCACATGTAAGTCTAACCAAACTCTAAGCCTAGAACTGGACAAGCCATACCACAGTCACTCAAAAGCAGTGTAGCTTTACTACTGTCATGATGGAGTGGAATAYAGAGACTGCATCAGAGTATCTACTCTCCATCAGCAACTACACGCTCTCTGACGTTAAATCAGGGCTATGAAAAACTGCCTCATGGGTACAAATATGTAGAAGTTTTAGCCCATCTGTTAATGGAATTTCCCTAAAAATTCCCTCAGCATGAAAGTGTAAGAGTCCTCTGAGACTAAAACAGCTGGACTACCTGTCATCAAGTTTTTGCTAAAAGCCTGATTTGAGACACCTTAAYAGAAATAGTGCAGATCAGTTCTGTTATCTAATTAGCACAAAATTTTAATTCTCAACTTCATCTACTGATCAGAGCTTCAAAACAAAGAAAACTTGCATGAGTGTGTGTCTCCAGTTTGGGATGATGAGGATGTTTTCTTTCACTACATGAGATTCTTTCATACTAATGTTAACACAAATTGTGCAGTGAGAGACAAAATGAGGCTCCACTTTGTATTTCTTGGCAAAGGCTTCAGTCAATATCCATTAAGAAAAAGGCTTATTGATATCATTCTCCCTAAATCAGGGGAGCAATTTTAGAAACAGCAAAAATAAATTAAAAAGAAAATGGCACAGGAGACCACAAAGTGACATTTTATACTCCCCAAGTAAATTACCAAGTACAAAAACAATTTATACTTAAAGTATATTATTATTTATATTATTATTCTATTGTTTATATTTATATATAAGCAACTACAGCAAATGAATATTTCTTCAGATACAGACTGTTTTCATTACACTAATCTACTTTTACTCAGTCCAATACATTTGACTTCTGTCATGTTCCTGTACCATGTCCGTTTTTCCCCCTGAGCTACATCTGTTATCCTGTTTTCTCATCTCCAAGAAATTTCTGGGTTATCTGATTACCTTTTCACCTGGACAACTGTCATCATCCAGTCAGTGCTTTTTCTGGGACTTCCCTTAAGCACATCCACTTCTCCCATCGATGGCTGGCAGCTGCACCGGGACAGGGCTCCCCAGTCCCTCTCCTGTCTGCCACTGACCCCCAGTGGTTTCACCTATGTTTGCTCTGCCTCGCTGTTCACAGACTGCTGCTGCTTCTATGGAATGATGCTTGGAGCATACTAGCACATCTGGAAGCAAACAAGACCCAGCACTGTATGACCACTGTTTCAGGGCCACTGATCACAGAATCAAAGAATGATTTAGGTAGAAAGGAGCCTCTGGAAGTCATCTGGTTCAATAAGCCCTGATTGGAGCAGTTCAGACTGCTCAGGACTTTATTCAGCTAGATCAAAATTCCACAGACTCCGAACAGTCTGTTCCAATGTCTGTTACTCTCAAACATTTTTTCCCGTATTTATTTAGAATTCCCCTTGCTACAACTTGTGTTCAGATCCAACTGGCTCAGTTACACAAGCAAAGGAAAGGAAGAGGAGGAAGAGGCAGCTGTTCTTAGAGAAGAGAATCCCTCCTGAGACATTGTCCAAWCTCCCTGGAAAAAGGAAATGTTTAGTTATGTAAGTCTGATCTTCACCTACCTATACCTTTGTGTACTGGCAGAAGATCAGGTCCTGATTAYAGCATAATTCCACTTCCAAGAAGGAAAGTTGTAAACAAAAAGCAAACCCCAAAAGGTCACCTCCGGAACAAGAGCACTTGTCAATTTAAAAAACCTCACATAGTTTTTTCCTTTAGACTTTGTTATGCAGAATGCAAAGCTCTCAGATGAACACTTACAGGTAAATATTCTTTTTACAACAATGCATGTGTCACTGTTGGAAGAGAATTAGCCTATTCTATTTTTAACTTGAAAGATAATATAATGAAATTTAAATATTTACATAATGTGATTTTAAGCTAACCATTATTTAAATAATTGCTGATCAAGCACATATAGTTTCAAAGAACAACAACAAAAAAATCTTACTGCATATGACAAAATGCCATTTAACAGAATCATCTAAATTTAATTAAATAGATTGCCCATAATTTTTTCCAAGACTATTGATTCAATCAATAAAATTATCATTCATCTTAAAGTTTTCTATTCAATGTCACACTTGCAGCTCTACCCAGCATTAAGTGAAAAATAAGCTATTTCATCATTAAAGCAGTACACATAATAAAAATATACCTGAATGCAGAGTATTTGGTAAGATTTGAGCTGTCTTCAGTGTTCCATTGGTTTGTGTTGATTTTAGGGCTAGTCTAACATTCAGCATGCCAGCAACAATGAATAAGCCTAATGCATTACGTAAGTGTAAGCTGATTAAATCCTTGATCCTGAAGCCACCTCTTTTTTACCCCCTCCCCCTCTGATTTAAAACTTAGCACAATTGAAAATCTTAGTTTTAAACACTTCCAAAACCTAATTTGTACCATGTTTGGCACAAAATCCACTAAAATTTTACATTACTATAACCCCTTCAGGTTTTAGTCTTTCTTTTATTTTAATAAACCTGGTATTTAATAAACCTTTTATTTCCCAAACCTGGCAAAAGTCCTTTTCAAAGTGATCAGTTCCCTAACAAATTTTAATTTTGTGGCCAACTTCTGCGATTTGAAAGAAAAAAAAAGGTACTGAACGGCATGAAGAYAGCAGTGTTATTCAAGTCATCAGGTCTGAGCTTTACCCATAAAAATTCACAGCAAATTCAATTCAATACAGAGCCATGCTATCAAAAACCTTAGCACTGCCAAGAAGTGAGGCTGTAAAGCATTCTGCACATGCCAGTCCTTATTTCCCAATACATGATGTCTCAAATGCGGCGTAAGTGCTACAACCCACATGGAGGAATAGATCAGGGGAGGTCATGAAAGAGTTATGTTCCCCCAGCACTTTACAGCACCATGATCTCACTACATTGTCAATATGACAATGGAAGCAGGATAAACGGATCCATGCAGCAGAGGATATCAGCCAGTGCTCTCTACAGAAAAGGAACGTAGAAAGCAATACATGATTAACTGTTTTGAATAGGGGAAAAAATTCCTTCCCCGAGGTCCACATGCCATACACAAAACAAGCTGCAAAGAGCTGCAAACTGACTGAACAACTTTGTTGCTACATGCAACTCTGTGAATTTTAGRCGTTAATTACCAGGCAATATATAAGCACAGATTTGTTGAATCTGCACAATTATTTTTAACATTTTAATAATTATTTTTTATTTAAGACTTCTCAGCTTGAAAAAACTGATTTGTTTGTTCTTAAACTTTAGGTATTATATTACCCTGAGAAAGAGCCATATGCACATTTGAAAAGTGACAGTACTTCATAGAGACAATGTAACTATGAACTGGTGACCTCAAATGGTTTTACTGAAATTTAAAAATGCTTAAAAATAGCCAGCTATAGCTATAGTGCCTTGACAAACGCAGCAGAATGGTCCTGAGCAAATGAGAACAGGTTATGCTTTGCAGAATCTTCATTAGTATTGAGGATGAGACAAGAGAAAAGAAAGTAAGAGAGTTTCAGCTCAGCAGTAGGTTTTTAAGCCATGGTAATTTTGAAAGAGATGTACTATGTTTTACTTTAAAGGAGAAAATATTCAAGCCAGGATTCACAGGTTGCCTATGCCATGTAGTTCGTATTTTAAATTAGAAACCCAGTAATACGTTAGTTAAAAAAAAGTGTAGAAATGAACCAAATGCATGAACCAAGTATAAAGAGATGGCTCTGAGGGATATGCAAGCTCTTCTACCAGCATCTGAAAATATCCCAATCCACAGACACATTCTCATGTTTCAACATATAAAGGTACATTATGAAGCAATATCAGCGAGATAAAACAAAGAAAAGATGTCTGGACAGGCAATACTAGTGTGAAAGAATAATGTAGCTTTTTTTTCTTCACACAGAATGAATAAAACAGATTAGAACATAAATTAGTAAGACACTGGGGCTTCTCACATCACATATTTTCTTTCTAGACACAAAATTTAGGGTAGTTGATGAAAAAGACACATTGTCCTATTCACTTTCTAACAAAATCAAAACAACAGAAGATCAATATATTTTTTCCCAGTTCCCACCATAACTTATCTTGAAAAGGAATGATTTTTAAAACTTTAAGTATTTGCGTGGCATTGATCATTCATGAGCAAGGATTTATTACATACCCCATTCTCTGTACGTTTCTCCACAGGTATATTTATGCCATTTCTTTGATTTGGGGCTTGACGTCCACCTAAAAGTAAAGCATCACTCTTAATGCAAAGTTCAGTTTTCAACACAAATGGGTTTCACTCTTTAATCTGTTCTTGAATGTTCTGAGAATTCTGTTCAAGAATTTTTATATAAAACTTTTACCTGTGAATTTTTATTCTGCTAGTTCCARCTCCTTTTTACTAAAGTTATTCTTTGTAAGCACTGAATCAGCAGAAGTAAAGCTTTTACTTCACAGACTTCCTCAGTCAAAAGTACAGACATGCAGCTCTACTYTTCTGCCTTCTCTTTAGGCAACGATGTCATGGAGGGCAATGTACTGAGTGTGACTGCTCAAGTTTCATGCTTTATGACCACAAGAAGCAGTAGTTTCAACTGAATACATAATAAAATTAATATAATAGAGGGAGCTTTTCTAATTTCTAAAGTTATAAACAAATTTAATCTACAAATTGATCCATAGGTCAGTGATGAATTAAAAAGCCTTGCATGCATGGTTCAGAAGCAACATTTTCCTTGCATATGAAGCTCTGTGGCTTTTAGATGTATCTTAAATTTCTTAACATACTTTATATTTTTACTGCCCAAAACATGTCAGTATTTTACGAGGTACCTAATTAATACAAAATTCCCTCATACATTTTTGGGCCTGCTACTTCTGCATTCAAAACAAGCAGGAATCACTTAATGAGAGAAGAAACCTCAGCTGAAAGCAGTAACAACTCAGCAAAGACTTGAAATCCTGTTGTTAAAAGCAGTCAGATTAGTTGAATGAGTAAGGATAATCTGAGCATGCAAACACACATCTTACTGAGACACCTTTCCTGTCCTTCAGACAGTCTCACAGCCATTAAGTCTATAATGCACAGCCTCAAAACTCTTYTCATAAACTAAGTACAATCTACACTGGTAACTTCAGAAAACTAAAACACTTTTATTTTTTTATTCTAGTCTTTTAAGAAAGCCCACTTAATAGGGCACTGTTTCATATAAGCACTTTTCCTGTGGAACCAAGCAGATCAGCCATTTTTCAAGATGCAAATTATCACCACTATTAAAAACACCTACATGAAGTACTGAGAAAGTAAAGGCACTGAAACCTCTGCCAGTGACATCTGGGAGACATCAGTGACATCACAGTAAAATAGATTTGAGTTTCTAAAGGAAGCAGAGGATTTTACAAGTCTTTCTCTAGTGCAACTGAAAGAACAGGAGGTCAAAAATAACCATTCCACCCTCTCAAAATGTAGGGGCTTTCTTTTAATAAGAACAAACTGCATCAAATCTTGAATATCCACCAACTTTTTTGGACTCAAATTAAGCAGAATACAAACTGATCTTAACACAACAAACTGGCAGAAATTATTCTAAAGAAGGGAATTTGAGAACAAGAATTAAGGTGCCACTGAGGAAGGTTCAAAATGGCTTTGGTGTAAGGTGTGCTACAAATAACTAGTGAAGTTCACTGAAAGAACTGACAACCAAACTCACTTCAGGAATCTATTAAATCTGTTTCAGTAACAACACTACAAGATAAATGTACTTACTCTGTTCATTGCTTTCAGCTGGTGACTCTTCATGACGAAGAAAAAATTTCACCTCTTCCCTGCGGGGCCCCCACTTCTGTAGGTGGTCATACATCATGTGATCAAAGGGTATGGGACGTTCTGAAAGTACAAGACCAAAAAAAAAACTTATGACAACTCCTTAAAATCAAGCAAAATTATACAAAACTCGTATTAAGGATCAGAATATCCTTTTTGGTAGCAATTCAATCCATTCAATGTGTTTTATCTTGCACGAAGTCTAAGACACAGGCACGAACACACATTAGATGCATGGTAGTAAAAGCTGGCCTGTTACTGTTCCACAGCAGTACACAACCAGTTTGCACAACTACACCAGTGTTTAGAAACCCTAGGCTAGGAAACAGCAACTTTGCTCCCCATCACCACCAGATGGGCATTTTGTTCTATTAYTAAAATGATTCATTCGATTTGAGCTGCTGGGTATCCACTCAGACTAAAAGCCTTATTATTTTATTGACATTTCATCTCCTAAGAACTTGAGCAGGTGCTCCCACTCTAATACACTTTGCCAGACAGTAACTTCCAGTATATGTGGAATTACTGGCAACTCTTTGAACATATAAAGACTAAGTTCTATGCAACAGTCAGTTGCTTTACCCCAAGGAAATAGAAAACATTCTCATAGTGTAGTTATTTCTTCTAAATTGATCAAATATATTATTACTAAGAGATTGCACATTACATTTACCATTTCAAAATGAAAATACATTTACGAAGACAAGTTTTTCACTGTTTCCATAATTCTGCTTGCATTTACTACCAAGTGTTTTTATTAAGATAATAACATCTCCATTTTAAGATCTAATACTAAGCAAAGTACCAAAATACATCATCTAATCAGAATAAAATTACACTATATACTGTACTTCATTGTTAAAAGGAAAACAGTTTTAGCTGCAAAAACCCAAACCACAGTATCACCTATGAGGAAAAGCACCACTAACAATTTGTTATCCATTTCATACTTTACCTATTTGACATGAGAAGAAAAAATTACTCAAAGATATGAGAAATCTTGGGAAAAGCTTGGGAAAACCACATCACAAATATACCTTTATGTAACAAAATTCACCTAAATTTCTATGCATTAGGAACTACATAGTTGTACATGTCTTGATACTCTTGGGGTACTTAATTGCAGTACTTAAAAAATAATACATTTTTATCAATTGTTTCACAATGCATTTAATACAATAAAGTGTTTTGTCAAAATATGCCACGTCAAATAGGTATCTGGTTAACACAATTTAGCCATAGTTAGATCTAGCAAAACAAAACACCTGCATTAAAAAAAAAATAGATTATTTTCTTAACTTCTTCCTGTTCCTCACTCAAGTGGAGTCCAAGAAACACTGTCAATAATGTTTAAGCACACAGGAATAAGGTCAGTGGCTTATTACAATTCAGTTCTTGAAAAGGAATTTTAAAAACATGATTTTCAGGTTTTTCAACTCCTAAAGTAAAGTAAGATTTCAAGTACTTTGAAGCATATTCACTAAAATGGCATCATGAGTCTTCTAAAGATCACAGAATGTAAAAATATTACGTGGTTTAGTTCAGAGACTTCAGGACATAAGATATGAATCTTTAGGAATTTCTCCCAAATAGAAAAATTGCTAGGTAAACCCAGCTAGAACAGGGCTGCGCTAATTCTGGAATGGTGAGGAGTAGCTGCAGCTTCACTCCTGGTTAAGCTGGTCTCCCATTAAAAGTAAGGCCCTGATCCCAGGAGCTAGTCAAAATAAGAGGTTTCATTTACATAATGCACCTTGAATAATTAAGACTAATATTTTTCAGACATGACAATGGAAAGAAATGGCAAGGATGTTTTCTAGTAGTCTTACAGTTCTTTCACAAAACCAGTTTGGGATATTACCCTAAATTAGATAGAAAACTGGTTAAAGTAATAACAGCATCATCAACACCACTGAAACAAAGAAAAGGAAGGTGAAACAGCACTGATCATTCTGTGCAACTTGGCTACAAGAAACAAATTCAGGGAAGAAAGAGGAAGAAGAAATGGACATTAACACTTAACACAAGACATGATGAGAATTGAATTCYCCATTCTTTCCTTCTGTTTAAATCCTTTAAATCTGTAACAACACACAATCTTGTATTTGCTGTAAAATAGTACAAAGAGATGTTTTCTGAAAATCCCTGTTCTTTAAGAACCAAAATCAAAACAAAACAAGGAAATGCTACAGGTAAACTTTTCCCAATTGTTATAGCTTCAGACATTTATGTCAGTAATTGTTTGCACCATACTATTTCAAATTTTAATTTTTTTTAAAGCTTAAATAGAAGAGAGCATTCTGAGAGCATGACAAAAAGGTGAAATAGGGGAATGGGTGTAAAGTAATAAACAGGTTTGATCCCTATACTTAAACAACACATCAAACATTATCTAGAGAACATTTGTTTTCATGAATAACAAAGCAGAAAACCATGATGAATGGACATATGCATACTTATTTGAAAATACKGCCTTAGATTTTAAGTTGGATCAAGATTCTAAAATATTTTTCAGAAATAAGCTATCCTCCTTTCAAGTAAAAGTTTTGGGGATGGGCTAGCTTTAAGTATTCCAAAATGAAACAACCTGTAAGACTGAAACACAGACACTGCACCAAAGTTTCAGAAAAGAGTTGCAAAATCCTTCTGTTGGAACTATACACCGACCAATTAAAAGTAAGTTTCAGTATTCACAGTCTGGTTTTATCCTGACTACAAGTATCCTGCTATGTGTAATAAACACATTTTTGTCTCCTCTACATGAAACCAGAATACAAAGTAATGSATTATCTCCATAGGGGAGTTCGCTGCAAGATCTGGAATGAGTCTTTCCCTGCTCAGGTTTGCAGGAGTACATTCAGAGTAAGCAACTATCTCTTTCACACTCTCTTGCCTCTATGTTACCATCACATTGAGGAATACCAATCATGACCAACTGCTGAAGGGCATTCCAGGTGTAAACAAAGTGAATAATTGAGTGCTGGGTGGATTTAAAGGTTGAAATAAAATCTCTCTTGAAACACACTYCAAGTTCCCGGCATCACACCTGTCTTTCAGCCTCCTTACCAACTGCTATTTGCAAAATCAGGGGAATGAGGAAGAACATTCTGGTTTTTCCTCCTACTACTTTTTTGCATGAAAAATCTTTGCAAAAAGAGGAAGCTTCAAACTTGCAAAGCAAAAGGTGGTACAAAGTATAGTGGTGTATCAGGCACAAATGCTGTTGACTTTTTCAACTGCTACTCGTCTAAAGAAACTGGAAAGGAGAGGGAACAGAGAATGAAATACCAAAATCAAATGTGACTAAACCCAATGCTTAGGCCATGCAGCTCTGAGAAGAATCAGTTTCTTAACTCTAATGCAAACAACACCTRAACTATTTCACAACTCTTGTGAAGCCCTCAACCATTTCTTTGTCACACAAAAGCCAACAGATAAAAGCTACAATAATAAATAAACAAATATGTTTTCCAACAGCTAAGGTGCCATAATCTTCCTCTGAACTTGGAAATCTTACATAAYGTTCGGATTTTAGTAACATTTTTCTGGAAGAAAAATGGTGTCTCACCCTCTAAAAATACCATGAAGTGTTTCTAATTTACTTGTACATACACATTCAAACCAGGCAGACTATTAAAAGAGACAGTACTTTGTTAGAGCAATACAGTTTAAAAAGGCTTTTGGGTATGCAAACTGTTATTTGTACCTGATAATAAAATTACAGTCCACAAGCCCTGATGTTTTGAATATGAATAGACATGCATTATTCAGCTGTGCTACCTAAAAGAAGCTGTGGCTACCTGTAGAGCAGAGGAGTTAAACACATTCACAAGAGGCCAGGTAGACAGCTCTCTCTTATGGAGAGAGGTGTAATTTGTCATCTGTGCCACATGGAGAGACTGACAGGAAAACAGACCACTTATGGTRTGTGACTAAATCTAATGTGTTTATTCAGCCCACGATTTGCTGTATTAACTTTTGTTTTGAATTTTACTTTCCAAAATGTCCTCTGAAAGAACACTTGTAGATCTCTTGAGGATAAGGGCTGAGGGATCAGAGACAGTGTAATAGAGGAGATAAAATATGCTCTTCCACTGGCACAACATGCAGCAGTTTTATTGCAAATTGCTTCACACTTCCCACCCAGAAACATAGTCTAAAAAGTTTGTTGTTGTAACTCTCACATTTAACTGTTCAGACTCTTGTTTTCTACAACAGATCTCTGCTCCAGTCAAAATTATTTTAAAAACTTCAGTGGAAAGAGTTCAATTTAGCTCTCAGGAGCAGCAGAAGGAAAAATTATCATATTTATGCCCTGTTAAAAAAAAATAAATCATGTCATTCCACTGAGAGATCTATGTACCCTAGACTTTGGGTCAAGAAGCTGAGGTCACAGATTTTGTAACAGTATCCTACATTTAAGGACAATGAAATAAATGTTTGTGCTGATATTCCTAACAGAGAGCCTTAAAATCAGGGTGCAGGATATMT
This sequence comes from Amblyornis subalaris, assembly GCA_018881555.1. Taxonomy (NCBI): domain Eukaryota; kingdom Metazoa; phylum Chordata; class Aves; order Passeriformes; family Ptilonorhynchidae; genus Amblyornis; species Amblyornis subalaris. The sequence goes on from JACAXG010000042.1 coordinate 5,353,111, forward strand.
GTTTTGCTGACACTACAGGCCTGTATGAAAGACCCAGAAACATAAGTGAGTTTCAATTTCTTTCATTCTCTCCAGTATTTTCTATTCTACACTTTCAATGGAATARATCTATGCAGTTACCACCCTGGGAATTTAGAAAATGAAGGCACATTCATGAAAGTACCTTCATGTGAGTTTTAAAAGAAACTTGGAGCCAGCTCAGAAGGTCTGAGCAGGACTCTGCTCCTACACTGAGGTGTCTGCATGTAGATCTCTACTCCAGAAAACTGGGTGAGCTCAAAATTAACAGACAGTAACTAGCTGAAATCAGTCATCTACTTGTTCTATTCACAGTAATGTCCAGATCTCCACTGACTTTAACAGGACCAGAGATACATAATTTTTAGGGTAGATACTCAAAATTTAGTCTTAGTCCCTCCATCACAACTTCCTAGAAGTTTTATTTCCCACTTCCCACTCTTAGCTTTTGATATCTAATACTTTGAGAAATAATGTATTATACCCACAGATAAAATATTTTCTCAATCTTATGGGTTATCATAGAAAACCTGTGCTTCTAAGGTCCAAGGGTTGCGAGGTATAAGTGTTCCAGGAAGATGCTGTGGATCACTTTTCCAGTTTCCAGTCACCCTTTGAAGCTAGTTGACAACATTCTTCCCTGCATTTTTTAAGAAGTACACCCTCAAAGTATAGTGAAAGCAAAAGAACAAATAATACCATGTATGTTACACTTTCACAGACAAGTGATTGGAAAATATTAGGGATGTCTGAATGTCATTAAACAAAGCGTGCAGACCCATTTTAGAAATCTGTAATGCATCATAGACTCCATAATCTAAATTTCTAATTTGAAAAAAGTTTTAGGCTTTCTGCAAGTTCTCTCCTTAAAGACAAGTTTTCTAACTAAGCATATACTGAATTTGTATTCCTAGAATTACAGGTGTGCTTAATCTTTCCCCTGCTCACTCTTGCCTAAACTCTGAGTTTCCATCCAGTTAGGAAATGACTTCTTGAGGTACCTTTTCCCTTTATAAAGTCTTAGAACAGTTTAGAAAAAGATGAGGCGTAGTTTTCCTAAGAGGAAAATATTCTAGATTGCCAATATGTAAAAGCTCCAAAGGCATCTGAATAATGCCTGTTGTGTCTGTCTGGAAAAAAGGCCCCCATCAAAACAAAACACCTCTATGCAAAATTTAAGAGTTCAATATCAAGTTATTACCTCATCAGTCTTTATACAGAACAAATTACATAAAACAGCTTAAACAGGGGTGACTTAAACAGCAACTAAGAGGTAAGAATGAAGGATTGGAACTAGATGATATTTAAAGTCCCTCCCAACCCAAACCATTCCACGATCCTATTCTATGATTCTATGAACACAGCCTCACCCATCCACCAATTTTACTTACATCCATACATTGATAAAATATAACCTGGAGGCCTGCACTACAAGAAATTTTAAGAATCCATCCAGAAACAGAATCCATCATGCATGGATTTTGACACATTCCTGAAAAAAACTGCCTGTCTCGTTATTATATGAAATAACAATTGCAACACAAATAGAAGAAGRACACTACTACCCACCCCAAGAGAGGCTGTCAAATCTTTGAGAGGAAATGTTCATGAATAGGCYAGAGATACCTTGTCCAGTCTCACATAATGCTGTCTGCAGAGCAYCTGCTATTCATGATACAGAAGAAAAAAAGAAAAAATCTATACCCTTTCTTGAATTTTAGCTTGTGTTCACATGCCTAACAGTGAGGAAATAGGACTGGAAAGAATGCAGGTGGTAATCTGCACCCACTGACTGTGAAAAAATCATCATGAGATTCCCTGTTGTCATTTAAATATCCTCCATCCTATTTGAAAAATAGAAATACAGAGCACTAACAAACCTTACGAATGCATTTTATCAAGTGCTTCATGCTGAGGAAGAAAACAGAAAAGAAAAAAAAGTGTCAAGGACTACATGAATCTCGACAGTGATTGAATTACCATGCTTTATATCAAAGTCTACTAGAAGAAAAAAGACAGTACAATATGTAATTGAAATAATATTGAGAAGTCAATCTTTTTTTTATAATTGATACACATATTAAAATCCATTTCCACTGAACATTTTACTTACCATTTCCACGCCATACTTCAGCCAGATGGCAGCTTCCTTCTCCAGGCTCTTTGCAGAACTCCACTACATCGCGACAGGTTGTTTCTGGTGTAATTGGAACTTCCGTCAGAATCTGTTCATTGTTGCTCAGAAACACAGTTAATATCATCTGAAAGAAATAAAAAGTAGCAGAATATTAAAAAAAGAAGACAAAAATAAGATTATGGCTAAAATTTTTTCCCTTTGTAAATGGAAATGTATGCCTAGGATTGGTTACCATGTTCCTAAGCAGTTTCCAGTTTCCTGTAACTTTGACAAAGATTTAGTCCTTTGTGCTCACTTTTTTGACAGTACATTGAATTGGCAATTTTTTTTTATAAAAGCTCAGTTGAAATGGTTTAGCTCTGTCTGAAAATAAGGCTAAGTTTTGGCTACGTTAGATGCTTGAAATCATAGCATTTAAATGTTGAAAATAAATACCTACTTTGGCAAAGTAACTAGAAACTTCAAGTTGTATTCAAAGACAAGTATTCCTACGATGCACTAAATCCTCTGAAAGACACCTGACCCTAAGCTCCTGCTTAAAATTAAACATAATTTTATCTATTCTCTCTGCACCTTAATTCCCATCTGTAGTCTCAATACTGTTCTGTAAACTCAGGGGAATGGAAAAGAGAGAACACAATGTTTTGGAAGGCAAAAGATACCATAACAATGTGTCCCTAAAGAACATGATAAATTTAGTAACTTTCCCTGCAAAGACAGTTCTTCCAGAACTTTCCCATAAATAAAACACGGCATCACATATTGAACCTAATAACAGCTCTTCATTAAATGAGCACTCTCCACGTAAATAAAAGTTGTGCTTCAATTTGCATAGGCAATTCTTAAAAACATTCATAATACTTTTATCTGTGGGACACATACATCAGCCAAACCGGAGACTCATATCAATAACAGCTAGATACTGTGTGAATGCAATCTGTCTACTTTAGAAGTAGGCACAGGACAAATTCCAAGAAAGCCCAGGCTTCAAGCTCTCAGTCTCCTTGTCAGTCCTCCAGGCTACTTCAGCCTATGTTTCTACTCTCCTCAGCCTGCCAAGTTTGCATGCTGTGTCCTGAAGTTTTCACCTACCTACACTTCAACAGAAGAAGCAGTCAACCAGAACTGTAAATATACCAGAATTCACCCCTGAGTTTTTCCAACAGCAGCACAAAAGAAGCCATAGTAAAAGCTATAGTACAAGCCAGAGGAAGCCACAGGATGCAGCCAACACATGATAATGAAACTGCCTGTAACCACCTACCGTAAACAGCTCAAAATGTTACTGTTCCCCCAATAAAAGATTCAGACAGTCTCAATATTCAGTGGCTGTGAAATCTTTTACATAACAAATATCTGATGTGGAATCTAGTAGTGGAATTTCACCTCGTATGCAAGAAGAARGAGTCACATATATGAACATAAACCAACAGGCTTAGAAGAAACCTTAAGAGGTCATCTAATGCAGTCTCTTGGCCTCAGGCAGGATAAACCATACCTACATTACTCTGCAGAGATGCTTGTCTAACCTGTTCTGAAAAGTCTTTCATGATGGAAATTCCACCACTTCCCTGAGCCATCCACCCCAGAAAGCCAGGATTCCTGTTTCAAGAGGAAGCTTCTTAAAGTCTAGCTAGTTTCCTTTACCACCATTTAAACCCCCTAGTTCTTCTAGCCACAAGGGTAATAGAAAACACGTTTTTTCCTCTTTTCTCTTTTCCTCCACAGTTAAATTTAAAGAACATGCAATATGTAAGTAAATTAAGTAACTTAAATTAAACAACACCAATTTAACATAAAGTTATTAATGCCAGTATTCTAAACAGTTTCCCCATAACACTTGATAGCAGTTTCAAAATAAAACCCAAGCTTCCGAAATTTTTTGAGAATACCAAGAGACCCTGGCTTTACTGCCTTTTAATCATTTGTGTGAAAGACGTGTTATCTTGGTATGACAGGATAAATAGAATGTCTTAACATCATGTGATTTCACATGRTTTTCCAAGTTTTGATTTTCTTATTGCTGTAAAAGTAACACTGGCCCAGGGAACTCGTTTCATGTCTTCAAGATTACGTATCTGCTTCCTGCAGACAGACTGAAAGAGAAAGAAAAGCTTTGGAGGTGTGAGTTATCCTATTTATCTCAGTCAATTTTCCATAAATTCTGATCTCAAGCACTATATAAACTATATAAACTCTCTTGGCAAGAYCAGGACAAAGTTTGCTGTACCTCAATCACACCACCTGACTCCCTGAGCTCAGAGTGCATCAGCACTGTTTTGTGCAAAGCTGGGTGTCACAGTTTCAGTCCAGGCAAAGGTATCTCACTAATGAGGAAGCAAGGTGCTCTAGCCAACTATTGTCATGATACTCCTCAAGGAAACTTCATGAAGTAAGGATTTATTTTTAACAGATTKTCTGAGTAATACTAAAGGAACTGAAACACTGTGCTGCAAAATAAATATCCTGAACCATACACAGGATGATTCAAAATATCAAACATTATTAATATATTGCAATATTAATCAGATTTTTGAGTCAATTTCATTCATTCCYCCCCTTTTTGTGGTGGGAATGGAATAAGAATCAGAGGTATTACATAGTGATAAAATACAAATAGGCATTGATGGAGCCTGGAAATTTGCTGCTGAAGAATGCAAGTGAAGCACACACATGAAATACCCAAATATACTCACTGAATTAAACCAGTTTTACTAAAAACACACTTTTAGCCAAAGATTAGGGCACAGGAGAATCAACAAATTCTTTGATTCCTCATTTTAAATTGATATCTAAATAGGAGCAGGTGAATAAAAGCCATCTTGTAAAATTGTGATCRTAACAAATTGTAGCATTTCTTTGATCATCTCTCAATTCAATCATTCACACCTTTTAATATCTGAACACAATGTCACACAACAAGATCAACCTAACACTCATGAGCAAATCACATCAGGGATTCTAAATAATGTATTTTTCCCCACAATAAACATCATGCTCCAAACCTTACACTTTCTCTTTCTCTCCTCTATGGCTCCTGCTACCAAACCAATGGTTTTATTCCAACTTTCATGAATTCTCATCTCTTTTCACTTTTTTTTTAACCTTTTTGCAAACTCTAGTGTATCCCTTTGCAGTTCAGTTCTTTTACATGCCAAATAAGCTGTAACAAACCTCCCAACCTGCCTTCAAAATGACAGTCATCTCAGTCATCTCATTTTTCAGCTAACAGATGAGCTCCTTTTAGGAAAGTCTCAGAATCAGTACTCCACCCAAATCTCTGCCCAACAGATCCTTTTCTAATAGTTGTACATGTTCATCTTAGCATGGTGTCTCCCCTTTATCCATTCCCTCTTCAAACCATACTGCCCGTATTATTCAAAGGACACACTTTATCATCCCTACAGTTTCTCAAGGAGGTAGAAAACAGGGATAAATTTACAAGACTGCTTTCCTTGCTTATTATCTCATCTCTTTTTACAGCTGAATAATGTCACCTACCAAAATTTCAATAGGCATTGCTCACAGAGATGACAGTTTTATCTATCTAGACCTGATCTCTTGCTGAGGAAACTGAAATGTTGGCAATTTTCAATTGACTCTTATGAATGCCTGGCTGTCAATTCAAGTTTCAGAGTTGTAACACAATCCTTAGCCATGTTTGTCCAATGATTCTCTAGATTTCATTCATCATAACACACGGATAGCCATCACTGTGAGCTGCAGTATAGACATCATATAGACACAAACCATTTTCTCAGTCTTGTGCCTTAGATCTAGCTCTACTTTTCCTGTACTATATGTAAGACAGGGAGAGTTCGGGGGGGGGGTATTCCATAAAATGGTTCAGCTAATGCTCTCAGTTTGCCAACTTCCTTATTAGTTTCCCAGCTTTTCACTGGTGTGCCTTTTTCACTCATGATGACTGCCACAGCAAAAATCATCCTTCATGCCAACATGACCATGTTGCCTTTCTGAAGCAGTCCCAACAAGCATAATTTATTTGGTTTCACTTCCTCATTGGGAAGTGTAATCTTCTTTCCTATAATTTTTCACTCTCTATCAAGAAATTGGTCCCTTACACCCGTTTCTACTCTCCATRTGCTTAACAGGTGTTTTTATGGTTTCCTCTGTTTTGCTCATCATGCCTTATCTGCAGCTGCAAAGCAACCTCGTTATTTCTCTTCAAGATCCTCCTTTGCTGTTCCGTCTAAAAAAACACATTAAACACAAGTAAGCTGTTAATATTCTGAAAAGTGCTGCCAATCAGGCTAATAAATATTGTTTTGTCTCCTTAGGCTTCTATAATTATCCAACACATCTCTTTCTTCACCCCAAACCAACATTCCAAGAGCTGTGTAAGAGAGGCACATTCAACTTGTCTACCACAGCAGAGATCCCACAGGGCCACAACTAAATGCCTTACACACAACTATACAAAAACAAATCATCTTTCAAACGAGTCTGATGGCCTTTGTTCTAAATGAGCTTGTGCAGGYTGTCCTAGAATCCACCTTGACTTCACTACTTGAGTGTTGCTACTTCAGTTGCACTCCCCTAGTACAATGCAGTTACTTATGACTGGAATAAAACTAGACCACTACCATAAAAACAGCTGATGTAGCTTGTTGATTCTTAGTTAAGATATAGTCTAGAAAGTCAAAATTCCAACTCCTGAACAAAGGCTTTGCTGCACCATTTTTCTACAAACTTACTGGAAAAAAAACCCCAAATTTTTTTCATCTTCAGCTAGTGAATTAAAAAGGTACACATTTAATTAAATCTTCTTTAACAATTTTTGTGGAGACAAGAACTACATGTCACTCAACTATTACCTTATGCTACCAAGACCTGGAAAGAAATAAACTGTACACCCACACCTCCACTGCCTTATGCCCAAGCTAATTTACTAAGTCAGACAGCTGATAACAATATTTACCGTAAAAACAACAACACAGTCCATGTAAGTATTTCCTGACACTCTACTCACAGCAAATTGAATTATTTAAGCTATCAGAAACTAACCAGACAAGTACTATTTAAAGACATGCYGAAACACTAGAACTGAAAACAAGTTCAAGATTATTTTCTTACAGTAATATTGATGTATTCAACTAGAAAAAGAGAAATAGTGAGATCTGTGGATGAAGATGGGAAAGCTGACTTTTTATTTTACGTATAACTATTTTTTAACTGAACCCCATTTTTTCAATCAAAACCAGAGTTCCTGGCAAAAACTGATCAGAGGATCATTACTTTTCCTGCACATAATTTTATGTCCAAAACAATCAAGTAAATTTTAAAAACACACCTAGGAAAGTTTAGAAGCAAGATCACTCAAACAGTGAACCAAATGTTAAGAAAAAAAAAAAAACCTGCATCCCAAGAAAATGAAAACCATGAATTTCTCTTTGTGCTGTCCATTACTCTCATTACCCAAATTTASAATGCCTACATGATATTAAAGGTGTAGTGGATAATGCTCTGTCAATTTAAGAATTATCAACCATATGGCTGCAAATTAAGAACATACTGGATATTAATACAGCTAAAAATCACACACTACTGTTTAGTCATATTAGACTCTCCCTTTGCCTTTCTTTTGTCTTTAAACCAACCTAGAAATTTCACTGTGTAAATGAACWAMAAAAACCAAACAAAAATCCCTTCTCTTCTAGCAGATGAGTGAAGAGACATTTCAAATATACGGCTGACACACAAAGAACTTTAAGTACAAAACACATTTCTGATAGAAATGCCAACTTCATTCCTTCTTTTTCACAGGAACTGGAAGGCATTATCTTCTCACCATGCATTTTCTTCTAACAAAGAGTTCCAAAACATCCATTCATGATCTTGTGCTTTGCTGTTTCAAAGCATCTAGTGGTGCCTACAACTCCAAGATGAGAACAATCAGCAAAGAAAAGACTTCTTCTAAGTGAATCTCTCTTGCACAGTACAGACCTTAGCATCTTCCAAGAATCATAGTAACTTTTATCCTTGATTTTGCTAACTCGGGAGTGCCAGGAGTTTGCTACATTCAAGGTGCTACTGCAACAGAGTTTTAACTGAAATTACCAAATCCGTATCTTACTGAAATGTCACAGTCCCATCAATCAAATATTAATTTTGAGTAAGACTCAGGATTTCAGTTACTAGCAAAAATACAGAAAGAGAGGCAAGCAAAAAATGGAGAGGTAGAAAATCATCCCTTTGGTGATGAGACATACTAATAYGCACAACTTTGCATGTAGAATGGTCAGATAAAAGTTACAACTTATCAATTATCTCATGCAAGTTTGCTTGCCAGGAATTCATGCCATCATATAAAACTTGCATCAGCTACAGCCATAGAAATTGTAGTTGCACATTTCAAGCATTAAAGCAGAGTTTTAACTTTTGTTGCAGTATCAACACAGACCCTTTTTAAGATTATAGACTTMATTAGGAGAAGCTTTAAGCAATTTCATTTTAAAACAAATCAGACAATGAAAATATTACCACATAACTGTTTTAATTAGAACCATCTAAAGATACTTGTGACTTAAGTCAAGAAAGTATTTTTTTATACTATTGAAAATTCAGAACAAACAAATTCCAAATAAATCTCTGATGTTATTATGTGCAAACCACAGAAAAGCAGTAGTAAGATTAAACAATTTCACTTCTCTATATTGGTAAGAAACATTAAAAGTCCATCTAATAAACAARTTATCCAGTAATTATTTACCTTCAGAACGAAGTTGCTATTTTTAAAAATAAATGTTTAATTGCTTGCAGCATGCTTATAAATCTTATTTCAARTAAGAGCATCATTACTACATACAGCAAATTTATTACCAAATAAGGTGGTTTTCACCAGGAGATTTCTGTCCTCTAACATCATCTTGCTTCCCTTCCCCACACATGGGGTGAGAAATAACGATCCAATTTCCAAACACCTTTCCTCACATCCTACTCCAAGCATAAACTTGGAGTTCAGGACARAATTTAAAGCCCACTGATGCTTTTGACTGTACTAGTAAAATTCACAAAGGCAGCGCAACCAACAGACTTCAGTTTGTGAGGAATACAAAAGTAAGTAAAATTTTCTGCCAAAATGGAGACTTGAGAAACCAATAGTTTCTTACTACACTTTCAAATTTGAAGCCAACTGCCTGCATATGGCCGGCAAAGGAATCCACAAATTTGGGAGTAAATCTCAGACACTAAAAATGTAAAGCATTCAGCTATGGGCTACTAAAAAACACTAAAACCTTAAATGTGACTATTTATAAACTCAAGCATTCATAAGGTTACTAAAAAATACTAACAAGCTGGTATTATTTATGGCTAGCACTTTTGATTTTGATCAAATCTGAAAATTTCATGTTGCCTAAATGTACTTTAATAGACTTATCTCACAAAAGCATTTTTTTAATCAAGTCATATACTTATTATATTAACTTGCTATTTGAAAATCACTGAGRAAAAAAAAAAAAAACCACGGATCCACCTTGAGATCCACCTTCACCATGCCCTGCACTAGACAAGCTGCCCACAGAAAACACAACCAGGAACTTGTCAGACAATAGTTGTGCATAAAACTACTTCTCTTGCTGGAGCACAGAAAGCATTTTAATTACAAAAAAAACCCCCCACAAGTATTTAACTCCTCTTACAGAAATGTAGAAGTATAGGCTTAAAAGAAAACCCTACAAAAATGTAGGAAAATCTTGTTTAAGCCCTACATGTATGTGATGGCTTAAAGAACTGACAGAACGCACAGAGATTTCCTCTCAGGACTTTCAGGACTGTTGCCTTTGCCCCCTTCACGGGCTTTCGTATGTGACAGCAGGTGTTCAACAGGATTCAGACTATTTCAAAAACCTACACCTACCTGATTATTTATTTGCTGAAGGGATACTTATGACACTTTCTTGCTCTCTTCTTTGAAAGGAAAAAAGCATCAACTGTGGATCCGGAATTTGAAGCCCCCTACTCCTGCAGTGGCAGGCTTTCTGTAGGGCAGGGAAATAAGCCAACAGTTTTGCTAAAGGAAGGAAACAGCAACTATCATCAGCAAGACACACCCACAAATTAGTAAATGACAGGTACATAGTAGTTAACTGAAAGACTTCCAGAGCTCTAGGAAAACAATACCTAATGAAAACAATAGCAACTAGAAGTTCACTTGTATAAACAAGAAAAACAACCCACAGACTCTACAGGCTGTGAGAAGCAAGATATGAACAGGGCTAAAAAAACAACTGACCTAACAAACGTTAAGTTTCTAGCATCTGCTTAAGACAGAAGAGTGACATGATCATTTAGACATTATAATCCTAATATCAGATTTTAGACTATACTTTGCTATATTAGAAGTCACAGCCAATCCATGGGAGCGAACCACTGCCAGATCTCCAGACATTATCTTCAGGGAAGCTGTTTGGTATTTGTCACAACATTGAAATGCCTTCCTTTAGATTCAGATGGTTCTGTTAAAAGCAAGCAGGAGCTGAGATTTGGATAAATTAAAATGTAAAAGGTGGGCAATAAACTTGTGGCTACAGAAGGGGAAAATGAGAATAACTTAAAAGTGACAAACTAAAAACACAGAGATTGCATTACAAATAACACTATTATTTTAAAATAATATCTGTCCAAGTGCAATATTTATCATCATCACCTAAAGCAACACAGCCTGATGTTAGAGAAATCTATAAAACATGCCTCTTGTGATGTTTTCTAGTGGAAAATATAATTTGGCACTTGCTACGGAATGAGTTCAACATCCCTGCATCATATTATCTGTTGGCTTGATCCCTAAATTGCTACATCTGGAGAAACAGCAAGAGATCTTGTTGTTGCCCCTTGACGCAAATAATTCTACCAAAGGACTGTCAAGACACCAGTTACCATGTAAGAGACTCTGCAACACCGGGATAATTCTAGGTACACTGACAAGTTCTTGCTGAGCACATTTCTCCATCAGGCAACACCAGTCATAAATGGAGAGATTCTACTTCTTCCCAGAACAAGGCTCTGAAATTTTGCTTTCCTCCTCTGTTTAGAAGACATATGCTACCTTTCATGATATACACAACTATTATTAAAAGGTAGAAGCTGGAGAGTTCCTGAAAGACCCTCTGCTCTAATCAGCTGATGCTGGATTTCCTAAACCTCTTACAATGTTCATGACAACTCAATACATAAGTTCGCACCTTGCAAATTAGCATTATATGATTTGTTATAGGATTATTGCAAGTGAGTCTTACCTTCTATCAACCAAGAGGAGAAGACCGATTTTCAAATCAAGCTGCTCTGAAGAAGCTCTAGAGCTTTTTTTGGTACTTGCTGTCTTCATTAACGATATTTTTTATCATCTTCTGGAATTTTTTTTCTGTGAATCCTGGGATGACAAACCTCAACTAGTACTGCTTGCCTAATTTCAATGAGATTTATCTAAAGCACCTTGAAATAAGCCAATAAAGATCAGCAGGCACATCAATTTTGTGCTGATTATTAATTAAAAAGTAAAAAAAAAATTCTAATCTATTTAAGAAACTAGCAAATAGCCCTGCTATAACCAAGTATCTTAGCAGTTGTTTAGGCATATAAATATGGGAATTCCTTAAATAATGGACTCCTACCAAACTCTCAGAAAATTGTAGCAGTTGCAGAATTTGCAAATACACGAACACTACTAATACACAGGAAAAGTCAGAACATCAGAGGACAGCAAGACTCCAGATCAAAACAATAGCTGCACTGGTGCAATACTTTCCACTTGTCCATAAACTCAAACAGCTCTATTTTGATAAAATACAATCATGACTTTCACAGTTGTACTATTCTTCACATCTCCAGCCCACGGTCCTCCAAACCAAATGGTTCAGAGTTCAGTGGGGACCCTCAGTACAAGGTCAGGTATGGCCCCACAGCTGCAAGGGAAAAGGAGGGGGGGAATCACTGTGGCACTACAACTGCATCTCATTGTACAACATCACGCATATAATTTAGTGCTAATGTTCAGAGGTCTGAATCTTCCATATCTGACAGGGTAACCAGCATGCCACACATCAGATGCATCACAAGCTTGTACAACAGTCCTAAAGTATAAACGGCCCATTCCATTTCACCAGCTGATAAGAATAGCATGTTAAAAAATACTCTTAAATATTTTACTCTCCAGATTAAGGAAGACGTGGCTGAAGAACAACACAACTGTAGTTCTGTAAAATTYGCAGTACACGCGGGCGAACTGGCAATAAATTAAAACCAAAACTAAATGAATTCAAGATGACTCAGCTTCAGAGATGCTTTTATTACATAATAATCTCAGCTTTCCAGTCAGGAAAAAAAAAGTTGTGTTCACTAAAATGAAAGGTTTTAAAAAACCCCCACCCAAACCAAAAAACCACGCACAAACCCAAACCAAAAAACCCACTCACAAACCCAAACCAGGAAAACCCATACACACATAAAACCCCCTGAAACCCCAAACTCTACMAAAAAGGGCACCCTCCAGCAAGACTCAAGAACCAGGTGACAGATAAGAAAGACAAAAAATTTAGTATTTTACTTTAGTTAGGTGGAGATACGGAGCAAACTCCTATTCAAGCTTTTTTGCATATTGGCATTAGCAACATTGCAATTTACTTGGAAAGAAAGTTCAGTCTGACAACATCAGGAAAAGCTGAAGAACAGAGTTCAGTATGAGGGTTTGAGTCAATTTTCCTGAAAGAAAACAATCTTCAAAATCCACATGCAACGGAACTGTCCCATCGAATTTGTATCAAAGAACTGAATGTTCTCAAATTATTAAAAATATTTTGGCCAAGGATAAGGACAGGGAGGTGCTGATGTTTCTACAGCCTTGTGTTCGACCTTGTCAACAGCTACAGCAAAGTCATCCAAAATCCACTGAATTCCAGAAAAGCCTGACCTACCTACTGCACTGAAAAATCATCCCATTGAAAAAGTATAGGATACAAAGACAGGCATTTGTATCTTTTCTTTCACAAAGTTTTCAACAAAATAAGAAAGAAAACCCCCATTAAACAAAAAAAGTAAAACCACAACCAAAACAAAACGAACCAACATAGTATTTTCACTAAAGATCACACTTTTTGTCAAATAATAAAGGTGATTTGCAGCACCAAACAATTTTTTCATTTTACAAACAAGGAACAATTTTTACAAAGTCTACAGACACACAACCATATGTAGTGTTGCAACTGGAACCAGTTCTATTCTTTCTTTTTTATTTTCTATAAAGTCAAAGCAGAAGGCACTGCCAGAGCTTTTTCCCACTGAGCAGGAAGTATTAACAAAATACTGATTGTTTAGTGCATTGCTTTCAGGGAATACCAACCATTCAATCTTAGATGTAAAGATGTTATCTGGCCTAGCAAAAAAATACTAAGTGAAAAGTGAATACATCCTTGGGGACTCAACAGGCAAGCCTGCAGAATTTTCCTTCCATTAGAGTGGAATAACTCTTTCCAACACATTTCTTTACTTTTAAGGTGGCAGATTTAAAAATTAAAAGCCACTGTTTCACCCTCAGATGCCCACTTTGGTTGAATCAATAACTATTATTAATAATAACGTCAACCCATGCAAGGTAAAATTAAGAATTTCAGACATTTCCTATACATAAGAAACTCATATAAGGCMACAATTCCTGATCTTCAACTAAAAATCTCACATCTACACACTCTAATGCATTATAAGGATACACTGTTTGGTTTTACAAAAAGAAATTAAAAAATGCTTAAGATYACAGCAAATAAACAAAAACCAATGTTATCCCACCTTCTTTTTTATAACTCTGTCCTTGGTCCAGTGTTTAGATTTAAGTCCAGTCTTTTTTGGTAGCCAAGATTTCCTTTTTGATGTTTTTACAATATTCTGAAGAACCATCCTTAAAATATTCTTCATGTGGACAGTTGTAAATAGCAGTGAATACAAAAATATTGTGTAAAGCTAAAACCTAATAACAGTTTCTGTGCAACAACTACAGTTAAAACTACTTAAATGGAGTATTTTTGGTCTACTGGCACATGAATTCAGGCAGTAATGACGAGCAGTGATAAGATGTTCCAAAGAAACAAGACAGGCCACAGTAGTGACAGGAACAAGATAGGCTAGATCAAGTTTCACCTAATTAGGCAAGGTTGCAGTAGGAGAGTTCTGTTATCCTCTTATTGTGCAATAGTAGTCTTTGCTGCTATTATAACAATAACAAACAGTATTTATCTTTAATAAATTTACATACAAGGCTCTGACCGTCTTACAAGAGACAGAAGTGATTTTCCTGTTGAAAGGGGCAATGACAGGAGCAGAAGTCCTAAGAGCAAATGATCCTAAAAACTGTCAAAAGACATTCCCATGGCACATTTTCTTAAATCAGAAAAATGTTTTAAACGGACCAACCAGCTTAAAAACAACCCCACCATGTATTTATGCCTAAAAATACTATAGTTCAAGCACTCCTCCATTCTTGGCAAAGTCTGTCTTCTTGCTGGACGTAATTCAAGCAGCAGAGAATATAAACTGTAAACTATGTTTCTGACTGTCTCTTTATGTCAAGGGACAGCAAATGTTTATCATCATTCCTGTCAACACTATACAGGATCCGGAGTGGGGAACAGGCAGAGCGGTGGCACCCACAGCACATTTATCCCTTACTCTACAATAGCAGGAACAAAGCATGTTCTCCAGCCTGATCCATTCCCTTCAGAGAAAATGGAGAGAGGAGACTCAAGGGTAAAAACAAAAACAAAACTAAAAAACCCAACCCATGCTGTGAAAGATCAGCAGAACCAGATAACCCACCTCTTTCAAAACAGAGCTATGAGCCACATTTTCTGTGTAGCAGCTTACACATTAACTACAGGAAGAGGAAAGTAAGGAGTTCTCAATTTTGCTTGCGAGCCACAGCACTTCTACTTTACCCATCCCTAGCAGCAGAGCAGACAAAGCTAGAAAGACACCGTATTTAGCCTGCTTCGACATTCAGAATCAGCACTGTCCTCCCTTAACACATTCTGTCACGAACAAAAACATTCTGATCCCATGCAGTCTTCTTCCTTCCTCCTCAGCAAACACCTACCATGTTGAGAGATTTACTGAGAATATCATTGGTATAATAGTGTTAGATTTTTAAAATGCTGCAACTTAAAAAAATTAACCTGTTAGCAACCGAGAACATTTTAAATAAATTGAGAAATTCAAGGTTATTTCTTAAAAAGGAAGGGTTGTTTTACTTTAGGAAGGATGGAAAAATCTAATCTAGTTGTTCTCCAAAACCAGATTGTATCTTTATCTGCCAGAAAAACAAACTATCACATGAATAAATATTTGAGAGGAAAAGCTGGGCCTATTTTAACACATATCATGCGACTCTTTCAACTATGGCTATGGTCTGAATTCTTCTAAACTGTCCCTCAAAACTCATAAAAGCCTTACTTAGAAAGGCAGGACATACACATGCAGACCAGAAGTGTATGGAAGAGTCAAACACTAAAGCCCATCATCCCTATTGGATAACTGGGTTCTTTCAAAAGAAGAATAGGAACTAAAATAAACATGTGTCACTGAACTTCCCTTTTATCCTGTCATCCCCCTTTCTGAAATAACTGAAAACACCTGTGTGTAATTTGTTAAATCAGATAAACAACAAAAGCCAATACAAAGACAGGGCTGCCCCTTACTTTCTCCCATAGGATTTATTATCTCCACATTGAGTACCTGATCCAGTACCTGACTGGCTGACTGCTTTAGAACTGTTACTGTCAGGTAGGTAAATACAAATCTAGAATATACGTAGAGAGATAAAGATACCACAGCCCCTGGTTGCTTAACATATCAGACTCAAAATCCTAAATTAAAGAAACAAGGGGATTTTCCTCACAAAAATGTCAAGAGGTTTTGAATGTTCTAAATGAAGGAGGTGAGGTACATGCAGTATTTCATTGACATAAGTTATACTCCCATATTATATGTAAAAAACCCCATGTAAGATGCAAGAASTCTTGCTCTGTGTGACAAAGCTCATATTTAGCAAACCTATATACCTGTAGATTATGTAAATCACTCAGTAGGAAAGCAGATGCAGTCTATGATTCCACTAAAGCACTTTAATATGAAGACACTCATGATCTCTGAAAACTACACGGAATGACGTACGAAAAAAGGATATAAAGGAAAACGCACACGTATAATTCCCTAAAATGTATGCAACTTTACATCAAATGCCTACACAAAATGGAAAACTACTGAATATAAAGCTAGAGATGAAAACTGGTAGATGTGAGCAGCTAAGAATACACAGAGAAGTAATGAACAAGTAAGTAGAAAAGCAAGAGTTCAGAAGGAATAATACCACATTGCATGCAGAGTAGCATTAATTTTAAATTAAGGCTTTTTTGTTTTAATAACTTTTCTTCCACTTTGCCTCCCTATTTTACCCTCTCAGTATTGTCACTTCTCTCCTCTTGTTATATGTCATATTGTAAACGCCTAATGTGCCCAGTACAATTTATTTTAAACATGTTTAACTACAAATATGCAAGATTGCAGAGAGGTCCTCTAAGCTAAGCTTCTTCATATTTGTGGAAAATCAATTTAAACAGACACCTTAATACTACTTTCAGATGTAAATTAACTTCTTATGATTTGCATACAAGATTTAAAATACCCAAACACCTCTTTTTTTTTTCCTATAAATTCTCTTTCCATTTCTCCAGAAGGATCAATCAAAAATTCATGGATCATACTGGAAAAAGTAAAACAAACAAACCACCCATAAAAACAAAATCCCATTAACAATACCAAAATCAATATTTTCAAAGAACATTGTGAATTYGTAACACTTAATAAGACAGGTACCTAGGTTTACTTATTACTTCCACTTCAGTAACCTGACAACTAAGTTAATGCATTTCTTAAGCCTATTTTACTGAGGTAAAAATGTGATGTTCCATTACACTAAAAACTGTACACTTAATAACCTACACAGAGAATCAAGAGAATGATTTCTGGCAAGTGTGCTTCCTTTTCCACATATGGGGCTGGGATGGAAGGGATTTTACAATCTCCTCTCAAAAGATGTTAGAAACACAGTGGCATCCCTAAGCCCCCAGGATACCAGACTGTTTATTCCAGTATGACTGAAGACACTAATATATAAAAAAACATACATATYTACATGACAACATTAATACTTTTGCTTTCTTTCATGTATTTGAACACATCTCACAAGAAGTACGACTGAAAGACTTTGGTCCCCATTTCAGGTAAGGAAAGGAAGACAAAAGGTTTATAAAGAAATTCAGACATATCAGAACACTCATCCCTGAGCACTGGATGAAAAGAGGCTGTTGAAACCTCAGTGCTTGAAAAATTTCGAAATAATTGGTGAGATAATAAGAAAAAGCTGACCAAAAGCTTTTTCCTGCTCTAAAAAGATAAGGGCAACTACATGCATGCTCCATATCAAGCTTACTTGTAATTTTGTGTCAAAGCTTCTCAGTTCTTCAGAACTCAGAGAGCGAACTGAGCAGTATTTGGTAGCTTCAGATGACTGGGGGAAGGGAGCAGCAGCAAATGGGCGTAATCCAGTAATTCCTTGAAGACTCAAATCACAAAGATTTGTCGGGTTGAATGTTATAAAACGCCCAGAAACACAGAAATACTAGATTGGAAACAATGTATGGTAAATCCTTCGATGTAGTGTGTCTTTTATGTCCCTTAAAGTGCTTTCTCAGGTTGTAGTTTTGAACCACAAATACAAAAAGTCCCCTATAAAAAGGATATAAAAATATTCTAAAGATTGGTACATGTGAAAGCAGATCAAATTCAGAAGCAATTTATGTTTAGCTAAGAATGAGCAAAACTAAAATAGCTGATATATAAATTAAATGAAATCCAATTCATTATTTCCATTGGAATAAAAGTCTCGCTGGGGTAAACAGAACAAATTATAACTCAGAGTTTGAACTGATTTAAACCTCCTTCACCACTTTACCTCCTATCAGTTCTACAAAAACAAATACTACTGCTCTCCACCATCTGAGGGGGAAAAAAAAAAAGGTAAAAATAAAGTACTGCAGTCAGGAATTTGGCAGGGGAAGAGCACTGCAAACAAGACTTGAAATTTATTTGTTTTAGTGTAAAGCTTGGATTTGTAAAGCATCCTTCCATATCCAACAAGCCCTTGCTGAAGTGTAAATAAATAACAGTAAAAAGATAAATATACTGTACTATCAGCACACAAAAAAAAATTCAGAAAAAGGACTGAAAAGACTTTCAAGTGACATGAGCTAGAATAGACTCCAATCCATGTGATATGGTTTTAAAGTAATTGCATTGATCCTGACATGATTTAGAAGTGTAAAGGAGGTCAACCATTACAGATCTTTTTTCTACAATCAGAAGTACGTGATTCAGGCTTGCAGCTAAAATTGACTGAAATTTAGATGATTTGGGACAATAAAGCAGTACGTAAGAAAATTAAGCATCAGGCATGCTGAGACATTCAGAGCTGCATGCAGAGATGAAGCTGCACACAGAGATGAGTTTCATAGTTTATTTTTACAAGGCAGTGTTTCAAGAATTCAGTCATCTCCCAAAGCGTATGTACAGTCCAACTGTTTGGTGCCTGAATAGTAATTAACCTKTTCATTAGCCCACAGAATCATTCAAAATTTCAATTCCAAGAACTTGCATTTTAAATACACAGCAGTAAATTCTAACCGCTTCTCTGCAGATGTATCTGATTAACTCTAAGGCCCTTGTTTGACTATTTCTATGTATATATTTGTCTAAGTTAAGCATCTAACACACCCATAGTATAAATATTATCTTGCGGGATTTGTAAGCAATGGCTGCAAGTTCACAGATGCCAGTACTTTCTCACATGCCCAAGTAAGTTAGTTATGCTGTCAGTGGGAAACAGTTTCAGTCAAATAACCACAAGTTGAACTGTTCAAACTTGTAAAGGATACTAGTTTCCTATGCTGCCCATCACATGGTTTATGCTCCGCCTATCACGTTATTCTCTCTACAAAACATTAACAGCCTGACAACCATTTTACAGACATCAATTATACTTTAACAATGTAAAAATATCCTCTCCTTACTAGTTATCTTTTCAAAGGAAGTGATCAATATATTAGTAACATTTATTAAAGATATATTATGACAACATTTTGGATTTAAGTAATTTGAAAACTCCATCTAGGTGGGACAAATTCAGGACAGGTTTTGACCAACACCCTGGTTAAGATTTTAGAAGACAGATAGATATGCTTTCTGAAGCCTGTTTGTTTAAAAAGTAGTAAACGTGAGGCGAGGAGGAGATAGGAAAAAAAAAGTTGAATTATGTGAAAAGTACCATTAACATGTTGAAAGTATCACCTGCAGAACAGCAGTACMAATGCCAACAGGTGCAGCACTGTCTTGATTCATAAATTAGACAAATTGCATTAGGAAACAGGATTAGAAAAGGATTTTCTAATGCAAAAATGCATTCAAARTATGTCTTCTGAAACTGTACGTGTTACTACAAACTAAGACTTTACCCAGCTTCTTAGAGAAATTTAAAAAACTTATATGCAGGTAAGTCTGTACTTAATGGCTGTGGTAAACTTTGCTAGTCTCAAACCACCCTGTTTCTTTCCCTTTAGACATCAGAGAGCAATGTAGGCAATACTTTTCTCCACATATTAATGCAGCTCTGTCTACTTTTTTCATATAATACAGGAACTCTCAACAATTCTCAGCTATTCACCTTAGTAGGTCTGGACAGACACATTCTAGATTTAAGGAGAACAAGGTTTGCTGGTTTCCCAGTGTCCAACTGGCTCCCAGGAGATTAGAACACAGAATTAATTCAGATGCTAGTCAATGCACTGTGCTTATATGCACGGGATTTGGCACTGGAGAGATTCTCCTAGATCAGTCTAACAGAGACCTTGGGAACTGCACTGTTTACTTTTCCTGACTTCAGAGAGCAGGGAAGTTACACTTCTTTGCCATTTTGGACACGGATTCATACCAAAAGCATCTAGACATATCTTCCCATATTCATGGAGGTGTTCCAGGCTGAAAAATCCAAACCTAAACTGATAAATCTGATTACATCCTTCCTGCAATCTGCACACTTCTGCCCTTTCTTCTGCTGGTTCCACTGCTTATCTGACTCTACACCGAGTTGATTTCAGTGTGCTCAGCTGGCAGAGAAGTATCCTGGGGGGAAAATGAAACAAAGGGGGRAAAAAAAAAAAAAGTAAAGGCAAATAACTTCCTGCTGAGTTGGCAAACAGCTCAGCACAGAAATAGAYAAATACCAGAGAGAGCCAATACAAGAGAGGGGGCAGCAGGGATGCAGGACTTCAGCAACCCCTGTAGTTACAAGCATTTCACCTGCACAAAACCAAAGCCTCAGTTTCCTCCCCCATTCTTAATTTATAAACAACAGTTTAATCATGCGAAAGCTGAAATCCTTTAGTCAAACTTAGACATAAGGATACATGGGTTAAATACAGTGCCTACAACATATGCAAGTTTAGATTAGATGGCTTCCTGCTGGAATCAGAATTCCTTAAATAAAGTATTTTATAGCTACAGACTCTTCACACATAAATAGAATTCTGCTGCTAAGCAAAGCAGTGAACTGGAAACTAAACCAAAAATCTTAACTGTACTTCCACTACTGAGCAACTAGGCTAGAGTACACTATGAATCTAGAGAATAAGGAAATAACAGGCACAAATCAGAAGGAATGCAATACTGCAAACGGAGGGGTGGGAATTGCTGGCAGAGCAGCAACTGCCAGTTAAGTTTTATTGTTTTTCCATTTTTTGTGTCCCAACTTTATATTTGTTTCTCAAGATTTCCTCAAAGACCATGTATTTTACCAAAAAAACAATATCCCTTACTTTTTCCTATTTCAGAGAAAATGTAAAGTGTTACTGGATACCCAATAAAGATGTGAAAACTGGTGAATCCATAACTTATCTCTGAAGCAACAATGTTACTACACTGCAGAGACCTTTAGTTTCACCTCACTGTTCTACTCACCTGTTCAAAATATATCACCTGGGGTACAGCTCTACAACAAGCTAAACTGAAGAAACAAAAACACTTGGAGAGAATCCACTTCCCCATCCCCTTCTCTGTCATCAATCTTAGCCAAGCAGGCTGCTCCCTACCGTACCAACACAGACAAGACAACAGCCATAATGCAGTATACACACACACAAGTGAACATGTATACACACACACGTGTGAACATGTATACACACACACACGTGGGTCCACGTATCTCTTCAGCATTCTTTGGATACAATTATTTTTACATTTTTAGTGACCTGGATCAGTTTACTGAGACAAGCAGTGCAGTCCATTCCCAGCCAATGGTGGGAATGAGCAGCCAGGAAGAGGAAGCAGCCTCTTCCACGGCAGGAAATGGTTAACCCAGCTCATCCCTATTGTGAAACCTCAGCCCCGAAAGGAATTCAGCTGCTCCGACATCCTCCTGCTCCACAAGGATAAACCCGCACTCTCCAGTACAAGCGTCGTTACACGTACTTGCTTCTAAGCATCATCTAAGAAAAATAAGAGAGTGACCTAAAACCCAGGTCAAGTGACTGAAATTTGAAGTTCAAAACAYTTCTTTTCCTCCACCAAGCAGTTCATATTCTTGCTAGTCCTTGGAGTTTTTACAGAATTTAAGCTTTGTCCTCCAGGTACCATTGTTGCCTTTGACACACAAATCTGCTTCTGAAGTATGGAGTCTATTATTGCACAATATAATTTTATTATTGCCTGTCATAAAAAAATTGCTTCCAGAACCTCAAAACATTGAGCACACTCCACTGATAAATTGCCTAACACATTCAAGATTATTACACGCTTCCAAGTTTAATAGATTATAATGGCAGATTTCCAAACTACCAGAAAAATGTACCAACCAGAAGTGTTAAAATTCATATCTTAGAATATTTGTTTACTTAAAAATCTTTGAATAATTTAAGAACCGATGGGACACAGGATTCAAGAGTAATGGAAAAACTGCTCATAAATGTAGAAAGATTTCAAAGACATTGAAATCACCTAGTAACATCATTTCTCAATTTAAGAAAAAAAAAATAAAAATCTCATTTTGCTGGGGTCTGACACAAGCCAGGAATGAACCTCCTATATCCCAGGCCAGCAAATTAATTTAAGAGGTGAAGTATTTTAAGCTATCTTGTGCTAGTAATTAATGTATGGTAATAGTAAGCTTTTTATTTAGACAAACACATAAGACTTGTAAATTCCAAGAGTGAGTCATGAGGGAAAGGGAGCAAGACACCTTCCCCCCACTCCCTTCATGAGGCAATAATTTGTTTCCTTCTTCAAACCTCTATTATCGACAATGATTTTTTTATTTTTAAAGATGGTTATGGCTTATAAGGAGAAAAAAAATCCCCATGACATTTAAAAAGATAATAAACACAAGCTCTGATTTTAATACCAAGCATTAGACTTCAAATTCTTTACAAAAAACCACACTGTCTTTATTCTATCTATGGGCAACTTTTGGCATAATGGGGGCTGTTCCACAGCTGTACCCATCTAAATATAAATATACAAATAAGCAAGGTTTTTTAAATAACGTATTTCACATCAAACTTGGATTTGTTAGATTAACATAAATCAATCAGGTGGAATGGAATTTTGTTGTCAAATACTTATTTTCTTTGAAGTGTGCAATGGACAACAAACTCATCGGTGTTAATATATGAGAGAGTATCCTTTCCCTCAACATTTTCCCATACATTTCAACAGAATCCATGCGTATCTATTAAATATATTTAAATATTCTATCATCAGACTAGCATGTGAATAGTACTTTCAGTTGACATGGTGAAGCTGCTGAACTTATTTTTACCACAGAATAAGCCATATTCTGTCAACCTAAAAAAACAGTGACATGATCCAAAAAAACATGAAATGGCCTTTAAGCTTTGTTGCAATAAATAACTCCATTAATAATGGCTGATAAACTTGCAAATTATTCTCTACAGTCAGTTCAGATTTATTCAGCAAACAAGGATGACATCAGTATTGCTGAGAACTACTACAGTTCTGAATTAATCACAACATATTTTATCTCCATATCATTGAAAATTCCTCATTAATTGAATGAAAATTCCTAATATTGATTTAAGTGTATTAAAGTGACACATCTGCCTTTACAATGTATAATGATATGAGTAGCGACCTTCCTAGGGAAAGAGAACAGCGTACACTAATTTAAGAATATTTCAGTTTTAAATTATAAGCAATATAATAAGCATAGCCCACTTTGGACATTTTGGGAAATGTTTTAGACTGAACACAGGACAAGAGTAAACTCATTTAAAAAAAAAAGGCAAAAAAACCAAACCACCCCACCAAACAACAAAAAAACCACCACCCCTTTCCCCCCTTTTCTTAATTTGCCTGGGAGAGCTCTTAATTCAAAAATAACTACTGCAGATACCCATCTTTGGTTTGTGTTTTATCAGTCATGTTACTTGTCTTCACAGGTCAGGAATTTATGTCTCAATTCTCTATTCTAACATAAAATATGCATCAGTCGCTGTCGTCTTCAGAGAAGAGYTGCAGTGTCCCACAAAACTAACTGGAAAAAAAATAAAACCACTAAACACTCTCTAAACTTTTCACTTTCCCTTCTATGAAAAAAACCATCACACCTACCTGATCCTACACATACAGACACATCCAGCAAGTCCTTAACTCTAAGCCTTACACAAAGTCCCACAAGATTCCTCCTAGATGCTTTCAAAAACATGAATGATGGCTGCAGCCTCACTGATATTCCTAAGTTAAAGCCAAAACCAGAAAAGCTCTGTAGAACATGCAATACCAACTATTCCTACCAAAAGATTCAGTCCTTCACAATTTCTTACACAGTACCCACAATCACCTGTCTTTACCACTTTATTGATGGTGTACAGACTCCACACAGTTCTACGCCTTTAGTGTGATGTTACCTCACATGCTGTAAAAGAACAGTACCCAAAGCTAAGGCAAAAAAAAGAAAGTGTTATACACTTCTCAAATGTAGCAGTTCCTTATTCCATTTTCTCTCTTTATAAGTGGGAAAACAAGTCCTTTCAAGTGAATTTTTCTTATGTGCACCCTTGTGTGCACAGAATACGGCTAATACTTGACAGAAGAGGTAATTTTGGAACTACTGTCCAACAAGAAAAAGCATTAATTACATTATTTAAGGAAAAGTTTCCAATATTCTTTCAAACACAAACTCTAAAGTAGCCCCCAGAAAAGCCTCTCTACTGGGGCAAATGGACAAACATATACCTAACAATATTGGCTCTTCTAATCAGGTTTTAGATCACGTGGCTGAAAGAGGAGTTATATCCACAACATTTTTGCAAATAAATACAACTGTGGTTGCTTTAACCCCAAAGATTTCCTCTTTCAAAGAATACCACACAGTTCTAGGTTTGCACATTTTATTCCAAGAATGCCATAAATACTAACCTTTACTTTTCAGTGAAAAAAGCATCCCTATATTCAAGGCATACTTATAGCAATGCTTTTAGTGTGTTCCTTAGTAGAGGTGATATTCAGTGTAGCATCACTAGCTCATCATACATATAGCCCTTAGGTCCTGAAGGCAATGAGAGAGTTTACAATTGACAGGCCTTGTCAGCAAAACAAAGGAAAAAAACAAAACAAACAGGTGAGAAAACGAAATCACTAATTCTTATTCAAGCCCAACTGTGTCCAGGACCAAGAACATAGTTCTTTTGAATTTTTGAGAAACAGAGTAAGCAAAAGTATAACGAATAAAACCTTTCTAACAAAAGGATGCTGAAGAACAGAGAGGGAAGTATCCTGCTTACAAAAGAAACTGTAATTGATAAAAACCTCTCTGCAGTAACACTGTTCCTCACATGAGGGGCAGGAAAAAAAAAAATCACAACACACACAAAAGAAGGAAAACAGGGAACTTCAGTACTACCTCACCCTTAAAAATGGTTGCAAAAAAAGCAAAAAAAATTACCAATCCAAAAATGGCCCAAATCAATTACTTCAAGTCTAATAAGTTTGAGTCTTAAGAAACCACAGAAGTTTGTTAACATTTAATTTTCATTTGTTGATGCAAAACTGTATTGATGGACTGTTGTAACAAGTGGGTAACTCCAGCAGTATTAAAATCTCTCCTCTTGCTCTTTAATGCTTTTGCTAATTATATAAAAAAACTCCAACCCAAAAATACCCACAAACAAAACCCAACAGATTTAGAGAGAAAAAAAGATTCTTTGAATATGAAGTCAAGAAATTCTATCACATAAAAGTTAGATCACTAACTTTTCCCTTCTCAGAATACAAAACATTGAGTAAAAAAACTGAAACACTTGGTCCAGTTCTACACTTGGTCCATACGTTCACATTATTTTGATATTACATGTTGATGAGCCCAGTACATTGACTTWGTTTTTTTCATTCTTGTAGTCCAGAAATAAGATAGCTGGGATGAGAAACTGAGAGACTAAAGGCATCGTCACAAGGTCAATTTAAATATACATATTTATTTAAATATACATATTCCTGATAGACTGTCCATAACAGCATCTAAAATTTCTTTAGAAAAATAAAATATTTATTGGACTCAGTAAGCTCTAATCTGCAACGTTTCTACCACTGCAGCAAGGTAATTTGTTTTTATTAAAATTCATCCGTCATTTAAAAATGCTTTGAAGTGTGTTTCAAAAACATAGTAAAAAGTCTGAATCTTCTGCCCCCTTCCAATAAACAGAAACAACGACTACATTTGAACAAGCAAGAAGGTAACACAAGACGCTGGCAGAAACACTCAAATAGGTAAAAAGAAACTTTCTAAGAAGTCAATCACTGCACTACCCAAGTTATGACGTTAGCCTGAAACCCACACATGGGTTAGCAAAGGGAAGCAAATACATTTGTTCTGACTTAGCATGTCATTGGTATGCTGGGTTTYCAATAGGAATTTTATGAATGTAAAGCATAACCTAGGTTGAGATGCAAGATGAGGCTATCACCTTGTTTTTGTTTTTCCAAGCTAACATCCATATGTTCATGGCACAACTCTGTAACTCCATGAACTTTGTTGCTGGTTTCTAATGTGCCCAGTGCACTGGAATTCTCATCTGTATCAATAGAGTATTTTGGCACTCAGCAGATGAAAGTTGAAGAGCACACGATGTTAAAAAGCTTATAATAATACCTGGCTTTTAAACACTACCTGTACTCTTCAATCTGAAATTTTACACCTAGTTTGAGCTATTTATTTTCTCCTCTCAGTCATGAAACAAATTCAGAGCAAGGAAATTTTGTAAAAGAGGTCTTTAATGTTCTCATAGAGAAGCATTTTGCTGCAGTGCTTCGGCTGCAAACACTGCAGAGGAACTGTAAATAAAAAGCTAATTTCTACTGGAATTAGAGAAAACAGGAGAGATAGTCGCTTACATGGAGTATCTCATAAAGCCACATTTAAGATCAAATAGAGTTTGAAAGAAATCAACAAAAGGAATGTGATTGTTTATTACTCCGTCCCAGAGGATCTTGTCATAAAACGAACAGTCATCAGGAACAACTCTCTTCTGACCACTGCATCAGCCCACAGCGACAGGGAAGGGAAGTGGGGTGCAGGAAACGGACAGGGATTCTGTCACAGAAGACAATCAAGGTTGTTCGCTGGAAAATGAAAGGGTTTATCTTCGAAAAATAAGCGACGGTTTCACAAAAGCGGTGACAGGAACCGAGGAGGGAGCCAGGCTGACAAGGAGCTGCCGCCTGCGCTCGCGTGACCCCCGGCGGGAGGGCCGGAGCCGCCTGCCCCGGGACGGCTCAGCCCTTGCCCGCGCCCGGGCGGCGAGGGATCGGGGTTTGGAGGGAAACCCCGAAACAAACACACACCCCCCGCACACACCCACTCACCCAAACACAACGCACCCCCCACGCCTCACGGCGGGCCTCGGCGGGCGGCAGCGACCCCGGGGCGACCCCCGCACTCCCCGCTGAGGTGCGTGAGGCGCCGCTCCAGCACAGCGCAGGGGGCCCCCGACTTGTCACGGCCGGTGCAGCCCCCGACGGATGGAGGGGCGGGGAGAGGTCGTGGACCCCCAAAGCCAGGGACCGCGGTGACCCGCGGCCCCACCCCCGGCGCGGAGCCCACTGGCGTCTCCGCAGCCCCACAGAGCTCTGCCCCGGCTGCCCGGGGCTCTGCCGGGGATGATGACGGCGGCGCCGCGCACTCCATCCGCCGCCGGCAGCCCCGCAGGAAAAGGCGAGGCGTCCCAGCGCCCGGCAGCGCGGCGCCAGGCCGGGGAGCGACGACGCGAACTCTACCCCTTCTCACTCACCGGCATCATCTCCGCAGCCTTCTCCGCGCCGGGCCCGCCGAGCCGTGCCGGGCCTCTCCTGCCGCC
The DNA here is from genome assembly GCA_018881555.1 of Amblyornis subalaris. Lineage (NCBI taxonomy): Eukaryota > Metazoa > Chordata > Aves > Passeriformes > Ptilonorhynchidae > Amblyornis > Amblyornis subalaris. The sequence goes on from JACAXG010000042.1 coordinate 5,380,744, forward strand.
GCCGCCGCCGCCTCTCACCGCGGAGGACGCCGCGCTCGCCCTGGCGGCTGTGACAGGTGCCTCCCGCGCGCCTCGCTCCGCGCAGCGGGCGGAAGGAAGAGGCGAAGGCGGCGACGGCGGCCGGGCTCCCAACCCCCTTCCTCCTCCTCCTCCGGAGCGCGGCCGCCTCTCCCGCCTCCCTCTCCGGGCGCTTCCTGCTCTGCTGTGCTCTGCTCCGCTCCACCCGCACCGCCCCGCCACGGGTTAACCCCCGCCACCGCCTCCTTGCCGGGGCGGGGCCGCGCGGGGAGGCGCTCCGGGGCCGCACGTGACCGCAGGGCCGGGCCGGGAATGCGGGACCGGGATCCGCGCCCGCCTGCCGTCCCCGCCGGGACCCCCTCGCGCTCTCAGCGCCGCGTTGAGCGTGAGGCTCGCCCTGCCGGTTCTTCCCGGGCCCGGCCTCCTCCTCCTGCCGGCGCTGTGCCGCCCTACCCCCGGGCCGGGCCCCGGCGGCCKCCGCCTCCTCTGGGCGGGCTGCCCGGGGCCGATTGCCCCCGGGCCCGGGCGGTGGAGGAAGGGGCAGTAGCCCCGGGCGGTCTCTGCCCGCGGAATGCGGGGAATGCGGGGTGGCTCCGCCCGGCACGGCACGGCACGGCCCGGCCCCGCCGCGGTAGCTGCCCGCAACCCGCTGGGCGTGCGGGAACCGGGCGGGAGGAGCTGCTGGGAAGTAACGTGGGGGTCGTGCCATGAGCTGAGGTCGCTTCTCAACAGCTTGTCCTGGTCTAACGAAACACACCTTGGATAGCGTCATGTTTAGCGTCACCTTCCTTCTAGCGTCCCTTCCTTGTGAAATCTGTCTGATGTACAAAACTCCACTTAGCAGCAGGAGGGGAAGGTTTTTTTGTCCTGATGTCAGACTCATGAGGTCTGGTCTCGTGTTTGAAAGTAAGGTTCAGTTTCCTTCATTTTCTGGTCTCTCATTCTGTGGAGCTACAACAGCAAGATGAAAGTTAACAGCTTGGAAGAAGCCAAGCTCAACTAGAAGTCAAAACATCACCATATGTTAGTACTGCAACACATGCAATGTAGACAAATTTCATATTGCTGTGAGTCTTCAATCCTAATCTACAGCATACATGGACCTACCCAGTACTCCAACTGTTTCTGAAAATGGCTGGTTTCCAGTCTTTGTTACTTTATTTGCAGAACACCGTGACAGATCTCAGCTAGGAGTGGAAAAAAAATGTTAACTTGGCAAGTTTTTGAGGAGCTTAGATAATGTTTGTGTAAGTCTTTGAGTGTAAGTGATAATAGCACAATAATCTCAATGTATGAGCCTGTATGGTAAGCATAACCTATTAATGTAAGATTCTGTAGAATAGAATTGTGTAAATTGTCTTAATATATACATGCTTAAGATTTCATTGCATATCCTTGTCAGTGCATTTGCAGGCTTTGGTGTCAGCCTAGTGATAGGTCAAATCCTCTGCCTCTTTTAATAAACTGGTCCTACAGGGAAAATCTATCAGCATCACAAGGTAACACTTTGCCAGTTTAACATTATTTTGCAAGCACTAATCCGAGTGCTACTCGCTGGCAATAACGCTAATATCATACTCAGGTTCTTGTAGACTGTGATTCTACCTCACACATGGAGCTTTGGAAGTAGCTAAGACTATTGTACTTCAGACCCCACAGAGAAATCCAAGATCTGCTCAGAAGAATATTAACCCTGTCACTAGGCTGACCTGGATAAAACAGGCTCTAAAATGGTCATCTATCTTTAAAAAAAAAGGGCGAGTGATTTATCTTCATCAAATTCATACTGAACTTTAGTCAACAAAATAATAGCAGTGAATAGAAATTTACTTGTCTCCTTCTACTTGTAGTAATTCTAATTTTAACAAACTAGAAATTTTAAAATTCTAATTTCAACAATGAGGGAATTGTGCACCTTTTGTCACACTTGTTCTATAAAAATTAGTCTTTCTGATTAACCAGGTTAATTTTCATTGCCAGCAATTCTTAAATGATGGTCTGTAATTTCTTTGCAGGTATACTTGATAGCTGACTTTTCCCTGGTTTCAGTGAATAATAATAAAAATTAAAATACTATTAAAATACCCCACTATTACTTTTCCACTGCAAGAGCAGGAATGCCTACAAAGTGAAAAGTGGGAGAATATGTAGACAATTGCAGGGGAGGCAGACACTCCTCCACGCAACTCCTCTGTTGGAACAATGGCCTRTAGTATAAAAGTTTGTCGACATTGTGTTGCTTTCGGCAGATGCAGGTTCAGCCAATGCAGCAACCAGACAGACTGGATACTGAGGGCTAGGAGGAAATGTCTTCAAAAGGTAGAGTATGTACTTTATATGCAAGTCTGCTCCTACTCCTCTTTCTGCTTCCCTTGCAAACACCACTTGCCTCATCCCCTCCCATCTCCATTTTTCTATAGAAATGAGGAAAGAAAAAAATATTAACCAATATTTACAAAATATAAGACTTAAAATTCCACCTGCTGTATGGTGAATTATAGAAAATTTCTCCCACAGAAGAATCTTTTGGGAACCACTCTCTTAGCAGTCAAGAGACAATTTTCTGATTCCAACTTATGACTACAAATGTTGTGTTTACTGTGAGCAGAAAAATGGTCACTTATAATGCTGTAATTTTTTTTTTCCCCCCATTGCCCATGCATTTCCATACCAAATGACTGGTCCAATTGTGTAGAAATTGTGGTGCTTGGCTCAAGGGGCCAGTGATATTTAACAAGTCAGTTGTCTGTCTTGGATAACTAAGGTTGCATGAAAGCCATCAGGATTTGGGGAATGCCTAAGATAAGGGAAGAGAATTTGGTTGTGGAAGCAGATAAAGCCAGAGATACTGAACCCAAATCATTTGCTTCCAAATCCGTTTCCTTTGTGAAAGGTGTTCTAATTTTGCTGACCGCTTTCTAAAAGAAAGGGTTTGTGCTTATTTGTTGGGGTAAGTATTAAAACATATTATACAAATACCTTCTACTCTCCTCCTGGTTCTTAAAAAAACCCAGCAATTCTATTTAACTTTACAAATTGAAACCTCTGTAGCTTAACAGAAAGTCATTCAACTTACAATATATAAAAGAATGAAGAATTAGTGCTTATTAGTTATGGTATGGTTAATTTTTGAGATTTGTGCTGAAGTCATATTTAGCTAGAAATTGAAATTTGATTGAAATTCATAAACTGTCATTTGGTGTTTTGTTAAAACACTTGGAATTTATGGGTATGTACAGAAAAATAACCAAAACATGGTGTGCATTTAACCTAGGTTTTTTCAAAAAAGGGGTTTTAACTGCAGTTAATCAATTGCCAGGCCTCTTATTTGATCATTATTATTCTTAGGACAAGCAGAGATTCCCAAAGATACAGGTGGGAGGCTAATGAAATTTTCAGGAGCACTCCTGCTGAAATTCCAAATCCTACTTGTGTTTTCTAAGTATCTTCTAGTGAGATTTTCAAATGGAGGTGTTTTTAAAGTTTTTAGAACTACCATGTCTGAATCTCTCCTACTTCTTTTCCGTGAATAGACAAAAGGAGGAAAATGAGCTTTCCTACCTTCTGAGATTCAAGTGTTCTCCAGTTTTGCATTCACTTGTTAAGATGCTTTTCTAGAGCATAGGAAAATGTTTTCATGCTTTAGAGGTGTTAGAGGAAAATAATTTCGAATGAATGTAACCCTTTTTCTTTTCATGTGGTATTATTTTAAATAACAGATACTGCTATTTATAGCCAGCAACAGTGTCAGAGGTCAAACATTTAGGGTGGGATCCATCTTATCCAACTTCAGTAATGTAGAAGTTAGGCATGTAGTCTCAGTCAGTCATTGAGGCTCCTTCTACAGATAAATCAGGATGGGGAGGGGAGAGAGGCAGTTCTGCAGGGAATTCATTCAGTGTCGAGATATTCATCCTGCTATCTAAATCTCTGGTCTTTGAAGGTGCCTATCTCTGTAYTGATTTAAGATGGAGCCTGGATGACTAGCTCTGATTAGGGAACAGGCTTTTGGGTGGCTACAGTTCAGATGGGTTCCCTCACAACCAGGAGAATAAAATCTCTAAAATGTCAGTATGGGTAGGAGCGCTGGGGTTTGTGTGTGTGTGTATTAAAATGATGTCTCTTTGCTAAATGAATGAGTGGATTAGTTTATTACAGAATACAACTCTCCTTTCAAAAATTGCATTTTGCATTTGCTGTAACGCAGGAGGAACTGGCTCTCAGTAGGCAAGCAATTTAAGAAGCTGAGTGACAGAAGTACTTCTAACTTGTCAGGCAGTTATTGTGGTGGCTGTGGTGCAGTGCTGTTTGACAGATGATACAAACAAAAAGACTGAATGTTTCAAGGGGAGTTTCCCAGCAGGAGCCTAAAACCCTTAGTGAAATACGGTGTAAAGTAAGCATGTATATTTAAAGGAAAGGTATATTAATTTGTTACTGTGGCCTTAAGTAGCCTTGCATTCCAGAATCAAGCTGACTTCCGAAGGCTGCAGCAATAAAAGTACATATTGAACAATAGTCATATGCTGCCATGCTTGAATTCACATTCAGCCAATGCATTTCAAACCCCACCAAACCTGTTCAGAGATAAATAAACTACAAATAATAACCTAAAGGGAACACTTTGATGTCTGTTTGGTATACAGTATTTAAGACACGTGAACAGGAGAAAGGTACTTTTTCATCACTACCTTGTAATATTCTAAAGTAATATATGCTGGACTAGGTGACTCATRGTCTGAAGTTTCCATACCCAACACTCAATGCATCATTCTGAGCAGGAGTATAACAATTAAAGCAGGAGTGAAGCATTATRTGTGTGTAGCATAGCTGTGTGCACTTTCTGGGGATTTGGGTGTCTGGTACGTCATGTGTTCCAGCCGTGCTTTTGGTGGATTAGAGGTAATTTCTTTAAACAATAACAGAAATTGTATTCTTAATCCAATACACATGATGCAAAAGCTTGTATTAGTGGAAAATGCTGTGGTCTCATTGGGAATGTGTTGCTATTCACTCTCATAAAATTATTACGCTAAAAGATATTATTTTATGTTGTAGCTACAGAAGATATGGTCCTGTAAAACAGATGACATGCCATCATTTTTATAGATGGAAAATCTTGTTCTGCTCCCCTGTAATTTATAACAATGAAGCCATTAATCATATGCAAAGAGGTGGAGAAAACAAAAACTTCAATGTCCTGGGAGAGGTACTCTCTGCTTGTACCTTTAGCCTTTATAGCTATTTGGGCTTTCAATATGTTTCTTTACAAAAATCCTTTTTCTTAAAATTTTCACTATGCCAATGACGAGTGCAGGTATCTAAGATGAGCCAGATGATGTGTTATTAGTTGAAACATTAATTAGCAAGGGGACAGTCAATCCTTCACTCTTCAGTCCTTTTATTTATGTGCTGCTGTGTTTTGGGTGTACCACTTGGCTAATGTGAGGGGAAAAAGGATGGGTCATGTTTTAAGATTGAGTCCAGCTATTTAATTTGTTACTGAAAGATTAAAATTGTTCTCATGTATCTCATCCATGACTTAATGAGTCAGTGTTTTTAACAATTACTTCAGTGTTTTTAATAATTTCTGTATGAAGTTATTTCAAATATTTTCTCTTTCAGCTGAAAGCCTAATGCAGAATTCTGTGGTACATGATTAGTTTTCACCTCATGTTGCAAAAATGGTGGGTGGTTAATCGTCAACTTTTCTATTAACCACATCACTTCCTTGTTTTAGATGGCCAACTACTTATTTAATATAATTGAAAACAATTTCCGTTCTTATGTTTATGTCTGTATCAGATGCAGGTTTGTTTTCATATTAAATTTGTATTATTGCAATATTCAAAGCCAGTAATTTGTAATTTGAAATGTGCATCTTCTACCATAATTTKTCTTAGCTAGCTTACTTGAGATAAACAGATGTCGTAAGAACAAACACAAAGSAGGGTATCATGTAGGGGAACTCACGCTTCCTGGTAATGGGTGAACTTGSAGGATTGCAGCTTGGAAGGGGAGCTTGCGAAAGTCCTCTGCTCAATTCTGAAGTCTGAGATATACTGAAAGGTATTTTCTAGCAATTACTGAGCAAGTGATGTGCAAAGGAGGCTTAGAGAGGAAAACATGCCTCTGAGCAGAAGAATACTCACATATAGTAGGAGAGAAAAGTTATAAAGCAAATTAAATGTATATTTAAAAAAAACCTAATCTGTTTATACTTAGCATTTAAGCAACTACATTATTAAGACTACACTACTGGAAATAACATTCTTTACCTTTTTTTTGTGTATGTACTCATCACAGGTTTTACAGACTGGAATACACAAGGTAAGTTTCCTCTGAAAAATACAGTACAGAAATTGAATTCTGTGTAAATAAAACACCACTGCAGATGTGAAATATGATGTGCTTCTGATTAAAGATACCACTTTAGGAAAACATTTCTGCACTATAGCTCTCTGATATATATCTATAGATAGATACATATATAGGTATAGACACAGATATGTGTGTGCGCGTGTGTGTATATATATACATAAAACACCATCTTAAATGATCACTTTTTTGGTCTTTTGATTACCAAAAATTGTCAGAGCATGGCTGTCTTCTATACAGGTATATACAACTTACTGTGAATCCAAGCTTTTCGGTCACAAACACTTTTTTAGTAGTGCATTTTGACAGAAGAGCATCTGCACTCAGGTAATCTGACCAGCAGATGTAATCTAACATTTGCAATTATGTTTTTTGCATGTTATAAAAATACTRGGTTTGTGCTTTATTCATGATTAAGGTTCATCCCTTCTGTTTGTGTAAATATTCCTTTTCCATGTAAAGCAACAATGTCCTAGTCCAGGGAACATTAATGAGACAAGTTGATTCTGTCTCCAAATGCCCTGTTTTGTAATCTTCCAGAAATACATTTCTGAGTAATTTTTATTTTTACTAGTGTTGTGATCCTACAACAAGGTTTACTACAATTCTTAGCTGCATAAACAGAAGAATGTCAACAGTAGAGGCAGATGAATTGTGTAGGGCATTGATGAAACCTTATTGAAAATGATTCAGTGAAAAGCTCTAGAAATAGTGACAGTAGAAAATGTGTCACTGGTATCTGTTTAGAATCTATTTTAGGTTGACTTATTCAAAGAAGATACCATAATATGCAGCTGAACCTGAGAATATTTAAAAGCCTGGAAAAGAGTGTGTTCATCACGGAGGAGTACATCCAATAATAACCTACTTGCTGGGGGATAATTAGATGCTACTTTAAAGGTTTGTCTACTGCTTATGTCTCATATTCAAAACCAGTATTTCTATTCTGTAAATGGACAAGCTACAGCACAAGGTACTGGGATCTTTTTTCTATTTATTCCATCTCCTATGGGAAAGTCCTAAACATTTTTTTTCTCGCCTTCAGTCTCTGTTCTTCTAGAAAGGCCTGAGTACGTGTTTAACTTACTAGCTTGAATTTAAAAAGAGGTGTGACAGTTAGCATTAATAAGAATACACAATTTGAAAGCARAGTAAAAATATTTTTTGCAAGATTTCTTTTCTAGTTGCATTACTCCAGAAGGATTAACTAAATCAAAGTATGCTGAACAGCATTATGTCTCAGTGTTTTTACTTACACTAAGAGTCAGGTCCTTTGTTAAAATTGGTATGACTCAAATTCTTAGCTTATCGAAAGAAATACAGAATTTAAATTTTAGCCCATTATTTTAAAGAAGTGTCTAGAGATCCTAACAGAGACCAAAAGAGTTTTCTTTTCAAGCTGTATGTGATAGGTGGAATAGAACAGCAGGAGTATAAGGACAGAATTGTAATTCTGTCAGGTATAAGAGAATTTAAACAAGGCTATTTCTCTGTATAAGTGCACTAAATTAAAAGGTATCTGAAGCATCAAGAGTAAAGAGTCAATAATAGTGCTGAAAAAAAGCATAGTTTGAGACATACATATCTCTCTCTCTCTCAACAAAATAAACAACAGAATTAATTATAAAAGTGGAAATGCTTTTGGCTAGACCTCCCCCAAAAGGGTATCCCTCTCTGTATTCTTGGTCCTTTATCAAATGCCTGCTCACATTCTAGTCCATTTTATTAATCCCTCCTTTCTCCTCCCATAATACTCTGCTTCTGTTCAGTTTAGTTGTTGCCATTTTGCTTGTTTACACAGCATTCCATATGAAATATCTCACAACAGTTTCTACTCCATACCTAAAGAATGCCCCCTTAATTGCAGCAATTCTTAATATTATCAAAAGCATGCTAAACACAACAGGTTAAAACAAGAAATGAAGACTACAACTAATACTGCAGGAAAAATCTGTGTAGGCAGTAGTCACCATAGATGGGATTCATTCAGTATACTGCTCTTAGTTCTACCACCCACATAATCCCCATTATCATTTCCTAGCAAACACACTTCATTAGCTCTGAAGAAGTCTCTATTGTCTGTCCCAGCAGATTGCTGAAGGTACTGTCATGATATGGATGTAAAAGTTAAAGGTCATATCAATTAAAAGATGTTCCTTTAGGATTTTGGAGGTCATAATAATTAAGCATATTTTCATTTGATGACAACCAGTAATATAATTTGATGAACCACTACCAAATTTATCCTTTATAAGTAAAAGTATTCTTCCTCATCATGCAATGGTTCTCCCTGTTCCCTACTTGTTTGTTCATTTGTCCCAATTAATTGAGTGATAGTATAAACTCAAGAAAGCGATGTGCTGTCACAGAGGAAGGAAGCAAGGCTCTGCCTTTGCTGGAGCATAAGCTGACATTCCTGATTTGTATACAGGGTGGAGTTCTGCATTCTTTTTATTGCTCTGACTGTTGACAGCGATGACAGTTCTTAGAGGAGAGACAGTGCTTTGATCGTGTGCGTAGCTGCACATGAGGAGGGAACTTGCACTGCTTTATTATGAGGGACACAATGACTTAGGGAAGCTGGGTGACTGAATGGGAAGATAGAAATTCTGATTCTTCTGCCCCTTTTCTGCAAAAAAACCCCCAGACTGTTGTGCTATAATGCAAGTTATAAGGCAGCTTTGCTGTAAACATGATCAGGAGATGGGTCCAAATTAAAATGGAAAAAAATCCCAGCAAATGCTGGTTTTATTTTAGAGGGGAAAAACCCCTTAAAATCAGCAAAAATCACCTGATCTGATTCACAAATAGTTTTATCAGCACAGCTATGAGGAGCAAGGCACTGTGGTGTAAGGGTGCAAACTCCACAAGCTGGTGTAGCTGCCAGAATACTTGTACTGTTAAACCACAACCAAAGACATTATAGTACCCTTAGCAGAATTTAATTAAAACACCCAAATTATCCATTCTTGGGGTGGTCAGTTCATTTTGAGGTAGGAGAGAGTAATTGTTTCCAAGTACTTTGCCTGCAGCAGTGGAGTAGACTACACAAGACTGTCTTATTTACGAGTTTTTCATAAATTACCAAATCAGTCATGTGGCTTTATATTCTTAAAAATAATTTTAGCTGCTAAATGTTAGTTGCTAAAGGTCATGGAATTATAGTTTGAAGAACTTGTTCAAGCACTATCTTGTCACTTCTTGTTCCTCCATTTAACAAATAGTTAACTAACATATTTAATGCCTCAGGGAATCACCATCTTACTATCCTTTCCTTCCTACAAACTTTACAGATTTCCGTGAATGAAACAATAGAGATTTCACACATTGATTTCCTCTGTTTCGTTTCAGCCAGCTGGTGGTGATGTCATACACAATCACCTGTGTCTAACAAGCACCTGATACTGTTCCTTCCTCAGGGACTGAAAGTACAATACACATGTACATACCAGCTCTCTGTCTGCATTTGTACTACAAACAGTGGATTGCTATCGTGATTCAGATAAACAGGAGACTAGTTCAGCTGTTTTGGTTACTTTGGATCATTTCCTGCAGCTTTACTCATCCTCCCAATTAACATGAATACACATTTGGGTTTTTTCCAAGTCASCCATTAAGGAGGTTAAGTAGGTTGGGCCTTGTGACTAATGTTTCCTTGGCTCTGATTGTATTTTGCTGCTCCCCTAGAGTATTCTATCATACTTTATTAGCATGCAGGAGAAACTCTGAGATTCCTAATTGTAGGACAGCACTTGAAATGCTCTAGAAATCCCCAAGCTCCACAATGAGAAATCCCACTTGTAAGACCAACCCAGCATGAAAGGGCAAATACAGAAGTACTTGTACTGTAAAAAGACATCTTGCATTAGCATTGTCATTATTAATAGTTTCCTACTGCTGAGCTTTCATGTTCTGTATTGATTTAAAAAAAAAAATTACCAGTGCCACAACAAAACTTAGTCAAGATGGTGCTGCAGTAATAGGATGAGGCTCTTAAACCCCTAAAGATGTTTGCTGTTCCACTAACATGGCAAAGGTAGGAAACAGGTTTTGTCATTGCTGATGCCTTATCACAGACGACAAATTAAGAATGCAGTTGCTTAACTATTTTACTACACAAAGTTTAAATGTAATCCTGTTTTAGAAATGTCAGCAATATAAAGAAGCAGCAGCTAAAGGGAAACAACACGATCCATCAATGTAGAGTAAGCATATCCCTCGCCAGTGTTTAGTTGTGAATCATGATGAATATTACCTCCATGCATTAAAGTCCTGATCTTACACAGTCATTTGCATAGAAAATGGGTTTGTTCAGAAGCAGAGTGTTGTCTTTATAGACTTAGCTGGAACAAGAAAATCTTTTTGTTTTAAGTTAGCTTTAGAAATCACCTTAGTTAAATTACTAAAAAAGAAAAAAGGCACATATTCTAAAATAAGAGTATTCACTTCAAGGGTGGGTACTCCTTGAAATGTTTCTCTGCCTAGGGCTATGCTCCAGGTGCTAGTGCTGCAATGAAAATTGATTACTCTTTCCACACCTCACTGTAAATATGAAATGGCTCTTACAATGCCTTGGTTTTCTTTTTGTCTTTTACACTACCTGGTATCCTTCAGCATAGAGGATCAGGAAGTATATAGGTAGTACTATAGGTGTTACATGTTACGGGTGTGTTGATTTCTGCTTTTGAGTCAAGCCACTGACTGAATTTCCTCCTCCTGCTACTCAAGTAAAAATACAAAACAAAGCATCTATTTAAACATAAACACCAGTCTTACTTCTTTTGCAGATATTTGTGCTAAGAATCACAAAGAAAGAAATATTCTGTAGCCTTCATAGAAATTTCTGACAGAGAAGCACCAATGGAAAAACCAGTTGCATATGGCATTGTTTCAGTAGAAACTATGATTTTTATAACCCAGACACTGCTGCCCATATGTATTTCCTTTCTCTACCAGAAAATCAAGCAAGTCTGATAGCAAGAAGTGTTAAGATTTGAAGTAGGTTAAGTTTACCTAGAAGTGCAGTTAAGTGTCCTCCAAGGGCAAGTTAGCAGAAGCTCCTCTTGCCTTTCAACCCAGGAGATCAGACAGCATGGTGATGTAGCTCAGTGCCAATGGTCTAGGTTCTAGCTAAGGTGAAGCAAATCCTGCAGTGATTAATGTTTTTTTTTTCCTGGTCTGTTTGCGTGAGCTCTGTAATTGAAAACTGCTAAAGCAGGTCATTTGAAGTATGTGTGGTATCTTAGGAACTATAACTTAGTGATCATAAATTTGCATTACAAATGCTCTTATAGCTCTTTACTTGGCATAAATTTTCAATCTGAACTGCTTATTAAGTATACCACAACTCACCCACCCTGTAATTACCATTGGCCTAATATCTGTTCATTTAAGTTCCATTTTCTTGTAGTTTTTATTCTCTGTTCCCCTCTTCTGGATGCTTTTTGATTTTATGTAAAAAAATCAAATAGTGAGTTTTTCCTATTTCTCATTCATTCTTGTGAGAGTAAACACAGAAAAACCCATATAGAAATCATTAAAGAATCAGCTAAAACATATCAAGGGAAGTGCAACACAGAAAACTGTGGAAGGAATAAATGTCAAAAACACATGAAAGACAGATGTCACCTTTTCAAATTCAGTGATGCTATACCTGTCTTCTTTAAAAAAGCTTTCAGAGAAATAAGACTGGTAATTTCACTTTACTCAGTAGGTACAGCTATTAAGCATAAGGATAAATTTTGAAGAAATTAAAGGCACCACAGTGTCTGGAACATTTACCATCAGCAGGTAAGGTTATCAAGTTCCTGAGTATTCAGATACAAAACATGTAAGCTATGGCCAGATACTGCAGTCAGATTGAAAAGCAAAACTTTAATCAAGCTGAAAGATTTAAGATGTTTCAGTGAAGTAGTTAAAAAGATGTACGTAAGCATTAAGTCATTAGAATGACTTAAGCCTCTTAATCTTCTCAAAAGCAGATTAGGCTAAATTTAAACAAAACATGACATGAAGTCCCGTTTTGGTTTTACACACTATCTATCCTTGTACAGAATTCAGTATGTATAGTTCTGAACACTGATTTTCATAAAATAGGATTCTCCAAAATATACTTGCTATGGGGCTCCTTCTAACAGCTATGTGCAAAAACCACTAATGACCCATCCTAGTAATACATGTATTACTTTTACATTTTCAGGAAAAGAGAAAACTCTTTGAAGTCAGTTATATGTTTGTGCTCATACCAACTGCTGCCACAGTGTGTGATTTCATTATTCCCTTTAAATTCTGAGATTTTCATAAGCTCAAATGGCAGATGAAAGCCCATGTAATATCGATTTTCTTATACAATATGGGCATGTTATTACTTACTCTTTTGCAGAATTTGTGACTAAAGGAAGAGCTTTTCCGAGTAATTCCTTTGCTCTACTGAATACAAAGGACAAAAAAAAAAATGCACTTCTAAAAAATATCTGTAAACATTTTGCATGGTGTTTTCATAACAATATGACTTTTGCTTTTAAACCTTGCAGAAGTAAGAACTCTTTAAAAAAATTTAAGGTTTAAAAAAGAATTTTTTGTACACTTGATTTCTGCACCACAAGTTGACAAAGAGCTGGGACTCAAGTCCTCATACTTGGCATCCTGTTAAATGACATTTTAAAAGTAAACAGCCAAAAAAGCTATTATTGGGGGGGGAAAAAAAGGAACCTAATTCTGTTAAGAAGTTTAGTTATAAAGATTTGGTCTCTTTTAAAGTACTGTTGAAAATGTTGTAACTTGAAGAACTGTAGAAAACAAAAAATGCTTATTCTAAAAGTTAGGTTAACAGTGCACTCCAGCATATTTTGTTCAACATCTTTAATTACTTGTTGCTCAATGGATTTATTCTTTTTCCAATTACAGCAGATGGATCAGTTACAGCTCTAGCATTAATTTCCCTATGGTTGTAACTTGCTTCATTTGCAGTAGCGATGATGAACCACCAAATTCATATTCCAAGAAGAGAAGAGATCGTTAATGATGGCCAGAACCAGAGGACTCTGAAACAAAGACATGATTTAGGCTGTTCAAGCAGTAAAGCAAATCAATTTAGGAATGTAGTGCAGGTCCTAGAACTGACAACTGTACCTATATCTGAGCACAAGAATTGGCAATTCAAATAAAACAATACCCTCAAACTGTGTACATAAATAAWCCTGGCGAATATTAAAAATCCTCTTTTGCAAGTTTTAAAGCACTATTATAGGTAAACACGCATTCTTCCTTGGCTTTGCCACAATTCCTCCATAACTGAAGTTTATTTATGCTGTTATCCTAAGTCTACTGGGCAGTATTTTCTCTAACTACACATTTAAAAATTAAATAATGTTTGCATGTACAAATTCAACTGGGAGCAAATGGGTTCTCTGTCATGGTGCAGAAACTTAACTGAGATACAGCACTTAATGAAAAAATAAATTCCAGTGTGCTGTCAGAAGAAACTATCCATAAATATCTAAACACTACTTTATAAAGATAGAAAAATACAAATTCAAACCACAAGGTTATACTTTCTAGTTAAAATAGCAGGTACTCTTGAAATCATGCTGATTTAAATAATTCCATTAAATGGTTGTAACTATTTTTCAAAAAAATTCCTCACCCACACAGTCAAGGTATAGAACTTCCATTCTACTCCTAAAACCTACACAAAAGACAGTTTATACAGAGGTAGCATCTGTGCAGATCCACAGATGTTTCTAGGTTATAAAACCATCAATACAACCAAAATTACTTATTTTGAAGTAGTCCTTAAACATTTGCTAAATCCATAATTTAAGCCCCAACCTTACTTAAAATATTTTGAGTTAATTTTTACCACACTCATTTAAAAATTACAACAAGGTTTTAGACATCTAATACTTACTACTTCCTGCTCCTTTTTTGCCTGGGGAAAAAAGAGAAAAAAACCCAAGCTCAACAATGACAGTTAAAAATATATTTCCTATTTACTTTTTGCAGATAAATTTTAATTAGGTTATTATTAGCTTGAACAAAATTTCTAAGTGTACAACATGTACTTTCCATGGTACATCTCAGTAAACTTTATATTGATTTTTAGAAGTTGTTTGTTTTTAATTAACCAAGACTCCATGCATTTAGAAATTATAGTCATCAAGTCTCCTACTGTAATTCAGAAGAAACATATATGGAATGTTACTATTTTACATAATATATGGATATATATATATATATATAGGCAATATACAGACGTAAACTGAAGTGATACGTTTGCTTTAAAATTTTCTTGTGTAAGTAAAAAGCTTATTTTACATTCCCACTGTACTTGTTCTCCTAAAATACTGATTCGCAGTGTTCAGATAAAAAAAATTCTTCATAAGGAACACAGTCATAAGAGGTTGTATAATCTCCACCCTCAGAAATATTCACTTAAATTGTCAGTAAGACAATAGACAACCTGATCTGACTTTGATCTGACTGCTTCAAGTAGTGGTTTGGACCACATGACCCCAAAATGTTCCCTCCAATCTAATTTATCCTACAACATACTCTTGTATAAATCCATGTATTACTTGCAAAATTGTTCCCCGAAGTGCAGAAAGGGCTACAGCTATTAAAAACTATTTCCACTTTCAAATAAAGCTTGGCATACAGTTGCCATTTATTCAGGTTTTGGCCCTCAAAACCCTACACCAGGATATCTATCTAAGTAATGAATTAAAGTAGCATGACATGAACACAAATTTGAAACACTCTGTCCATTTTGAATTCTCCTTGAAATAAAAGGTTACAGCAAAAGTTAAGACTTTTTTTTTCTTCCTCTCTACCTTAACTACTCATATTAATACTGATTAAGTACTCACTAAGCTCAACTACTTATATTTACTTAAGCGTCTAAGTGCAGTGTATCAGTTTTGGAATGATACACATTATTTGGACAAAGCTAGAGAAATGCTGAGGTAATAACTCTCAGCTGTTCCCATAGCAAGGGGTTCCTTTCTCTGTGAACATTGTCTACAATTTAAAACATTTCATTGTTCATGACAGCCAGTAAAGGGTTTGACTTGGGATTTTTTGAGCATAGCCTAAATTAACAAACGGAACCTTTAAGACACCATGATTTGTTGTACCTTTCAGCTTTAAGGGATTTGTCCCATTCAAATTTATTATTTTTACATTAGATATTCTGTTTCTTTCTTTGAGAAAGTCATCCAATGTCACCAAGTAACACACATTCTCATGTTCAGTGATGTAGCTCATATTTTGAGGTGCATCAGCCCAAAATACACTTTCACAAAGACTTGGCCCTAAGTAACAGTGTTAATTTCTTATTTGCTGGATTATCTTCAATGACTGATTTCTGTCATGAGTATTCTCTTCTATAAGCCTTATTTATAAGGTAACAGCTAATGAAGACTGCAATGTGTAACTTACCCCCATAAGAAATTTTGTAGTAGGCATAAGTTGTTAATGCTACACCAACCCATATTTCTTGATACACGGTAGAGAAGTAGAATTTCATGGGTCTCAATGACTTTGGAATCATGGTCTGCATCATCTGAAAATTATAAAAAGTTTCATCATGGTAAGTTTTGCAACCATATTCTTACCTGCTGGATTTTTAATATACATATAGACATATATATATCCATCTATCTTTATGTATATACACACACACTCCTGATACCTATCAACAGCAGTTTACAGTTTAAAAAAAAATCCCCAAACATGCAAAAGTACTTATTCCAAAGCAAAGAAATGAAAATTCAGAACTAAGGTTACAATTTATGGGGTAACACAACACACACAAAAAATTACAGCTGATTAGAGGGTTCTAAGATGAGTCAACAGAACATTTACAGAGTAGCAATAGCTAGACTTCTCTCTCCCTGTCAGTGACAGCTTTTTTCTAATGTTTCCAGATTCCCTCAGGACGAAGTCTCATTCCAGACAAGCCAGAGAGGCTCCTTCCTTGCACTACCAATTTAGCTTCCCTCCCTCAAAGCTGTCTCTTCCAGCATGGTAATTTCTACTCAAAATAGCAAAATAAATGATGTTAAGCTAATGAATTTGTGTTTTATCATGATTATTTGACTTTCAAAATATGCCCCAAGAGCAAGAAGCCTGTCAATGTTGGGTTTTTTTTCCTTTCCACACAGCTTTGTTACACAAAGAGAAAACTGTAGGATGTTTTAAAATGAAGGTTATTCTAACTGCCATAAATGTTAGTTCACATTTGCACCACACTGCACTGAAATGCCACATGTTCTACTGTCTTATCTACAGCACTTTCACCAATAGTCAGTATTTACACTTATTACAACCCAATAAAGTCAGCTATGCACACATATAGACAGTATATGGCACACCAGAGTCCCAGAGAAAAAAAGGCAAAGTTAAACTTCTCTGGGGTAATTCTCACTTACTTATCTGCCGTTTCTTAATGAAAAACATCCTTTGACTAGCCTCGAAAAAAGGATGCGAAGGGAGCCAATATTAAAACAGCCGGAAAAATCTAAGTATTTCTTAAAGAATGAAAGCAATTTCGACGCCATTCATATATAAGTATAAACAAAGACATATTTATCTTTGTTTACGGACAGTCATTTCAATCATTTATTATTGCGGCCAAAGTTCCTGAAACAGCTTTGTGCTTTCACCAACATTATTGACACTGCATTAAGGACACTGCTCACCTAGATCTACAGTATTTGTAGTAGCAGATGAACAGTGGAATAAAAACAGTCACTCTGCTATAACAAAATATCAAGACATACTAATAAACAAGGGGACGGAACAGAAAAGGAAGTAACGATTTCCCCACGGCTACAGAACAGATGGAATAAGCAGTGCTGTGTCCACTTTAACACCGTGCTAAACCCCAGCAGAGACCTTTCCCCAAGGCCTACGCGAGCGCGACGTCGTCCTGGCTATTGTTTTCTGAAATCTATGCGTCAGAACGCTGTATTTGCTGTCTTCTTGACCTCCCCACCACAGATTCCCCGCAGCCCGCGGCGCCCGAGGCCGCCCCGCTGCACGGGGGTAGGCGAGTAACGGCAAAGTTCCAGCGCGGCTGGCCGCGCCTGCCGTCCCTTCCTCCCTTCGCCGGGTGAACCAGCGCTGCCCCCCACCCCGAGACATCCTCGAGCGATGCCTGGCACGACCTGGCCGATGTTCAGCAGGCCCGGACCCACCGTGCCAGGGGAGCGGCGAAGGTCACGACCGGGAAGGGGTCCGGTGCCGCCGCGGAGTGCGCCGGGAAGGGACGCGCGGCGAGCGGGGACAGCAGCGCCCCCTATGGCCGCGGAGGACCAGGGCGCCCCCCTCTCGCGGCGGTGACAGCTCCGCTTCCTTCAGGATCACGGAATGTGTCAGGCTAGCAGGGACCACAGTGAGGCACCTGGTCCGGCCTCCCTGCTCAAGCACTGTCATCCCAGAGCACATGGCACAGGATTGCATCCAGACAGTTCCTTAATATCTCCGGGGACGGACACTCCACAACCTCTCTGGGTAATCTGTTCCAAACCACGGTCACTGCACAGTAAAGAAGTTCTTCTGCATGTACAAGTCGATCTTCCTGGGCATCAGTTTCTGCCTGTTGCCTCTTTTCCTATTGCTCAGCATCCCTCTCAGCCATCTCTTCACGAGGCTGGACAGGCCCAGCTCCCTCAGCCTTTCCTCCTAAGAGGAAAACTCCCGTCCCTTCATCATCTTTGTAGCTCTCTGCTGGACCCAGTCCAGGAGCTCCGTGTCCCTCTCGTACTGAGGAGCCCAGAACAGGACACAGAACTCCACATTCATCTCACGAGGGCTTGAGCAGAGGGGCAGGATCACCTCCCTCGATCTGCTGGTAATGCTCTTCCTAATGCAGATCTCAGACCTGCTTCCCAACAAGGAGCACAGCAGGTGTCCCGTGCCAGGACAATGCGGGGAAGGGCCTCTCACGAGTTTGTGTAGTGTGTCCCTTCGGGAACAGCGTGTCCTGGAGCAGTGGGAGGCACTCGCTGGGCCAGATTCGGGAGGTCTGAGGCACCTACGTGCCTCGCGGGCCATTTCCTCCAGGCACCGGGAAAGACAAGGTGCCTGGGATTCCAGAGCAGTGCTCGGGCATTGTTCTGTGGGTGTGGGGGGGAACTGATCGCCCAGGCCTCCCATGGATGGGAAGGGAAAGCAGAACTCAGACCTTTTTTTTTTTGTTAAATGTTTTAGTGGGATCATAGACTGCATTTACTTTTCTACTGAGTGATTTACATAATCTGCAGGTGTATAGATTTGCTAAATAAGAGCTTTGTGGCACATGGCAAGACTTCTGGCATCTTACGTGGGGTTTTTTTTGCATTTAATATAGCACCATAACTTATGTCGATGAAATATTGCATGTACCTCACTTCTTTCATTTAGAACATTCAAAACCTCTTGACATTTTTGTGAGGAAAATCCCCTTGTTTCTTTAATTTAGGGTTTTGAGGCTATGTTAAGCAACGAGGGGCTGTGGTATCTTTGTCTCTCTACATATATCCTAGATTTGTATTTACCTACCTGATAATAACAGTTCTAAAGCAGTCAGCCAAATACCTGCACTGGATCAGGTACTCAATGTGGAGATGATAAATCCTACGAGAAAAAGTAAGGGGCTCCCCTGTCTTTGTATTGGCTTTTATTGTCTATCTGATTTAACAAATTACACACAGGTGTTTTCAGTTATTTCAGAAGGGGAGGATGACAGGATACCAAGGAAGTTCAAGTRACACATGTTTATTTCAGTTCTTATTCTTCTTTTGAAATTTATCCAATAGGGATGACGGGCATTAGCGGTCGACCCTCCCACATACTTCTGATCTGCGTGTGTATGTCTTGTCTTTCTAAGTAAGGCTTTTGTAAGTTTTGGGGTCGGTTTAGGTTGACTGGGAAGGCAGGGTTGCCAGCGGGAGGGGCCGCCCCGCGCTCGCCTGCAGTCACGTGCCGGGGGCGGGAAGGCGCGCACGTGCTGGAAGGGCGGTGGCGCGGGGCCGCGTGCTGGGAGTCGGTATCGGTCGCTATCCGTCGCCATGCTGCGGAAACTCACCGAGGAGCAGAGCCGAGACTGGTTCACCGTCGGCGGGGCCGTCACCGCCGTCGAGTTCTTGGGCGAGGAGGCGAGGGTTGGCCCCCCTGGCGCTCCCGCTTGCCCACCCTCATGGGAACCGCTGATGGCTCCGAGGTGAGTGCGAGGCGCTGGGCAGTTGCTCTTGGTGGCCTTCTTCCCTCCTCTCTGCTGTGTGCTCGTGTCCCTAGGTGTGCTTGGCATTTCCCAGGGCCTGAGCAGCCTCCTCTGGCTCTCCTACTCTGCGTGGGCCCGGGGTGTGCAGCTGTTGGATTCCAGCCTAAAACCCCCGGTAGTGTTTGTGGCTGATGTGTTTTTGTGCGTTTAGTCCTTAGTGTTATTTTCTGACTTGCTGCTTACCTTTGTTGTCTCCATCATCACTAGACATGCTGCATGTAGGATTTACTTTCTCTGAAGTGCATTAGCACTGGTTTGCAGCTGGAGCAAGTCCTATGGAAAAACTGTGGAGCAGTACTACAAAAGACCTAGTTTATTCTGATTCAGGTGTATTAACTTGAAATTGTATAGGTGCCAAGCGATAAATAAAATGAGATTCATGAGTTCATTGCTGTTGTGACCTAACCGAAGTATTTAAGTTACCAGAGTAAGGCTATTTGGATGTATATTGACATGTTGGTTCTTACGCATTATTCTCAAATGGCAAAGTTAGCAGCCAAGGAGAGGTGTATTTGCATAGGAACCAGGTATGTTTGGTTTTCACTAGAGTCTGGATATTGAAATCCATAAAATACCTTACCCTGGATGCTGCTTGAACTGGCAGGTGATGTGGCTATGCATACTAATCTTGGTATTTAGGCCAGGTTTGGTAGTGTATCTGTGGTTGCCATAGAAAAGTGTTTTGTATGTGTTTCCATATGGCAAACTATTTTTCAAAATGAGTGGCATGTACGCTCTGGAGTGAGTGTTTTGGGGTTTATTTTTCCTTGTGTGATGTACAGCAGTAGAGGTTGCTGTGTTCCAGGAACTCTCTTAAAAGGTGTACATTGGCCTCTGAGAAAGAATGAATGTTTTGCATAACATCTTGACAGTGTGTAGTCTGATATTTCAGCAGAAACTGCTTAGGCTATCTGTTTCTGTCTTTGCTTTAAGTCATAGACAAAACTGGAACCTCAAAATCTATCCCCTTTTGTCCTTTAATGTAAAAGTGCTGCTATTAGCAAGCTCTGAATCTCTGACCGAGAGCTACTGGGTTTTGTGCAAGTAGTTAAAATTTTCCAGAAGTGACCAGACAAAATTTTATACTTCTGTGAATGTAATTCCTCAGCCCAGTGTGTTCAAGGTGTTTGTGACTTCTCAGTCTTTATTTAGATGACAATAACATTTCTGTAATACTTATGAAGTTTTTGGCAAGAGATTCTTGAACCAAACTGAGTACTAAGCCACCAAAATGTATTTTGTACATTTCCTGAACACAGGAGAAGTGAGCAGCATTCATCAAGCCTTGTGTGCCTAGGCAGAAGCAAATCTTTAATTTTTGTTGGGCAGATACCATACCTCTTTCCACTCACAAGCTTAGCAGATAACCTAATTGTGAGTTTGACAGTTGTGTTAACAGGGAAAAATTATTTTTACAGGTTTGGGTCTTTCTAATTTTTTTTTCCCCACATCCAAGGGGAAGAGAGAGGAATATGCATCCTAAATGACCATTTATATAAGTATGGACAGAATTTCTCATCCATAGCTGTAAAATCTTTKAGCATAGATGACAGGTGCATGCATGTGCTGCCAGAAAATGAAAAGAAGACATGTTTGCTTAGCTGCATTTTGTTTCCATGCATACTTCTGTTTCACAGTTCTGGGAGTGTGCTTACATTTTGAGAGTTTTTGCAAATCTGAAAGTGGCTGTAGGAGGTGTAGGTTCAAGTGGTTAGATGGAAAGGAAGTGCTTGTATTTTATTCACTGACTTCTTAAGAAAGAGTTCAAAGAGCTGAAAACAAACTTCTTTTGTTGACACTGCTCGTAGCATAATTGTCTGTTTCCTGCAAAACCCTTGATTTGTTTCTTGGGAAAATCAAAACCAAAGTTAAGATTATTCAAATCATTATTTGTATTTATTTGAAGGTGGATATAGGATTACTGATGGAGACTTGTCTGCCTACCACTTTTGTCTAAATTTATATGTWAGAATGTGTGGGTTTAATACCAAATTGGTAGCGGTAATAGCAGGTGTGTTATCGCACACAAGTGTGTATAATAACTGATATTTTACAAAAATGTTACTGAGACTGTTTAATGGGATCTAAAAGCCTCACATCTCCGTTAAAAAAACATGTGGTGTGTGTTCTTTTCCTTTACCAGTGATGCCTCATTTTCCAAGGCTTTTAAGATTATTTTGTTTCCTGAACCACCTCTAGAATAGCGGTATTAATAATTGAGGTTGTTAGGGAAAGGTAATAGAAACCGCAGAAATTGTGGTTGGAATTTTGATTCTTAAATAGCTTGTTTATTAACTTTTTAATTCCTGTGATTATGCTTAACTGAAAGAAGAAATTTAGACCCTGAAATCCTTCCTTGTTATCAGCACAATTGTGGTGCACATTAAGACAGTTATAGGCTTAAGTGTGGAAAAGGTGGTTATTAACTCTTTGATTTCTTGGATTTCATAGGTGTACCTTTCACCAAGGTAGCATCTATTTGAAGCTGACTTATTTGGCTGGAAACATTGCATGCTGTTTGCTTTGCTTGACACCTATGCGGGTGGGAGACATTGCTGTCCTTTGGAATTACTGCCATTCACCTTTCTGTCTCAGCAGTGGTTTGTGTTGGCTGCCTGCCTATTTCAGAAATATTTGCTGGCTTAGTGTAAGGGACAATGCAATTTCAAATCGCTTCATGCAAATTGTGTAGGGCATAAATAAAAAGTACTTAAAGAAGCAGTTGAGTTTTTGGACAGTGATCTTCTGCAGGAAAATGATGACTGGCCTATAGCAATCTTACTGCTGTCTGATGTAGCTGAAATCTAACGATAAGCTAAATTCTAGAAAATTGCTTGTCTAAGCTGGGGAGCTGAGGAACAGATTTTCTTTGCAGCATATTGCAGTAAACCTAACAGATTTCCTTAAAATATGTTTAGCATTTTTAGTTTGGCTTTTTGCTCTTACACCATTGCTTTTTCTATGCTTTTCTCTGCTTTTTAAGTAGAGAGTATATAATACTTTGGTCAGAGGAAGTGCTCATATTCCACAAAGTTACTTCTCATTTCTGTATTTGAAAAAATGGACAAAGTGAGGCCTTGGAGGATAGCATTTTCTCAGCCTTTGGATAATTTTTTTTCCTGTACCTTCTGCAGTTCTGCTTTGGTTTCTCTCTCTCCTTTCCCACTGAGTGTGGACACTAGGACTGGATGCAGTAGCCTAAATAAAACATGCATATAAAAATAGGTGAGCATTTTTGTGCATTTCTCTAGCATTTTATTGGGATTTAACGTTGAATTGGCTGTGATGCTTACATATATWTTTTAGCTATTATTCAGTGACTGCCTTTTAGCATCTGGTGTATTTGATGGTCCTTGTTTCTGGACTTAAGAAACTGCATTTGCTCATGTTGAAGTGAAATTGAAGTTTATGAAGAATGCGTAAGTTGTATCTGTGGTTGTCCTGCAGTGTTGTGTCTGTTTGTTTTCCCTACCTGTTTTTGGTGATCATTAAGGTAAGTGGATCTTCCATGTTAACTGGCCTTCCATTTTTCATAAACTAAAATTTGGAAGACAAATTTTTAGAGCTTTTTTCACTTATTTTCTAATAGAAATCTGCGAGGCCACCGTTTTAAGGAATGAGCGTCTGTGCATTGTCATTGCAGGAATCTTGCACGTTTGACCAGCCAAAAGCAATCTGAAACCAGCATTGTGGATATTAATTCACAGAGTAATATTAATTCTGCCGGTGCCTTTTAAATRCTCGGTACCTGTTACCCTTCTTCCTATGGAAAAGCTATATGACATTTAATACTTCAGGGAGTTTTATCACTGAGGAAAAAACCTTTCTTTGAATCCATTACTGCCCTCATGCAGGGATTAGATCAGAACTGCAGGAGAAGAATCTCCCAACTCCTTGCGATGCATCACTAGGGCAGAGTAAATTGAGAACGCTGTTTTTCTTATTAATTCACAAACAGACAAGAGGAGGGCAAGGAGTTTATAGTAGCTCTGAGTGCAGGTATAACAAGTTTGCACATGCCAGTGAAGCTTTGTGTATTTAGTTTATGGGACGTGGAGGGACTAGTTACTTTTGGTATTGAGCTGCAGATTTTGTTATTTTAAACCTGCAGGAAATGTTTTGTTCTAGTCCTCTGTGGCTTTGTCCTTTAGGTATATGTAGGAGCTCTGATTGTTTTATCTTCTGTGAATATTTGTATTACTTTTCTACGCGGAATGTTCTCTGTATCACATGCTTTCCAAAGATTTTTTGAAATAGTGTTTTTTAAAAGATTTAGAAGTGTTTATTGGAAGATTGTGCCGTTTATTCATCCAGTTTATATTGCATTATTGGTAAATCCTTTCTGGGGCGGGGGATACAGCCGTGGAGCATAAGAAAATGCCTTGCAGTTGTGTAACCAACTTGACAAAATCTCAATGTCTTCTTCAGTATGTTTGAGAAAAATACCAGAGAAAGCAGTTTTGCTCCACGTTTACGAAATTGCGTATTTTGTGATTTGGGCCATGTGAGTCTTGCCCTTTTTTTCTCATGTGGCAGACAGATTAAAAGGAAATGCAGAGAAGAGGTTATGTAAGACATGGAAGAACTTGTTACATACAGTGATGGGAGCACAATTGGAAATGTAGCCAGCTGAGTTCTGGCATATGTTTTCATTGATTTTCTGCTCTAATTGCCTGCTGTGACCGTAACTGCTACGTACCCGATTAATCTTGTAAAACTTTAGTGTGAACCCACAGTGGTGGATAACGGCAACTGAAAAACATGGAATCTTGTTATATTTGAATTTAGAATGAATACTTTGTATGTTGGAAATGATCTTTTGACTCCTTGGCTATTCTAGAAAAGTACCATCTGATTTGATCAAAAAGTTAAAAGTTTAATGCAGAATTTGGGTTTCGGAACAGCATCCAGTAAGTCAAATGAAATACAGCTATTTGAACTAAAATAATTCATTAATTTCTTGGAGAACAGAGAGCTAGTTGTTAAGTGCTGTTAAATACCTAATGTTTCTGTTTAGTTGTCCACCTTCAGAATACTTCAGCATTTGCTGAGTACAGTTTAGAAAAAAGCATAGAAATAGTACCTGCAGCATTTTATGTTTACACATATTAACACAAGTTCTGTGTTTCCATACAACTTACTCTTGAAGTTAAGAAATAATTATTCAGTTCCAAAAAGTATTTACCAGTTTATTTGATATAACTGATACTATTTTAAACCATTTCTTTTACACAGTATAAAGTTCCCGTAGAGTCTAAAAGCTATGTGACAAATACAGAAATTTTTGTCTAACACTCTGTGGATTGATGCCGTTTTAAAATACGGAAAGTAGTCTTTTTTTCGTTGTTTAAATACTTCTAGGTCTATATGGCTAAAAATGGTTCAGAGTTTTTTTCTGAAGCATCTACATTTTTGATTAAAAGATGGCTTCAAACACAATACCTCTAAGATACATAGAGATAAAAGATGAGTTGATACTTAAAGTTACTGCATACTAGCTATAACAAAGGATTTTAATTTTTGAACTTGGGAAAAAAAGGGGAGCATGTCACATTTCTTACTCCTGGGTGTCTGGATGGCAATTACAAGAAAGGAATGCGGGTGGCTACATAACTTCTTGAAAGCGACACAAACCAACTTAACTTGATGGATAGTAATAGGGTAGATTCCAGATTCTATGAGAGAAGGTGGGAAACATGCTTTGTGTGTTTTTGTCAACATAACTTGAAACCGTGGGGATTTCATCTTTTTCTGGCTTGTTGGAGCTGTCACCACGCGCACTGAAATGTTCAGAGCAATTTGTATTCCATGCATCTACCAGCTGCTCTGCTTGATTTTCTCTCTCAATGGTGGTAAGAAAATCTTTTAAAACTTGCTTGAATATGTAGACTATTTCCCAGGGTAAAACATCATTTTCTGCCAAAACTTCACGAAATCTAGAAACAAACAAAAATTGAGATCTAATCATTGGCGCTGAAGACTTTTCTCTGTTTCCTCTCTGGTCATTTGAAGGGGGGGAGGAGGAAATGAGTGCATTCTGGTGTCATTTTTTCCTTGCTGCCACATTTCCCCGCTCACCTCCCCCAGAAGACTGTAATAGGAAAAGAGCTCTAACAATGCACTGGATGTGCTCCAGCTATTGTGGATTGAAAGTGGTTGTGAATGGTATGCCTTTTTTTTTTTTTTTTTTTTTGGCCCATCTGGGTAACTTGATTTAAACTGACTTTGCCCTTAGGTGTATTCTGGGCTTTAAAAGGCAAATGGGCTTGTTCTGTCGTTTCTATGAGTCCCTAGCAAATTTACTTAAAATTCAGGCATAGGAGAATTTTTCTGCATAAAATGTGTGGAGGGAATTTTTTTTTTAAACTTAAGCTGATTTGCTAGTTTTTAGGAGCTTTCCGGTATTGTGGACAGTAAAGCTGGATTTCTGTGTAGTAGTGCATTGCATTAATCCTTTTATTTGATTTTTGGTTACTGGGTTGCTATTTAATAATTAGTAGTGACAAGAAACAGGAAAAACTGCAAGTTTTAAAAGGTCATATGAGATTTCCTTTGTTTGGATTAGACCAGGAAAATCCAGATTTAAAACTTCCTTCAAGTGTAACATATTAAAATAAAGATGTAATTTCTAAAACACCYGTAAAAATGCAGTTGCTGGTCATTGCTACTTTTGAAGATCAGAGCCAAATACAAACTTGGATTAGGTAGAGGAACATCTTAGTTGTGATAGAGAACTCAGAGTCAGGGAAATATGAAACAATTACCTGCTGAGAACAGTTCCTGTTTGGCAAGGCTGGATTTGTGAGCACAGAACTTCAAGCTGCCGTTGCTCAGTAGCTGGAATTGTTGCTTGAGGGTTTTGATAGTTCCTGAGCCAGTTGTAATCCGTGCCAGTTTTCTGGACTTTTTGTTCGTTTTCAATCTCTTGTACTAATCTTTCACGCTCTTTCAGGTGCCATTTCAACTCCCTCAATAGGGTTTTTGTAACTACTTCTGATCCAGGACATCTTGTGGATTTGTAGGAATCAGTTTTGGACCATTTCATCCAGCCAAAAAGTGGCATTTTTAAGCTGYGAGGGGAAAGGAAAAAAATGAATTTTGCTTGTCTGTCCAACTGAGTAATTCTTTTTACCTGTAGACTTCCTTCTTAGAAACTCAATGTTTGAATGAAACTTTATTGATGATCCTAAACCAGTTTGCAGTACAAAATCACCAGGCCATAATGAAATATGACAATCTTTACACTTTACAGTATTTTCCATGTGTTTTCTAAGTTAATGTACTGTTCGAAATTTACAGCATTTGAAAGTGCATATCTGTCATCTTGGAAATATTTCGTATTTTGTCCTGATTGTACATATGATTAAAAAAAAAACCCGAGGAAAAAAACCCAAACCCCATCAAACAAGCAAACAAAAAGCCCCTCAAACTCCACAAAAAAACCCAACCAAATAAGAACACTCCCTCCCAACGAAACACAAACCCCCAAACCTCCAAAATTTGAAGTTACACATACATTTAAAAATGAAGTTAATTAAGTAATAGTTAAGTGCTGGAAATCTGCGTGAGCTGTTTTTAYAATTTATTTATCAATTTTTATTTTAAATATTTTAAACAATTGTTCATATAATCTGGAAATAGAAATGTGGTGGAATAGACTTTTAAATTGCATTTTGTAACAAATCATGCACACACAAGCATGCAAATTGGAACAAAATAACATAAATTACCTTTGCAATTGTCTGTGAGCAGTGTTGTTTCAGGTGAGTTTGCTTGAAGGTCTCTTATTCTATCATATCCCGTTTGCAGGATGTTACTACTGCTGGAAGAAAGCAAGGGTTTTTTTCTCTTTTTCGTGTTTTCTTTTTTTTTTCATTTACTCAAACTGTGCTTAGAAAAAAATGACTTTYTGTACTGAATATGACAGTTAAAGTTTTTCTGCTTTTAAGGTTCTTTTTCATCCTCTGTACTGGAGAGAAGCAGTAATCCATTTAACCTACCATGGTCTCTCAAATACTTTCTACCAAGTCCATTAAGATCTCCTACCTTTGAATCGAGTTCTGCCGATGGCAGCAATTGAAAAAAAGATGGTAACAATTTCAAATGCTTGTCGCTAAATCCATCCAAATGTATTGTTGGTAGTGAGATGAATAATGATAGTCTGAAGCAACTACAGACGTGCTTGTAGCTAAAGTTAAGGCTGTCGTATGATGTGATGCTTGGCTGTGCATAGCTGTAGGTCACAGTTTAGAGCTGTATTTTTATGCCTGTAGAGTGCTAAAAATAACCATGTTGCTTTTATCATCAAACTAAACTTCCAGGCCGTTGAGATGCTGGAAGACTTATCTCCCATTAGAGGGGGATCAGGCTGTTCTGCTGTCATTTTTAAACAGCTAAGAATAGTTTTTCTCTAGTAAAGATCTAAAGCTTTTGTTAAGTGAGTGTTGACAGAAGAGAGGTATTTGACAGTTGCTCAGGATTTTGTCGCTACATTAAATGCTTCTTCCAGATGAATTTCATCAATCTCATGGTTCTATACTTTTTCATTACTGTGCATGGCTGTTAGCATTTTTAATTAACATTTCAAATGTGTTTAAAGAAGCCAGGCTGTAACACCTACAGGGTGCCATGAAAGACACGTTAATCTAATTAAAGGAATAGAATGATAAAGAGATGCAAATTGAGGTCAAACTGATCTAAAAAGCCCAAAATTGTAAGTCTTACCATAGACATTGCTTCTCTCTCAACTGGCTGTCAGCTGTCTGCTCCCTCTTTCCYTGATGAATATTTTGAGCATATCCATTTTTAAGGTTCGTTCTCGGGGATGGCACTACGCACACCAAAGGTCGCTGAAGGAGCCATTTTCCATTCCAGTTGTCCAGTCTCTTCCTATTAATCTAAACAGTAGCCATGGTAGAAGAAATGCTGCCTTTCTTCTTGCTCTTGTTCTAATGACTGTCTTTCCTCCTCTTAAGAATTTTTCATTCCTACTTTTTTCCCTCCACTGGTGTGTTGAMCTGTTGGGAGAACAAAGGTTCTCTAAATTTGTTCTAGATGTCATACAACATAAAGGATGGCGTRTATGGTTGTTATTAAAGCTGATACTACTTATACATTGGAAAAATTCAAATGTCAGTATTAATCCTCTTCAACTGGAAGGTTTTCACATTGCATTGTATGTGGTACTATGAAAAAGGAAGGGAGCTAGGTTTATGATGACAGAACTGTCCTGACAGATTTTCAGATGAAATTAAAATGCTCCTTGCCACCTCCTTTACAGCACAGTTACCATGTCACCGCTTTTTTCCACTGTATCAATCTGCAAGTAAACTGCTGTACAGCGTAAAACCGTTATAGTGTCTTTGCAAATTAGAGATGCATACTAGAAAGTGAGCAAAGTAATTAAATGACAAACCTACAACTTCTGTTTTTCAGCCTCATTTTTGTTTCCACCGCTGAAGATTCAAGGCAGGATACTGAGAATTACGTTTATTTTTCAATTGGTAGGAGGGCATTAAAGCTGAAAATTAGTATTGCTTCTACTTTTATATGCAATTCAGGTGTGTTTTCAGGAAGAGATGGCTGCTCATGTGGGGCTGGCACTGAAAACTGGACCTTAGAAGTAGAAGCAATAGTTTATGCAGTTTCTAGCCCACGGTTAATCCTGGAAGCTTTGTGAAGAGTTAGAATTCCATCCAGCTATCCCTAATGTACTCATGAACCTGCAGTGCTGTGTCAGGGTGGAAGTTTTGGCTTGACTTTGGCTGATAGAAGGTCTTTTCTCTGAAGGCACTGTGGCATTTGTCTTTATTAGTAACTTATTTAATGTTACAGTGCCCAACTCTGTGTACCCCCGGTCAGAATAATGAGCGTGCCTTGGTGCATGTGGCAGGACAGYTCCTACAGCCGTGTGCTGGGTTTATTCTGTTATTTTCTTTTACCTCGAGTATAAATTACATACAGTTCCATTAACTCGTTGGTTTTCCAGGGCATATTTAGGGAGTCAGTTATTAGTTCTTATTGGCCTGAGGTGAAAGGATTGTCAGTGTGGTGTTAGTACGTGTCATGTTAAAATAATTCCTCCTAAGGTATTATTTGCAGTCATGGTGGTGGGTGTGTTCTGGGTATGGTTTGTACTGAAGAGCTGCAAGTAAACCCTGGATTGCTGGGAGAACCCTCATCTTCAGAGTGGTTTTGTTCTGCCATGTGGGTGGCTGGGTGTGAAAGAGTGGAAGTATGGTTCATGGCTCTAACCGTTAACCTCGTACTCAAAATTTCATCTGTTTGAGCAATTCCTCWTTTGTCTCTTCATGTTTGACATCACAAATGTACAGGGGAACTTGACAATGAAGATGTAACTTAGAAGTATTGCTTGCTCTTAAATATTTTTAAGTTAAAACTTCTGAGTCTCTCCTTGTCAAGTTTTATGTTGAAGGCATAGGACAGCTACAGAGTTAGAATATTTATGTACACTTAGGATCTGAGTGCAACAGACACCATATTTCAATATTTAAATAATTGAAACTTAAAACAGGGGAACGGAATGCATGTTTTGAGGGTGCTGAATATGCCTGGATTTTAGCTGCTTTGGTGCAATAGCAAAGTATAACTCCAAAGGAATGCTTCAAGGATAACACTGAGGCGGTTTTCTGAATGTTCATAGGAAAGGTCTTCTAGTATAAGCAGTAGCATTAGATATGCGTGAATTCTTTCTTGAAAATGCTCATGAGTAACATTAATACCAGCTACTTCAGAAGATGTGGGTGTTTATAGTAAGGTAATGTTTCTTGGCCAAAAAGAGATGACAGAAGATGTTTATTTTACCCTGTCTGATGCTTTTTGAAATATCTTGAAASCTTTTTTTTTTTAAACAAAACCAAAACACTAATAATACCTTTAGCACAGGAAACTTAAATATTTGCATGCTGTGATTCTATATTCTAATTATGACCTTTCAACACGACAATAATAAATAACTTCCGGTAATGCAGACGGCATATTCCTGAAACAGGCAAAATTTTTGCAAAATCTGGTACTCTCACAAAGAATAAATGTTCCTAGGGATCAGCTGTTTTTCCAAGTGGAGTGTTTTCTTATGAACAAGTATTGTATTCTGGGAGAAAAAAACCCTTCAAATTAAAGTCAGCTCTGAGTACAGCATTTAAGAGTACAGACTTTAGTCTTAAGACGTGCTGTTGGACAACACATTTTTTTTTCTGACAAAGCCAGTTTGAGAGGAACTTGGTGTTGAACACCCTTCAGAATGTTTGTTCAAAACCAGTTCTGTTTAACCAAATTACACTGATGCGAGCATCCAGGTGTGATAAATGGTGACAATGGTTTGAGGAGAAGYGTCTTAGACTTTTCTTTGGAAAATTTGGTGGCATCTGTACCGTCTGAGATGCTATTGACTCTTGTAGTTGAAAAGGGCAAGAAGTGCAGCTCTGTTTATGAGTGAGACTCAATGTCACACTGAGAAATTATCTTCCTCATTTTTATTTGACCAAAAGTGCTGATAGCAGGTCATAACCGTTGGAAGCTAGCTAACATTTCAACATGTTGGTGTAGTGGTGTGTATTCCATAATTCTTTGTTAGTATCTGTTGATAATAATCATAYACTGTGCTTTGCTGTCATGGATTTTGTGTGAAGGGTTCCCCTTCCCATTGTTGTGGATTAAGCCCAGTAGACACCTAAGTACCACACAGGGCCTCGCTTATTCCTTGCTCCCCCTCAGTGTAGGGGATGAGGAATGGAAGACAAAAAGAAAAAAACAATTGGGTTCAAAATAAAAAGCTGTTTAAGGAGTGGAACAAGAGAAAAAGAAAACAAAAAGAGATGCAAAGGCAACCACACATCACCTCTCAAGGGCAGACCAATGCCCAGCCGGGTTCTGAACAACAGATAGCAAAGCAAATGAACCCCCCCCTCTTTTCCCTCTTTATTGCTGAGCATTACACCACACGGCATGTGATGTGTTTGGTTAGTTTGTGTTACCTTCCTGGTTATGCCCCCTCCCAAACCCTTGTGCACTCTCTAGTGTATTTATGAGGCAGGGAAGGGTGCAATGTGAGAAGCAGAGAAAGCCTTGATGCTGTGCAAATTCTGCTCAGCAATAACTAAAACATTTGTGTTTTGGAAGTATTGGTTTGGTCACGATTTTAAAACACAGAGCTGCTATGAAGAGAGTAACCCTATCCCAGCTAGCTCCAGAATGGTTACAGACAGTTACCAATGCTCCCATCRTCTGAGCAAAGAGAGGTTTCATAATATAATTTGTCCACAGCTAGCGGGTTGGATGGTTTCCTTCCATTTATAAATGCAGCCCCACTCTTTGGGTTTAATCAACATCGTAGTGCCTTTTGCTTTTGATTTGACAGAACAACTCGCTCTGGCTGTTTTGGACTGCAGACAGATGGTGAGTCTACCTCCTCTGATCACTTCAGACAGTGTATGACTACTGCTTTTGTTTTTTAACAACTGTAAGCAAAATTTGCCATGAGCCTACACGAGAGGCCTCTTGGTAAGACTCCTTGTTTGGTCCTTTGCTGTGACAGCAAACAACAGAATAATTTTCTTTTAGTGCTGTTAACTGACAGAAGTTTGTGTAAGCTATCATTGCACTTCTGGTGCTGAGATGAATAAAAACAGGACATGTTTGAAGCTGYTTTCTTCCAGTTGGACTGTCTCTAGGATTAATGTCTGTAGTGCTGGTGACACTTCACTGATAGGCAGGGGAGTTACAGGCATCAATTTGAAATTGAGGATATCTTGCTTTTAATACTAATCTTCATGGGCATTCTTTTAAATTCAGAGCAGTCTCTTACTTGCATTTTATTTTTTTCAGAGATTTATTTTATCTGGATTTTACCAAGTTGGTAACGAAGTGCAGAAAGAAGCTCATCATCAGCTCATGTCCTAGAAGAGTCCAGTTCTTTGAAGCCCAGCAAATCAGCCCAGTGACATAAAATCCCAGAGCAGTAGACAGTTCATTTGAGGATTTGGGCTGTTTCCTCCTGGCATTTGTGGTTGTTACGTTTCTTGGATTTCAACTGTGAATAAGGTGCAGAGCTATTAGTTTGACATACGTGAAATATTTCTGAGTTGCTGAGTTTCCATAGTCTATCCAAATCCAAACATTTGCATTTGAGTTTTTCAGTATTTCACAAAGTTGTTGTAGTGCACTCCCTTTCTCTCTTCCCCCTCTTGTTAAGGTTTTAAAACTCCTGCAAGGAAGAACAGTGCAAGGCTTTTAAAATGCTTATATAGAAAGACTTTATCACTAAATCTGGAAAATTACGTTTTAGAGCAGCTCTCTTACYTGAAAAAAGTGTGCACCTCACTGATTCTTAGATTTTTAAAGCAATCTGTAAATGACTGTGAAATCTGTATTTTAGTATGTAATAGATTACATTTATTCTGAATTCTATTAATAGTCTATTTTTGCAGCTGAAACATGGCTTTTGAATGACAGTACATTATTTCATTGAATTTAGTGTATTTCTGCAGGTGGGACCAATCTTTTGTATAGAAAGCCAACTTCCAGCCAAAAGGAAAATAATTTTTAGTACGTCCTTCAGTAAACCCAGAGGAAGGTTATTTATTGTCACGGCAAATGTTCAGTTATGTAAAGTGTCACATTACTTTAGTTTCAGAAGAGAAGCTTTGGAACAGTCTACTGTATATATCTTACTAAAATTGTACAGCAAAATATTGCTCTGTATGTTTTTTCAAGTGGTTCCCCCCCTCCCCAAAGATCTGTAAGTAGGTGGACAGTTTGTGTGCGTGACAGAAGCCATGACTTGGGGCAGTCATTCTCTTGTGATCTGTGAAATGGGTGACACTAGTTTTATGTTCAACTTCTAGTCCCATGTGCACAGGATTTTTTGTGTTAAATGAGGCAGAACGTAAATAAGCAGAAAGTACATGTATAAGTATTTCTTATAAATAAGAATTTATAAGATTTCTTATAAATAAGAATAAAATTATTATAAAATTTTATAAAAATATAAATTTTATAATAATAAATTTTATAATAAATATTATAAAAAATTATAAAATAAATTTCTTATAAATAAGAAATTTTAAAAACACAACCCCAGAAGAGTTTGATTTTTCAGTTTTGTCTCTAAGATGGACGTGTTCTGGAAGTTATGTGGCCCTGAATAGGAGCTTCTACCACAAAATTAGGTAAAACTTTTTGAAATTGGATAAGCAAGCATCTTAATCCTTGGAATTCCATTGCATACTTAGATATTTTCTTTATACAGTGAGGTGTGCTGCATAAGCAGTGTTTTTTTAAATTTTTTTTTCAGGGAATAAGACTGCATTTATCTGTTAGTTTAATAAAGCTTTTTCTAAGCGTTTTTTCTAGGGGCACTAATTGCATTTAGTGTAGGCATTGGCATTGCAGTTAGTATATGTCACTGGAAAGGGCCAAACAAATTCAGTGTCACAGTTATGGTTGAGATGGGGCAGTTGATTCTATTTTTGGTAACTAAGTGTGTGCAGAAATGCTTTGGTTATTATTTGAGACGCTCGAATATAAATATTTACCGAGTATACTCTGTTATGATGGCCTTGTTGACTTATTAGAGGTCATTCTATAGCTTGAAGAAAAGAAGGACCTTTCTCTAGCTGAATTTCTTTAAAGAAAGGCACCCTCAGTGTATTTGAAAGCATTTACAATTGAATGTGTCAACAATTTTTGGTGTTAAACTGTGTTTCCCTTCTAGTAATTCCCCTGAAGCGGCTGTTCCATTTAATTTTATGTTTCAAAATATCATGTTTCAATCAAATGCTCAAAATTAGTTTGACTATGCATACGTACTAGGATCAGTCAGTCACACTTGAGAAAAATGTTACAGTAGTTAAACTACAGAATATGGAATGAGGAAAGAATCCTGTTATCTCAWAAGAAACAATGCTCTTTTCCAAGAAGAGGAATGTTGTGTTTCTTTTTGCCGTGCTAGAAGGGATTCTGCTTGTCAGGCTCAAAGTTCTGTCTGCTATTCCTAAGAATGTTTCTGAAAATAGGTAGGTCTTGAGATGTACACACCTTTGTGGGTAGATGGTGGGATGTAGCAAGAGCTACTTGTTGAGTGAAGCTACTGATTGCTTGTGTTCTCAGCGCTTTATAGTTTTGTCTGCCTTTGTCCATGTGGGGTGGACATAATGTCACRTGTT
Organism: Amblyornis subalaris; assembly: GCA_018881555.1. NCBI lineage: Eukaryota > Metazoa > Chordata > Aves > Passeriformes > Ptilonorhynchidae > Amblyornis > Amblyornis subalaris. Next base: position 5,415,589 of record JACAXG010000042.1, read on the forward strand.
TGCAGGTTCAGCCATAGAAATCTGGCTGCTTTTGAGAATGAAATGTGATCTTGATCTGAACAAGATCAAATTCACCTAATTTTTTTAAATGAGGGACAAGGAAGGAAAACCAGAACGTTTAAAATCTCCTGCATTTCCTTCAGCAGGTGACTGCAAATTTCAGTGATTGTGTTAGCCACAAAAATGCTTTTTACTGCTTCTTAATTTAGTAGAATTTTAGCTGTTTTGTATGTGCAGCTGAAAAGGCTGGAATCTGGGAAGCCTAAGGAATATATGCTATAACATGGCAGGTGTACCACAGGCGTGTTTTTACTGTCAGAGGGAATAGAAATGGGGAAGAGGTAACTGGTGTGTTGCACAGACAGGTGCTTCGTAAGTAGAATCCAAAAAGTCCCTTCATTAGTGTTGCCCTTTGCTAGCCTGGAATGGATTTGAATTTCTGAATCTTGTTATTCTTTTGCTGTCAGCAAATTTTGTTGAAAACCATTAGATTTCCACATAAGGGAAATTCCTTTCTKTTTTTCCAGGTATACATAGGATGATACCTACAACTGATGGCTTATTAATGATTACTTCAAAGGATTGAATTATTCTGGTGATTTAGGAGACCTCCAGAGGGCTTTATAGCGATTTCTTTCCGTTTTGCTTAAAGCCCCCATTATTCTGTAAACTTTTAATTTTATTAGTGCTGAAAAGTGCGGCATTAAAACATCAATAAATGATATAGCAAAGCTTATTTGTTCTTTTCTATTCCCATATGCAATTTTCCAGTTGCATATGATTTTCCTCAAGACTGCAGCCTGATTTGGTACGTCAAGTGCACAATGTTCATTTCTAATGACTGGCTGTTAAATATCTTGTTTATTCATTGTGTAGCCTAAGGTTTATTTACTGTGTGCTGTTTCCTGAAGACAGAAAACCTAATTCTTGAAATAAAATATTCGTATATCCAAGCAACAAAAAAAAAATTAATGTAGTCTCACAATTGACTGAGGTCATACTGTCCTCATTTTCCTGAAGCTGTGCAGGTGAGGGTTGAAAGCACATGTATATACTTTTGGGAGCCTATTTTGAGATGCTTAGTACTCTATTTCCCAGGAGATATAATTTTTAGATAGAGAGAGAGAGACATATATACACACGCACACAGATATATATACATATACGTGTGTGTGTGTATATAAACTGTTCATTAACTGGTTTCAGCTACTGCTTGAATACTGATGCATCTGCAAGCAAGGAACACAGTCCCACCTTTCCCACCCTTAGCCCCTCAGTGGGAGTTTTCTGTTGCAGTGATTTGGTTGCTGTTGCTCAGGGCTCTTGACAGTCAGGCAATACTTGCTCCTCCATGACAGCATTGACTGCCTGCATTGGATGGTTTTTTTCTCATGGGGAACTGAAGGACAAGTTGTATTTACTGCATAGCCAGGTTTTATTTTCAGAAGATGTGTATCCAGTGCACCCAGTGAGGCTGCAGATTTATGGAACTGAAAAAATAATTGGTTCTATTTCTAAATCTGTATAGTATGTGCATATAATGCTGCCCAAGTGAGATTGTGCACCCAAGCTTCATCATGGTATTTTCAACTACCAAATGCTTGACTTTGATACCATCATTGAATTTTTTGGGTTTTATTTGTGTTTAGTATACACTCAGTGGAATAACCTACATTGCAAGCAGCTGACATCCATATTGTATCTCAGATTCAGGCCTTCTGAGGAGTGTTTCCTCTTCGAGGTGTTGCAGAAGGGTTTGAGCGATGCAGGTGTTGAAAGTAGGCAGCTGTTGCTCGGGTAGCCGTTCTGCAGATGGGTGCAATCCTGTTAAACCTTGCTTTAAGAAATACTTGAGGTTCAGGGGCAAATTGCTGTACCTTTATGCCTAAAATACTGTTAAAATTGGATCAGAAGCTATTTCCTAGTCTGTTGGCAGCAGTAGGTGATAAATACTTGGTATTCTGATCTGAACTGGTCTGAGTGAGTTGTCTGTAGCAGAGCCAAGCTGGCACAGAGTTTGCCTTGGCAGAGAAGGTGGATGCTCTGTGGCATCAAGATCTTGGGAATTTCCCTCTGTTGAGAGCTGTGTGACATGTTAAAAATTTCATGTGCTTTTCAGTGTCATTGTGTTTGAAGTCAGACCTTTTTGGGTCAAGAAATAAACACTTCAGCAGCACTATCCTTTCATTAAACAAAGAAACAGATTTTCTTTGCATTAGTGTATTACTTCATAGCAAAGTCTTGCACGGGGTCCGGAGTTTAAGTTAATGTGCAAAACCGTAGTTACGACTTCTAATTTGTATTTTGTTTTAAAAAAAAACACTTTTGATGTGTTCAAAACTCTTCCACATTTAAGTTCATGTGTCGTTTAATAGCCATGCAATCATTGTTTACCTGCTGCTTTATTCTCTAGTGAATTCCATGTGGATTCCTTCACACTGTTTATGTAGAAGAGACTTTTTAAAATTTAATTTCATTACGTTTTTATCGTGATTAGGCTTTCTTCTGTGTAATAGATTTCCATAAAATTCAGTGATTAGGTGATTGTATTAATTTTTTTCCCTGACCACCATCATCTCTTGGCTCAAAGTCAAAATTTTTAAAGCAGTGGGATGATTCTATTTCCCCTGTCTTCAGGGAATCATGCAAGAATTACGTGTATTTTCCTAGTTGTTTTGTGTCAAGAATTGGTGAATTTCATCTTCAGCTATTTCATCTTTGTTCAGAAGAAATTGTAGTCTTTCATTAGAAGAGAAATTCCTAGGTATTGAAACCTTAAAGGATGGTATTTTGGGAGCTCATTTTTTTGAGTCTAAACAAATAGATTTAATGTGGCATTTTCCTCAGGCTGATATCTAAACGCAGAGACAAGTTTTTTTTCTGAAGTTAGTTCATTGGAGTAGTTCCTGCATGATATGGAGCACTTCCTGTATAATGCTGTTATTCCCAGAGGTGTCAATGTCTTGGATTAGGAAGCATTTATTGATTTACCATTTCTTTCCTCTTCAGACTGCCTGTCTTAGAGAGTGTTGGAACTGAATATGCTGAAAAATATGGACAAGCAGAGGAACAGAAGTTGAATGTAGCTGGAAATTATCCACTTGTCTATAAAGCAGGTAAAAAAAAGAAATAAAATTATTTGGTTCTTGTTATAGACTCAGATATACCTGTCCTTTTCCTCTGTGTGATATTTACCCTATCTGCTCCTGTAAACAAAACTGTGAATGTATTTCTTGTTTGCTTAATGATGTATGTGCATTAGTTTTCTATATATAAAGCATGGTATTAAAAAGTAAACACCTTATTTTCTGGAAACCACAAGGTACAGTGCTGTTTCATAGATAAATGTGCATACATCTGGCTTATTGTATTGATAAATGTGGATTTGTGATTGAAATAAATCTGCAGGGAAAAGATACCATTAGATATCATTAGATTCATGCCTTTGTTCTGTTTTCCCATTTTCTATTCATGTTTCTCTCTGTACTTGATTTATGCTTTGAGCTGCCTTTAGAGAGAAATTCGATTGCACTTCTTTCCTAGGAGCTCTGGTAAAAGCACCGTGAGGCTGACTCACTTGTCAGGGCAGCTCAGCTTCAAACTCTTACTGTGCCTCATAATTTCCAAATTTGTTAATGTAGCTGTTTCTCTGAGAAAAGGACATTTATGTTTTGTCTGTTCTGTGTGTCATTCTCTTAATACTTTCCGTATACCTTTGTCAGCATACAAAAATGTGACAAATTGAGAAATTTTTTAGAAATTACTCTCCTTCAGTGCTTCTGCAAATTCTCTGGGCTCTGGAACTCAGCCTGATGAAGCTACTTTGAGGACCTGTYATGAGCTGACAGGTAGTAGGTGCACTTGGCCAGTTCACCGTGTGCAGTGCATCTCATCTTCCATCCTAACCGCAGAATATGGTGTCTTGTTCCCTTGACATTACATAAAATTTGTGGGAGAGGAGGTATTGAAGGATGAAAATGGAGGAATAAAGGGGCTGGAAGGAACTTCCAATGTTGTAAATCAGGAATGTGGTGTTCCCTAGTTTTTCATGTGCTTTACTAGCAAAGGAAAGACAGCAACAAGTTGACTAAGCGTGAGTTCTGTAGATGTTTCTTTAATAACACAGTGAGATTGATTAATGCAAGAAATACCATAGGTCATTTAATGTCCTTCACCTATTAAATCAGAATTCTGTCTAAAATAGTCTGGCAACTTAATTTAGCAGCACTAGTGGCCTCCATGACTTGGAATGGAACTGATGATAGCAATGTTCCTCCTATAAAAGAAAAAGGATTATAACAGGCTTTTTAGGAAATATTTTCTGTGTACTCATCCTGGTACCTTATTTTATAAACACGTATTTTCTGTTGGTGTGCCCTAAAATACTTGTGCTTGAAATTCATACCTTCTAATATTTATACTTGCCTTTCAGTTGTAACTTATTGAAAGGGCATCTAGCGAACAACTTAAAAATTACTAAAATATTGGCATATTACATAATCTCTTATTAATCTGTCAGATATTTTCCTCAGTCCCTTGTCCCCCCTTCCCCCTCTTCTGTTCTTTGTCTGTCTCATTGTCTGGATTCTTAGTTGCTTCAGGAGCTGTTCCATGCAATGTTGATGCCTGCCTCCTCTCGTCAGTGCTCTGCTCCCAGCTGTATGTGATCCTGTGGAAGACTCTAAGCAAATGGGATAGTGACAGGACTGGAACATTCCTACGGCATTCTGAGACCACGCTGCCAAATCCCACCTAGATGTAGAATAACATTAAAAACTTCAGAAAATCCTGGCTCTTAATGCTATCAATTTTGTGTTACAGATTTACAAATACTATGTTTGGATAATAGAATAGAAAAGCTTAGTAAGTGAGCATAAGAATTGGACTACTAATTTTATAAYTTATAAATGTGTATGTTGTTCCACATTTGAGACTGCTATTCTCAAATGTAATATGTTCGTCATGCAGATTTCAAGAGCTTTAAGATGTATTAGTAACTATCAGCTATACTGATCTGTATGTTCTCCTCAAGAACAGAATTGTCATAAATGATCTAGGATTTATCTAGAACAGAACCTAGGAGTTGAGCTGTGTTGAATACAAATGTAGTCAAGAAATAACCTTCACAACATGGGAATGAGAAGCTGATCTGCTCTGAAGGTTCTGAATTGGTACCCCTTCTGTAGCTTCTTTCTCTCGGAGTTGTTGTTCTAACTGTAGGCAATATTTTCTGTGCAAGTTGATAGCCTGTTTTTAATCCTGGAGTTACTGAAACTGCTTGTGTTTGTACTGCTTGTGCCTTGTTATTTTATGAAATTCTATTGAGTTTAAGTCTTGTGCTTTCCAATTTCTTTGGAAGAGCATATGCTTTGATACTGAGAGGACAAACAGAAATGCCTGTTTCTGCTTCTGTGTTGGGAAAACAGATCGTCAGGGAATTGCATTTAGAGTTCTGGCTTCTGCAGAACATGGTAGAAATTATATTGCTGTGTAAAGGAAGTTGAAGTGATTAAATAAAAGTGGAAGAAAATTCTTTGTCATAACTGTTACCCAGAACAAGTAGAGCATTAGCAATTCTTCTCTAGCCCATCAGGCTCGTTTCACRTTTGGTACTGGCTCTTTGAGGCTTTACACACCTTTGATTCAGTGAGGTCATGGGATGTTGTGCAGAGAGAAACCTTCCAGAGCTGTGTATGGGACACTTACCTACTTTAACCATCTTGTAGAAAATATTTTTTTCCRAATTTGGAAATTGTGAACTGTACAGACTAGAGCTTTGCTCTTCAGAAAGCTTCTAAAATTCTTAGTTGTCATGTTTTTCTTTTTCCTTAAAAAAACACATAGAATTATTTTCATGAAGCTTTGTGGATGGCAGCATTTTTTCCTGTTCCCTGTCTTCATGACTTTCACACCATTAAATGGATACCTTCTGGAGGTCTTCTAGGTTCCATGTGAAGCAATTGTTTACAGAGAAGAAGTAATTTAAACATTTTTTTCTGGCATATAGAAAACTGAAGTTTTGAGTTCCTTAAATGTTTTAAATTCAGAACAGATGCATGCCATGAAGATTAATCATCAATCACAGATCTTCACCCCAAAACCTTTTGTATATAAAATATGTGCAAGTTGAAGAGGATTGTGATGGAGAGCAGAAGTTTCACTGGTCAAGTGTTTTCTTAGGAATTCTCTGGATTAAGCTCTTCAGGGCTCAGTGAGCAGTAACTTCGTGTTCTTGGTGTTATGACTGAGGTAGCACCAGGTCCTGGCAAGTCCTTTCGCTTTTTGGCTCAGTGTAGGAGTCAGTTGTTACCTGTGGCTTTCCTTTCCTGTGGGCTTCCTTGTAAACTGTAGTCTTTGTGTGTTGGTAGCTCAGCGGAAGAATGATTAGTGATTTAATAAGCCTATCATTTGATTCATCTGAGCAGTACTTTCAAGTATATTTTGTTTTAAGCATCTCATTTTAATTTKCTTAGTGGCAGATACTGAGATCGAGCTGTACAATCCCTTCTCCCAGAACTGGTGAATATAAAAATCTAATCTTATGTTAAAGGATCTCTTCAAATTTCATTCAGGAAATGGGTACCAGAGGGAGTATATCTGCTGTATGGGCTACARTAATGGAGGTACTGGAAAATTGCTCTTTCCGTGGGCACTAGACTATTTTAGTCATSGCAGTCGACATAGCTATACTGATCTTCCATAATAATTGAAAAGGAAGCGAGCAGGCAAATTAATCTTTGACATAACTGAGTTCTCTGTTTCTTTTTTGCACTGACTCTGAATAGAGAAATTAATATTATGTATTCTGGATTGGCATTAATGCTTCTGATACACTGATTTACTTGTCCTAAACCAGCTTGATGGGCAGTTGTATGCTTCCTCAATTTACTGTTTTCAGGTTGGAGGCATCCTGCATTTTGTGTATGTCAGAATCCAAGGTGCAGGTTAGAGCATGATGCCTTACAAAGGTGTGCACTAGTTGGGTCACTTGTCCTGATAATAGTTGTAAGAAAGCATAAGCAATTGAAAAAGCAAACATTTGTGCCTTTCTTACTGAGGATTCTGTAGACCTGTAGCTGAATTTGTAGATGTGCCTGTATTGGCAGAAATGACCTGTTTTTCTAAAGACCAGTTCTCATTGGGGGATTTATTACATATTAGATATGAAAAATAAAAAAGAAAACGCCCAAGTGAAACCAGTTTACTGAGACCCAAAACCGTTCTGTCTCTCCAGACAGCACTCTCACAGTTGTCATAGTATTAGTTCCCCAGGCAAACTCAGTAATGTTTCTTTCAGTTTAAGCACAGAAGATGTGTCTTGAAGAGAAAAAACCCAAACCCATACTGTGTTTAGTACTTGCAGCATCTGCTAAATGGTTGTATGGCTCTCAGTTCTTAAACTCTGTGGTGAGAATGGTTAACTTCTGGTTAAGAATTTACTTCTGGTATAATCATTTTGCCAAGCTCCTGTGCTTAGAAGAGGGTAAGATGTTGCTGTCCTAGAATTGTTATATAAAAAGCAATAGTAAAAAAAAGTTACATTTCATCAGTGAAAAAAATTATATATGCAAAATTAATTAAATTGTTTTTCAGCAGGTACTTGAATACTTGTGGCAGTTTTTTTGCTTCTGACTTCCTCCTTCGTGTTTTTTTAAATAAAGTTCTGAATTGAATTTTAGGTTAATGATTTCTTACTAACACATTGGGTTTTGTGCTGAATTACAGAGGCTTCTTATGTGAATCCTACCATTTAAATTTTTTGTCCCTGCCTATTTATAGGCACTATTAAAAAATTGCTGCTGTCTTCTATTGTTTATGTTTAGCACACTTTCCAAATTGCAGTTGTTTCATTGAAAACCTGATAGAGGTGGGAAGGTTATGTTGCTTTAGCAGGAATTTGCTGACACTGGGATCTGTTTCCGAGCAGCTTGAGGTTTCTTCCAGCATTGGTCAAATCACACACAGGCATGGATGTCTCAGTTGTGACATGTTTGTGCCAGGGGGAAGCCAGTCAGCCTTTGTACAGTGTTGCTGTGGCAGAAAGCTATATATGAATTTTTTGGGGTAGTATTTCTAGAAACTTGACAAAAAGTATTTTTTTTAAAAAGGACACTTAATATTTTGAAGGGATGCTGCTATCAAGTTCTGGTTTTGTATGTGTTTAGTAGTGCTAAGTAAATCGTTGTGCAGTGATCACCTTTAACTGTTGCATTACAAAGTCCAGCTAAAGAACTTTTCTTGTTGCAGAATGTGCCTTCAGGAGAACTCTGTTTTTTAGTGCTTTATGAGACTGTCTTAGTGAGCTGTCCAGCTTTTTGGGSTTTGTTTTAATGTGAGAATAACTTAAATTTGTATTCCTTGCCACTTGGAGACAATCTGGGGGCTTGGAGCACATTGAGATATGGCACAGAGACAAAAGATGTTCTGCCTGCTTCTGCTTCTCTGCTGTGTGAGATCGTTAAAACCTTTCCAAAAAAAGGGAGCTGTAACTGCAGTCAAGTATTTAGGCTATAGCCTTTATTTTAAAGTAGCTATTGCCCTTGTAAAAAGAATGTTAGAGTCCTGTCTCTTTGCTCTATATCTTAGAGAAATAATGATAGGAAAAGAAGTACAAGGTTTTATTACCTGTATGCAAGTAAGTCCATTTCACCCATAATTTGTAGTGAAAYCCATTTGAAATGGAAAGCATTTCCACTTTTGATTTCATTATACTGTGGGTTTTTTTGTTAAATTGTTTAATTGTAACTTGCAGAATTGTTGTTTACCACAGTCTTGTCTAGGTTTTCCCCTTCTACACCTCCAAACCTGTTCTTTTGTTTTTCATGGTCAAACTGACTGCAGACAGGCTCATGCTGGCATTGAAAGATTTTTGTCCTATATTACCCAGTGATAGTGGGGGCTGACTCCTGCCAAGAGATTGCGGAATGTAGTATCACATTGAAAGGTTATCGTGGTGCTTAACAGACTTATTCTAATTGCCAAGTGGTAGAAATATAATGGTCTTCCTATCMAATTATGGGTTATTTTGTACTTTAGGGGAGACAACAAATGGGTACATGAATAAGGCATAYTTTTTCAGTATTGTAAAAAAATTCTTGGGTGTACAGGTAGAATTAGCAGTTGTAGTGCAAACTGTGTAAAAATACTGGTTTTTAAATTAAGAGAAAAGCATATAGAATTTTATACATCCTTTACGCTGATGGTGGCTTATACACAGAAGCAATGTTTTTTCAGAGTTGCTTACAGTAAAACTGCAGTTACACAAACACAGAAAATCTCTTCAGTCTACTAATGCTGAAAAGTATTAATTCTATTAATACTTAAAGTATGTGATTCAAATGTTAGAGAAGTTAGATTTCCAAATACTGTGGTCATAATCTCCTGCTGGTCTTTCCCTTTCTCTGTTGAAATAACTTATTCTTGGTTGTTTTTAATACCTAGGTACTTCATTGTCTCAGTGTGAATCAAGTAATTCAACTTCTATACCAATAAGTAAGCATAAATATTTGGATATGCCTACAGCCAAACACAGGGAAAAGGTAATGTCAGTGTACTTTCTCTCATGGAATAAAGCTGAAMATAATGTTTTGTTGTGGCTTTGGGGGGGTTTTGTTTGTTAGTTTGTTTCTTTTGTTGTTTTGTAAAAGGAAGCTTCTGTTCTGTTTTAAACATTTAAACTTAAACTATTGAGTTTTGTACAGAACCACTGCATAAAATTTTTTAGAGTAAAAAACACTGCTGTTACACTTTCTGTTTATAGGTATTCATGTAAAATATGTACATGAGTGCGTGCCCATATTCTTTTCTGCGATCTTCTAACGTGCTTTAGGAGTCCAGTTATCTCCAGATGCCTACAAGATTATAGAACAGGTGGCACAGTGTTTTACAGAGATATACTGTGTGGCCTGGAAACTGTGGATACTTGAAATCTGTTTGAAACCTGTTTTGTTTTGTAGACTTACAAGTTTTCTTGAAAAATTGTTTCAGATAGTGTCTCTGATACAAAACAATTCAGTTGTGATTGTAGAAGGAGCAACTGGCAGTGGAAAGAGCACACAGATTCCACAATATGTGTTGGATTATTGCATGAACCACTCTATCCCCTGCAACATTGCTGTTACCCAGCCTCGCAAGATGAGTGCCAGCAGCCTTGCCAGGTGGATTAGCAAGGAAAGATCATGGACACTAGGTGGATTTGTAGGATACCAGGTATGAGAAAGCTTTAAATTATATTTAAAAATGCATTAAAAAGTACTATATCTTCTGTTTATAAACTTGATGCTGCTTTCGTCTTTTGACACAGATCCTGGTGCTTTAATCAGCTCCTTGTCAGGACCCACAATAAGCTGCTGTGATGGTTGTTCCACTGTTAGTGGGACAGCAGCTGTCTTTGGATGGGCTTCCCTGCGTCTTCAGGCCTGTGGGTTCACGCTGGTGTTGACAGTGGGAGGGATGTTCGTGGAGAGCTGTCTGCTTCTGCAGTCCTTTGCTGCGAGGAATACTTGTTGGGTTTTTCTTCCTTTCTGCTTCATTCTATTTCTTGTTTCTTCCTTTCTTTCTTCTACTTAGGGTAATATGTATATGGTTGCTAGCATCTAGCATGCATTTAGAGCTCTCCATTTCTTCATAGGTCTGCAGCTTCAGATTACTTCCTACTATGCTACGTATGGTGCCATTTATGTATGTTTAGGTGTTCTTTGTTACCCATAAATCTGATTTTGTCCAGTTTCCAGGTCGGGGGGGTGGTGATTTTTAACTGACCATGACAGAGTTGTTCATAGCATGGGCTCTTCAGTGTCAGGCACTTTGTTATCCCATATCTGCTTTCTTCCATGCCACATCATAAACATGACGGCAACAATGGGAACACCAGTGTGTTACCAACATCGTTCTCATACAAAATTCCAAAACCACAGCACTGTATCAGCTACTAAGAAGAAATTAACTCTTCCCAGCCCAAACCAGGACAGTTAATCTATGTTGTTTTTTTCAAAGTAGTTTCTGTATGAAGTCTTTGTCGTGATTTTTGTTACCTTGAATTAATTAGTCATAAAATTGCTAAATTGATTTATGAGGCTAGTGAGTCTTAAAGACCTAAAATGGTGTTGTCCTCCCAAACTGTCTTCAGGACAGTGCATGTGGATGTGCTGTGTGTATTTCACCAGCACTTGTGTGAGCTGAGCAGAAATGGTGGAGTGCAGATGTGTCTGCTCTAGGCTGATGTAAAGGGGCACGTGAAAAGATGGTCACAGCTCTGCCTGCCTGTGTAGGCCCCGAGATACCTGAACTTACAGAAGTACTTTAGAAATCAAAAATGTACTATTTAACTTAGAGTTGTAGAACTTCCCTCTCAGGAATAAGTTGCCTGGTCTTGGCGGTAGCTTAAACCTCTTTCCTTTTCCTGTCCTGTAAACAAACTACATTTTGGTAAAATCTTTTTCTTGCTCTTTATATCAGTGGAAAGAATCATGTATGTACCTTCAGAAGTCTCTGAAGAATTCTCAGTCTAAAGCTTCCAGCAAGGAATTTTGATACTTAATAAAACTTCAGAGTTTTAAATTTTTTTTTAAATTTCTCCCAAAGAAAAACCGGTTAATTGGTTCTGGTAAGAACACTTTTGTACAGAGACTTGTGCAAGTTTGAGCAAATAATTTTGATGGGTTAAACTGTTTCATTTTGGTGTTCTTTCAGTTGTATGTTTCTGTAAATACATTAAATACCTGTTTCAAGCTAGTATGTATTTTTCTTACTGTTGTTAGTTAAGTTTTGAGAACGTTTCGACAAAGGAGACGAGGCTGCTGTATATGACAACTGGAGTTCTTCTTCAGAAAATAGTTTCTACCAAGAGCCTAACTCAGTTCACGCATATTTTCATTGATGAAGTAAGTTTGTTTCTCTTTTGTGTCTTACTATGCAGGGGAAGAGAAATGCAGACATCTACTTGTAAAGATGCTTTGTATATGTTGTCTAAGCTAACACTTACTGAAATAGGCTTGTAAGCATTCCTTTCAGCAAAAACTGAGGGTGTGGGGAGGGTTTTTGGGAGTGCTTAACTTTTGATATAGGTACCTTGAAATGTTTTTTGAAATCCATTTTGTGGAATTCAAGAACCTGTTCAGCTAGGCCTGTTAGGGGGAGGCAGCTAGATTTCACTCACTTGGGTATTACAAAACCTTTATTCTTCAGGAGTGTCCTGAAAAATATCCCTGTGAAAGTTCTGTCTCCTGGCTGGATGTACAATTCACTCATGTGGATTCATTATTGTTGTCACTTCACTAAAAAGCTAAAAAAAAAAATGCTTGTAATTTGTATATTTTTACTGTTTCTATGGTTATTTTTTGTGGAAAGCAATATTTGACTGTTAATCGTAGTCAGATGTGAAATTGTGCTTTCACAAATCGTGAATGTAAATCACATGTAAGATGTGTAGAACATCTTGGGATTTGGTCATACAGAAGAGGACTTAAGGGTTTGTGGTTTTTTTGGGGATTTTCTTTGGAGGGGGTTGGTTAGTTTGTTTGGGGTTGGTTTTTGTTTGGTTTTTTGGGTTTTGTTTTGTGTTTTGGTTTGGTTTATATTTTTTATAAGTGCTGGTTTTAATTTTTATCCTATTGCTGGTATTGTAGCTGAGAGCAACTTTAATTCTTGGATATTTGAGGAGCAGGGAGACAGTACTTGGTGTACTGTTAGAGTATTACAGTAACAATGAAGGGTGTCATGACTGCACTTGAAATGGTACATTGGAAACCTGGAAAAGATTGAGCAAGTAGTTGTATTTTTGTATGAAGAAACTTTAGTACTTCATTCAAACAGACAAAAGAACCAAAACCCCCCAAATCCTAAAGAACTGTGTCAGTGGTCTCCATGGAAAAGATTTGAGCACTCCAATGTCTTAGCAGAGTCTTGGAAACCTTAATGTTTTAAAGCTAAAGATGAGGAAATGCAAGTTAAATGTAGATTCAAAGGTTGAACCACAGAAGATGCATACATAGAGAAGTGTTAGATTGTTCCTTTAGTTTTAAAAATTATTAATTACATATAAAAATTCATGAGTGAAGTTTTCTGGCCCCTTACACATAAGAATGGGTTATTACGCAGAGATTATTCAAACTTTGTTTTCTTGAGTGCTGTAATTTGAACTGATGCTGTTGGCCTATACCACTTCTTTCAGCAGCATCTGTCTGTCAAGACTGTATAGCCAGAATTCTAGTCCCTCCTGTTCCGCATATGCCACTTTTTCCCCCTCACCTACTACAGAGATTGTGATCTTGAGCCCACAGTCACCGTTTTTAACAACTGAGTGTTGTCCGTGGCGTTTTTAATGGCAGGTCTCAGCCTTCTTAGAGTACTKCAGACATTTAGGAGCATGCTTAAACAAACTAGGACCAGAATTCTTACAGCAAGACCTTGCTGTCAGCCTGAAAACTGCCTTAGCTAAATTATTTTTATAAAGGGACAGTATTGAATGTAACTCTTACCTTTATATTAGGTTAGAATGTGCTAATTAGATTCCAGCATGAGATGAATGTTTGTGAAGGTTGAGCTCCAGAGAAAGCTTCTGTGTTTAATATATTTAAACTGTAATTCAAGAAAGGGATAGGGTCATCATGAATGATGTTGGTAAGAAGTATTTGCTGAACTGTAAGGAGCAGTCAGAAAGCTCAGGTGCTAGGATATATAAAGAATTCGGTGTAAATTAATGTTTTAGAAAGCAGTTTTGATCATTTTGATCTAACTGTTTCGATCATAGTTAGAAGCCATTGGGAATGAGTCACGTCTATTCACTTTGCTTACTTTTCAGACAAACTGAAATAGTCCCTTTCTGGATTGTTTGGGATCTTACCAGGACAGTTCATTTACCCAGCACCRGTATCACTTCAGCTGTTATTGTCAACTCTAGTAGAACCAGTGGCTATAGCTCAAGATTGGTTTTCTAGTCATTACTGTATGATTTTCATAGCTTAATAGTGACATGATTTTCACAAAGGGTGCTGTAGTCATCTGAACACTCTTGTTGGGATTTTAAAGTGTGATTAACATGCCCAGTCTCAAAAAGTGTGCTTTCTTCTATGAAAATCTATTGTTATTCCAAGTAACAAAAACAAAACATAGAATTGAGTAGGAAAGTAAGAGATCGTCAAAAAGAAGAGGATGAATTAATGAAAATTAAATTGTGGGTAATGTCTCCCAGGTGCACGAGCGTACAGAAGAAATTGATTTCTTGCTCTTGGCGACCCGTAAACTGTTGCATACAAATTCACAGTCCGTGAAGGTGGGTTCAGACTGAATTCTGCTACTTTTTCTTGCAAGAATATTTTTGCATGTCTTTTATCTGTGAAGGCCATTTTTTAAAGAATTTACCACAAATTACTATGTTATTACTTTCTACTAAAACGTTATTTAGTTTGCTGCTCTTCATAAGTAAGTAAGCTAAGGGGCAATCTTTTCCTGGCTGCTGTAATGTGTTCTGAGACTTTTTTTTTTCCTTCATGTTAAAATGCATTAGTTTCTAAAGCCTGCTTAAGGCTGAAAAATGCAAAATGGATATTTGAGTAGAATTACGTATTGAGGGCAGTGCTTATCCTTGGTTAAAATGGTAGCATTAACTCCTGGAAATACCGAGCTTTTATGTTTAAGTGGAACGACATATTTGAAGAAATAGCAGAAGACCAGAAATGCTGTATTGCTATTTCTAGGCAGAACTGGTAGTAAAATGTGGCTGAGGTTTTTCTCTGTGTGTTAGGCAATTCTACTTTGTACTAAAGCAGGGTTTACGGACATTTAGCATGACATGTTTAGTCTTTGGGGTCCCAAAGTAATGAACTTCTGAAATGTAAGAAATTAAATACAAATGATGGAGTTAGGCTATCTGAGTATCTTTCTGTGCTGCTGTTCAGGACTGCAGATACTTTGTRCTGCTGCATGTCTCTGAAGTGCTTCAGTTAATTGTTTAAGGTGAATTTTTCTGTTCAAAATAGACATAACTTGAGTCTAAGTTGGCTGTTTTTGTTGCCATTGGAAGGGAATCTGTGCTCTTAAGTGCAATCCATCACAGTGTTTCAAACTTGGTCTTCAGACCTTCCAAACATGCTGTCCCTGAAAGTGCCCTTCCAGTTGGCATAGGGCAAGACTGTGGACTTCACACCTTTCACTTTTTATACCTTTTCATGCTGATAAGAAAACGGTTGTCTTTAAATTCAGAGACAGAATGTGAAACTATTCAGCTTTTTTTAGCACTTGGCTCTGCCTGCTGGGAAGAGCAGTAATTTGATCRAACTGTGTTTGTGAAAGATTTGCCCTTGATGCTGGTTATCTGGTTCGTGTCAATGGCAGGAATCCCTACAGRCCCTGTCATCTTTTCTGTTAGAAAACATTTCTCTGTTAGAGGTTTCTGAAATATTTTGTATTTTCTTCTGTAATTCCATTTCAATCTCTCAAAATTGTCACTGAAAAATTTTATCCCCTTTATATTGTTCTCTGCAGCGTTTCTGCAGATGACAGTTTTTTCATGTTGTACCAGCCTGAAACAGATCCAATTTTGAGGGAGTGGGAGTATGTCCCTTTGAATATATATTTTTTTTTTTGTGGTGATGAAGGGGGAACTCTTCATCTCAATTGCTGGCCTTTAGTGGAGTGGAATGGGTTACTCAGTTTGAATTTACAGACTAAGCCCGGTGTCTCCTATTTCATCCCGTTTCAAGCCCTTTTGAAAAACTGTAAAGGGAGAGAGCTTTGATGTGGCAAATTAATTTAGAAAATGTAAAGTTCTCCTCCCATCCTCTCTGGATTTGTGAAACAAAAGGGTGCAAGGATCCCTGTTTGGGGGGGGGAAACAAAGCATTTGTAACTCAGGGTGGTATGAAATACATGTGAGCTCTTTGTTTCCTAGCTTGGAAGTTGCAGACCTCAGAAGTAGCAGGTAATTCAACATTACATCAACTAACAGGAGTCAATTCAGTGATTCTAATGTACTGAGGACAAGATCTACCTGTTGAACTATCTAAACTGTTAAACTATGCTGGATTTTCTGGCAGATGACTGGTGCAGATGATTATTTTTAGATTTCAGAGCAGACTTTGTATTGTTCTAAGGTTGATCTTGCTGGGATAGGGTTGTTGCAAGAAAAATCCTAAGAGCAGGAGTGGCTCTATTGGGTCAGACCAAACAGTGCAGTTTCCAGTAGTGACTAGTAACAGTTTTTGATATCATCTGGGGGGGTCTTTAGATATGTCCATGCTGTACAAGTGGGTTTGGACTGCTTGATCGTGGACTGTCTTCTTTGATTACCCTCTCTTCTGATGTGTTCCTCTGCTGTGTTGGTGATATGTGCTTGTTGAATTTCTGTTTTAGGAGTATATCAAACTCTTTGTTCAGTTATGTGATCCTTCAGGCACTCTGTTAAGAATCTGTCATTGCTTTCCAGTTTGGAAGGACTCCATGCAGATTACAGAGTCCAGATTACAAAGATTGTCTAGAAGAAGGGGTAATTTAATATTCCTTGCCTGTAACTGCAAGGATAATTTAGATTGGATTTTATTTCTATAGCCTTCGGGGGAGGTTACATTTAGCATATTGCTCTGGCATAAGTGGGGCACTGTCTGTTGAGCCATGAGGCAGTTCATGCTATAGTGGGAGAGGTTTCATATATTTGCAGAATGTCCTTTCAAATTTCTCCTTTCGGTATCACGTAAAAAAACTTCATGGTTTAGCCTGCCCTCTCCATGTGTTCTTGTGCCTTTACACATGCTTTGGAGCTGACCGCAGTCGTACAATGCCCACTTCATTAGTTTGCCTTCCTGTCATTTTGTAAGGGGATGCTCTTGTGTTTTATGCCATTTTTGGTTTGGGTAGGGATATCTTTATCAAGAGTACTGTGTGGTTTTGGTTGAATATTTACCATGTTGTCTGCCCTTGGCATTTAGCCTCAGTCATTCTCTTACAGGTGCTTACCTTTCTCCATTTGCTAGCTAGGGTGTCTTAAGCATTTAGCTTTGATTGTCTTAAATGTACTTAGGTTACATACCTGTAGTAATCAAAATTAGACTGTTTAGCGTAAAGAGGAAGTGGAGATTCCCATGTAGCGGGACATTTTTTATTAAAATTAATGCTTTACATATGCTGTATGGTTTTTTTTAACAGATAATATTGATGTCTGCTTCCATCAACTCTAAAGAATTAGCTGATTACTTTGCACTTCCAGTTTGTAATGGTCTGAATCCAGCCTGTGTATTTAAGGTGGAAGGCAGACCTTTTCCAGTTGAAGAATATTATCTTGATGACTTGAAGGACGTTTTTGATTTCAAGGTATTGTAAATATAATTTCATTTCATTGGTCATAGTAAGAAATTGGAGTAGTCAGTTGTAAACTGTGTAATAAAATGACGAATAGACACTTTTATATTGCAATTCTAGATAAGAATTAGTATATGATGATAAAACAGGAGTTTTCTTACCAGCAGAGTAATTTCTTTCATGTAACAGAAACGTTACAATAGTATGAGGCATTTTGTTCGATAGTTTGCATTCAGGATGAACGATGGAAAAATCTGTGCAGAAAGTAACATTCAAAGATTTACAGATCTCTTTGAATATAGCTGACAAAATTGGGGAATACTTTCTGGCTTGGTTTGTGTTGGTGTTACATATCAAAGACAAAGTGCTATGAAGTGAAGAGAAAACAAGCATTTATGATTAGAACTTTGATGTTATCAAGTTGGTTTCTCTATCAGCCGAGGCTTTCCTATTTTTTTTTCTTTCCTTCCTTCCTTTCTTTTTTTTTTTTTAAAATAGTCCCAGAGGTGTTATGCAGTAGTTCTGAACATATTTCTGTTGTAGCCATGTAGGCCACCATGGCAAATGTGTAATTTTGAGTAGTGGAAATAGATTAGAATAACAAATACTTCTCAGATCCCTGATGGGCTGTGCTGGAGAACTGCTTCTCTGATGCCTAAGGAGGSTAGGTACTGGCTGAAGATTTGTTTGCTACATCAGTCTTTAGCTCATAAGCTGCACAGAATGTATTTGGTATCTTTTGTTTGCGGAACTCCGGACATTCTGCTTTATAGTAAGTATCTCTGTAGACATCAGATAATGAAGGAATGAATGTAAATATGAGTTAATCTGTTTTCTGTGGTTTTATAATAGGAGTTTGTTTTACATTTGAAAAACAGCTGTGTAGGAATTCACTTGAGTGAACTCTTTCAGTATTACGGTTCAAGGCAAAATAAACAGGTTAAAGCAAAGTAGAACAAATGCACTCAGGCCTGTATTGTGATACCCACTCTAAAAATAACTGGGACGTGGGTGTAATTACTGGTCAGTTTTGATAATTCAGAACACTCTTACAGTGTTGGTACAATGAAGATGATGGGGGATGCACTTAAAAAGCAGCAGTGGGTGAACACAGTATTATTTAGCTTTCATCCATCAAATCTGCAGAAAATAAAATAGCGAAATAAAACAGGTAGTTTGAGAAACCCAAAAGAAAATAATTGCTTATGCTGTACAGAGCACAGACTTTGGTTATGCCTCAACACAGGCAAGCTAAAATAAAAGGCTGTCAACTGTTGAAGTTTTAATGCAACCAAAAAAACCCCTCAATGCTTATAGCAGTTGGTCCATCAGTATTTATACATTAGTATGGCAGCTGAGATAGGTAGTATGGAGGAGATTATGTAATACATGGGGTTTTGTAAAAGATTTTTGATGATGACAACAAAAAGATAACCAAGAAATTGACTAAGAAGTTTACTTCAGTCAAGTTGGATTTGTCATAGCTGCACTTGGAGCTGAAAGTCAACTTGCACACCTTTCACCTCAGAGATCACGAACAAAGAAACTGCTTTCAGTGCTTAGGCCTTTTTGTACTTTTTTATTTTCTCTCTGTTTTTTGATTTAAAGTTTTCGTCTGATTCTTTATCTTGTGTTGTCCTATCTATAGCCATTCTGTTGTTCAGCAGGATGGGGAGAATATGTTTGTCCAAGAAGTTTCATGTGCCCTAGGGCAATAATAGAAGCACATAAGTGCCTCTTGATTTTCCTTTTTTTTTATATGTATTAAAAAAGGATGAAATTGAATTATAAAGCACTGTAGCTTGGTCTTGATCTTATTTCTTATGGTGCTGTGTGTGAAGATTTTCTCTGAGTACTAGTTGCAATTAAAAAATTCAAATGTGGAAGATGTAAGATGATTTGTGTAACATCCTAATAAAATGAAAGTGGAATGTGAGTGTTAAGACAGTTAATGAGTTAATGCTGCCATATGGAGGCAGGGGCATCTTTCATCATTCTAAAACCTAAATCAGTTAGATAACTGCCTGAGGTACAGGCTTCAGGCTTTAGTGCTTGATGTTTTATTTTCACCTATAAAAGCCTGTAAAATTCATTTAAAAGAATATAGCAGTTAAAAGTAAATGCAGTCTTTGCTCTTTTGTTAAACAGAATTTTTCCAAGTATTTTTGATTTTAAAATTAATGACTATAAAACCAGATGACATAAATCTTAATTCATTCCTTAAAGCATCTCAGTCAAAATCATTTTAGTCCTTTGTAATTGTGTGTGTGCTGTGAGGTGTGAACCTTTTATCCCTTCTCAAAAAATCTCAAAATAATTGGATGCTACAGTATAAACGTAGAATTCTTTTATGAATCCTGCAAAACTCTTGGCTTTAATACATCGCTAATTTGCCCATGCGATAATGTTTTAAAACTGTCCTTGAAAATAAAAATTTGGGGGGGGATAGTTTTGATTTGAATAATTTGTCAATTCATTGATACTGTTGTGATTTGGAAGATGAATAAAAATGCCAGTCATTATATTTGCTTCTGTTTACTGTTTGCAGTAAACCCTCCGCTGTGGCTAGACACACATCGAGCTGAATCAAAGATAAAGCTTTCTACTTGAATTACTTCATTTGCAGGAAAGAATAAAAATAAGAGAGGAAAAAAGGGAGAAATGTTCTTTAATGCAGCGCTAGCTTACCCTTGCCCAGATATTGTGTCATTTATAGGTGTACTGTTTAATTTGTGAGCACAGGCTTATAASAAGTAGTTTATTTTTCTTCTGGCATAAGGGGCTTTGTAAGCACGTTGTTCTGGATGCTTAACAGAATCATGATTTTGTCATATCAGCGACTTCTAAGCCCTAAGGAATCATTGAAACACAGGTTTCATGAAAAATGCACGAAGGCTCTTTCTATAGGCAGTTTTTAAAGCTAGTTGTGTAAATGCTTACCCGTTGTTACAGATAGTATTGGAGATATGAAATGGAAATTTAAAAAATTGAGCAAAGTGAAAAAACGCAAGCTGTTTTTGGCTTGCAAAGTTAAAAACTCCTTCGTATCCATGAAACTGAATCAGAGTCCTGATGGAATGTAGTGAACTGCTGTCAAAAACTGTTCTGATTATGTTGTATTATTTCAGTCAGGTCTGACTGGGCTTTTGGATTTGCTGTTTGTCACATTGTTACCTTTTATTAGGAGCGATGTGGAAGCCTTGTCGTGTTAAAGAATACTAAAGGTACAATCAGTAGCAAAATTGAAAAGACAAATTTGACAGTTATTTAAGCAGGGATAATACAAGCCAAAAAGTCTTATGTTTGAGCAGCCCAGAAGAGATAACTTGCTTAGATTTTTCACATATACTGGGGGAAAAAAAGGAAAAGTTACTTCAAAGAAAACAATCAAGTATTTTTGAGGCTTCTCATGGGCTAATCAAGCTAAGGACTGAGATTGCAGTAGCAAATGCTGGTCTAAATTGGTGCTGCCAGATTGCTGCCAGCAGCAGTATTTTTGTGTTTGTTATGAGCTTCTTTACAAAGGGACACTGGTAGAAAAATAACTAATTTCATTTTAATAGTTTAGATAGTTAATTGCCTGTGATTTTAGTTCTCTGAAACACTTGGTCCAGTAAAGAGTTTGCACTACAATGAGGAGAAACCCTGAGAATTAAAGGTTAGCAATGAATTAAAAGCCGTTTTTCCTACAAGGGAAAAATCTGTAATACTAGACCTTTTTCAAAGCAGGTCTTGTTCATTAAGCATTTTATTTTAACATTACAAAGTGATGAAGTTACTGTGTTTGCTCTGAAGACCTGATGGTTTGTGTTGTTAAAAACTAAAGCCTTGAGTTTGTCACAGAATGCCAGAAAATAGTGTAGAGAGAATCATCATGGTTCTGTTGAGTACAACAAAACAGTAGTTCTTTGACAGGGTGTGACTTAAAACACAAGATCCATTAAATGCAAAAACAATTTAAATGATAAAGAGGTACATGATATATATATATATATGTGCTGTCAGGTAGAGAGACTGTTACAGTAGCTGTGAGAAGCACTGTACCTTCCTTAGCCAAATTCCTCCTTGTCATCCTGTTCCCATGGGTTGTGATCAGTCCCATGTGCTTAATGGTTCTGAATAAGGACATGGATGTCCAGCATGGACCATGGAGTGTGGCCTAGTGCTTAAGTAGGGAAATATCAGAAGTTTTTCTTTTGCTTAGAACGGTAGGATGCTTGAAGAAAAATGTCTATTTAGAAGGTACTGAGTACATCAGATGAAGTTACTTCTTTGTACAGGCTTCTGTGCTGGRTCAGTTTTAATTGCAAATACTTGACAAATTGAAATACGTCTGTGAACTACAGTCTTTCAGCCTGTTACACTRCGTTAACCTTCTTCTCCAAACAGCTTCATCCTCAGAGCCTTGTGGAACCAGTGCTACAAGAGAAAATGTATCAAGTCGCAGTGTCTCTGATTCAGTCATTTGATGAGTTCGAAAAGAGGAGCAATAGGTAAGATATAGTTCAAGATCTGGAATCAGTGGTTCTTGAGGAAATGAGATGCTAATTAAGCAGCAGCAGCCCATGTATTATAGTTATTAGTGGTAACTTAATTTTACTTGCATCTCTGCCTTTAATTTACATATTTGTTTGGTTTCTACCCTGTGTTCTTGAAATGTACTTCATGCCCTGGAGTTTGAGCATTCGAGGGAGCCATGTCGTATGGAAACTATATTCTTAGCTGTAGCCCAGAGCTGAATATTATTTATATCAAGAATAAAACTAGAGCTATTTTATGTTACAAAATAAAACATACATTAATTCATGGAAAAAAACCAATAAAAATTAGGCATTAATTTTCACTGGCTGTGAAATGCTCTAATGTTGTTTGAAATAAGTAAATACTGAATTTTTATGCTCTCCGTGTTTTGGAAATTGATGTTTAGTATCTGAAAATATTATAAAGTTGCTTCTACAACTTTCGTCTAACACTGAGTGTGTGTTAAATTTAGGAATCGATTTTGTTCCCATATAGTCCAATAATCTGTAAAAGTATGTTGAAGAAGTAATTTTGTTTTGTAAGCTTAATTTTTTCTTTTCAAATTCAGCATTATGTAAACTTTGACATTTTAAGAAAACATTAATTAAGCTTATCTGAGCAGTTACCAAGTGAACCATTGAAGTACAACTGTTGATGGAGGTACATAAACACAAAAACCTTGGTTCTGACTTTTTTACGATATATAATGCTTCTAAGCTTTTTCTCATGGTTATTTCTTTTGATCCAGTCAATTACACTGTTTTACTGTAGTTTAGAATAGCCAAATTATGCTTTTTCTGATAAGCTACCTTTAGTAATGAAACGTGAAGGAGTTAGCATTTCAGCTTTCGTATACCAGAAGTGCTATTATGAACATCCATTGTTACGTACCTTTCATTAAAAATGATACTTTCCATTCAGTATATAGTTTGAGAGTAGAGACTGAAAGGTGCCTGAAAAAAGCCTTCCATCAGTAATGAATACAATAAAACAATACGAGGTCTAGATTATTTTAAAGGGATTTTGACTCACAACAGGTCAATTGAAGATGTCTCCCTCCAAGTTTGTCATGACCTGTAGTTCTTGATGAAAGTGGTTGGGATTTATACATGCTCAGCTTTTGTTAAAGGTGTCTGGAGGTATTTTTTAGAATACAAGAGCATTACAGATAATTTAAAAAATTACTGAATAAGTTTGCATATAATTATGCACTAGTATACTATGTTTTTATTTTAAGATCTTCGGTAACCTAATTCTGATTTATTTCATTGCAGAATAAGAATGTTTCTGTTTGATCATAGTTTTGAAGAAAAAAATGAAACCTAATGCTGTAGTTCCAAAGTTTATATATTGTGTTTTTCAGAAAACAGARTTGCAAATAATGCTTCTTCAGAAATTTCACTTCTTCAGGAAGTTCAAATAATGCATTTTACAAGATATGTGCAGTTCTGTTTGTTCTTCCAGAATAAAATAATTTGGGGTAACAAAGTAGACTGAGGTTGTAAAACTAATGAAGCTGCATTYTCTTGTTAGGGAGAAAATGAACTGGAGTGATACATCAGAACGTGGCAGTGTGCTCGTGTTTTTACCAGGTGAGTATATGTCTTAATAACTTTCTGTTATTTGTCATCTAATGAGCTTTCTTCTGGCACTTCTTCCAGGGATTTATTAATTAAACGCATAGCTCACTGAGGTTCATTGGGTGTTTTTTCTTGCAAACTTATTTAAATGTGGTACTAATTGGAAAAGCTGTGAGTGAAAAATTAAGATTTTATGCATTTTAAAAGTAATAATTCCGTAGTTAATCCACAGAAATGTAGTTGCTCAATTTTTTTAGTGGAGTTAATAATTATTGTATGAAGTTCCTAGGATTCTTTCAGAGTTGTTYCCTTATCTGCATATAGTGTAGTCTTTTAGATTATTGTTGTAAAAGTTAAAATTCACTTCTTTCTCTCCGTGTACCTCGGTTAGTGTAGTTGGCATGCTCAAAAGCACACATGATGACATAGCAATTAATGATGAGAAAACTGGTTATATATAGTTAGAGCGTTCTGTAAACAATAAAACCTAAGTTGTCTTGCGCAAAAATTATTGTAGGCTTTTGTTTTGACTGTCATTCTTATTTGAACTCKTTAGCTGGATTTTAGAGGCAGTGCAGCTAGCCTGCAGACTAGTTTTCCTGAACACCACAAACCTATTACCTGGTGGTTTCAAGTATTTTACCTCATGAGCTGAAAATTCATTAATTGAAAACTTTGAAAAGGCTTGGTTATGTTCCAGTGGAGAGTCACCTTGAAGTCCAGAGCAGCTGTTTCCTTGGACACAGTGAGGTCTGTCCCTACCAGGACTTTCTGACTCTGTAAAATCTTTATGAATGTCATCTCCCTGCTGTGTTGAATTTAGGAATAGGCGTGCCAGTGTGAGGGCTGGAAGCACAGCACACCAGCTCAAAGGTACACTGCACTTGTGGAGTAGCTTTCAGTGGAGAGTGTTCCCCACCAGCTAAAAGGCATTAGAGCAGCCTTTCGGGAATTACCTTCTCTATAAAATTAATGGGTAGAAGGAATTACTTCATTTATGTCAATGTAGGGCCCATTCCAGTTGTGATTAATAAAGTAGGGAGACCATCTCTGTTGCCTCTGGCCTCTGATATTTGTCTGGTGTGTTTTCAGACTTCCTCAGGCCCTGTGAGTCTTCATTTTAGGCTGAAATTACTCTTTATCACTTTGAAATACTAAATTTTTTTTTCTCTTTGAGGTTTTTTGTTTTCTTTTTTTCACTGTGCTGCTATCCCTGATGGCTTGTAACTGCAAGTGATAGAAAGAAACTTTTTTTTAAATGCATTTGGTAAATTTGTGGAAACCCRTGCAGGTAGTGCTTTCTGAATGAACTGGTACTAAGATTTGTGTTTCATTCGTTCAGTGTTTGACCYGGGCCGGTTTTAAGCTGGATACTCAAGACTGTAATCCTGAACACAGGATTAGCAAATACATATTGCTATTTTCCTCACAAATGTTGTTATACAGAATTGGAGGAAAGGGGAGGATAGTCCTCAGTTTACAAGAGGGCAGCTGAGACAGCTTTGGGTAAAAATAACGTCCCCATTTAGGATGTTGATTTGAGATGCTTAGATTTTTTGAGTGCTTATGATTACATAGCATTTTGAACATTAAAAATAACACTCCCACTGACTTGACAAGTTGAGTGAGCAGCCAGAAAGAGCAGTGCTGTGCTGAGGATGCTGTTAAGTGATCTTTGCCCACTGTCTTTGTGGAACTCAGTGAGACAGCTGCAGCTGTCTCAAGTAGGATGCCATGTTCTCCCTTGTAATTGCCTGTCTTGTTCACTGCTTTWTTTTTTTTTTAATGTAATGCTACCAAGACTGATTCTTTATAGATAATATCCCTCAGTACTCAGCTCTCCCTTAGTTCCAGAACTTGTCTCTCCGTAGGTAACAGGTGGTACAAAGTGCCATGTTAAACTGTAGTTTTCTTAACATGTATGCATGAATATGTTCCAAATGATCTAGATTCTCTGCACAACCAGTCTTAATTCTGGCATTTGTTTGTTTCTGCGCTTGACATGGCAGCCTTAATATTTCTTGAGGATATGTTGATGTATAATTCTTCAGACTTTGTAAAGAACAAATTGGAAAAAGAAGTTAGGCTGTTGACTGAGTCATCACTGAGCTACACCTACAGCTATACAACATGCTCCTGCCACATYGCTGAGAGGCATAAATGAAAGCAGCAATACATTGTCATCCTCTTTGGGAGCTTGCAAAGGGCGGGCATGGCCTGATCGCTGTGTGCGTTRCATGTGCTTGCTGATGGCAGGAATTGCATAGCTTAGAGCTTTATGGTTTTCTTTCAAAAGGTTTCTGCTTTTTCCTTTTTGTCTGTATTATGTTTTCTTTTGCCCTTTTCTCCATGCCCTGCTCTCCTTATTGTCCTGGTATTGATGCCTTATATCTTTGGAAAATAAAGGCTGTGGCCGAAATAAGAGRGTAAAAAGTAAAAATTTATTAAAGGATTTGGAGAAAGCAAAGTTTCCCAGGGATAACCCCGGGACCCCTGCTGCTTTGGGCCCAATCCTGCTGAGCAGGGTTCCAGCAAGTGTAAGTTATACAAAGGTAAAAAGGGTACAAAAAGGGTAAAAAAAAGTCTGTGAAGGTGTTYGTGCTTCTACTATTATAGGGGTAACATAGTTTTGAAATATTCTCCAATGAAAAGCAGAATTTTRTTACACTATTCCTTGTGGCAAATTTCTRTTGGATGTCCTCTGCTTACTTCAATAGTTTATCGAGTCTAACTCTGGAATGCTTAAAGGCTGATAACTTGGTTCTGTTTTGTCTRTAGGAAAGGGATACAAGGTTACAGGATAGAGGTTATAGGATTATAGGGGTACTAATATATAAAAGTATAAAATACTACTAATCTAAAAAGCATAAAAACAAAAAATCTCTCTGGCATCAGTATGTTTGCCAAACAGATTTTGTTACTAGTTCCCATTTCATTCCAAGACCTCTGCCTCCTGGTGGGATCCTTTTGTTCTGTAGGTGTAATGGTCAACTCTTGTCACTTCCAGAACTGGGCAGCACATACTGGCTGCTGTGTCTAGTCAGTAATTACTAGACTGATTAATAATTGCTCTTAACAGTGATTATGCAGAGTCTGCTCTGCCAAACATGAATCAAACTTCTTCTAGTTGTTTTTGATAGTAAAAAAACCCTCCAGGGAAGTCCAGTGTTGGAAAGTTTTTTGAAAATAGGGCTTCTGGAATTGAAGTCTCAATAAGAAGTAAACTGGGCTGTTCAAAAAGATTTATGTCTGTGGATTGATTCATAAATATAGAAAAAAATCTCTTARCCATGAGATTTCCACTGGTAGACGTGAAGTCTGTGCCCAGGGAATGGGCACTGGAACTGCCAAAGTTAAGATGGCTAAGGCAGAAGTAGCTGGGTTTTTTTTTTTTCCCTTGGCCCTGCTCCTTGAACTTGTTTTGGCTGAAATACCCAATTTCAGCCTAAACCAGATGTTCAGCATGTGGTGAACCTTTTCAGGTGTCAGAAATTGATACAAGAGCTGGTAGTGGGACACTGTCAGATGGCCTTTATATCTGCTGTTGAAAGTACACTTTAGTAAGTGTAAAGTTAATGCAAAATGGCTCTTGAACAATTGACTCACTGGGTTTCAGTGACTTACTATTACATTTGCTTTGTAACTCTTCTGCCATTTTATTATATGGTGGAAAAGAAGTAATAATGAAAGGCAATTGAGGATTGAAATAGATGTTTTAAAATTGTTCCTGGTGACTAAAATGAAAATAAACTCATGATTACTTTTTCCCTAGGTTTGGGTGAAATAAGACACATGCACTCGTGCCTCTCAGATAAGTTTAAAAGGTAAGTTAGACCATGTTTGTTCCAGTTCAGTTAAACCTGAACATGAGTCTGTCAGCCGTATGAGTTCTAAGTACATAATAGGATTTAGCACACAAGTGTAATCAACTTTTATATTCTTGCATCAGTAAATACTTCAGTAATGTTTTTTCTTTAGGTGGCAAGTGTACCCAGTTCACGCATGTGCGACATTAGAGGAACAAAATAAAATATTTTCAGATACAGTTCCTGGCTACAGAAAAGTAAATATTGTTGAATCATTACTTTTTTAAAGCATGTGAAACCTTTTGCTAGAGTAGTAGTAGCAAATAATAATATGTTTAAGTAATATTAGCTGTTCTAACTCAAACTATTTTGTGAGGACAAAGCACTTCAGTTTTACAATGTGTAAATCGATTGCCTTTCTTACCAAGCTGTTGTTATAAGTCGTGTTCAAACCTCAGGAGAAGTGTACCCCACATTTCGGCTACTGCCTTGGTTTTCTTCATCTGCTATCAGTAACCGAGTATTGCTGCTAATAGGGTGATGTTTTGTTATGGCAAAGGCACAAGGAAATATTTCCATTCTTCCTCTGTATTGTACTATGCTATACTACTTTATTATGCTTTTTTGAGCTCAGAACAAGAAAATTCAAGCCTTTTTGTATTATATTCCTTTTTTAATATGCAGAGCAGAAATGCTGTGTTGCCATTACATTTATATTTCTTCCTAGTGAGTTGGATTTTTCATGTAGAAACATGAATACAAGTAATTTTTTCTTTATGCATTCATTGCTCATTTTTTGCTTCAAAACTCAGGTTATTCTAGCTACCAACATAGCTGAGAGCTCTGTAACAGTTCCTGATGTTAAGTACGGTAAGTTATCTAAATCATGTAATTCTGGTATACACTGTATTTGTAGTATGTTCTGTACTTGTGCTGGGTTAGGTCTCCATGACATGTCACTATTTTACAAAGCATTGTTGTTGAAGTAGAATTTTGACAGTTGTTGAATTCTTTCTTTCACAACAGAGAAATCTGAATATATGAACAAATAGAGCTATTGAGGGGGGGATTGGTTTTAACCTCCACTGGGAGGTAATTTTAAATGCAGTAACAAGCAGAATCAGAGCTCATGTCACAAGTGAAGCTTTTTAATCACATTCTGACTATATCTCGAAATAATTGCATCAGTGTGAGCAAATTCTGATGTAGAGTTTCTAAATGCAGAAATTACTGCCTTTTAATGATTGTCATCTACATTAATGCTTTGTTGTATTTATGGTAAAATCTATTAGCAGTTCTGTTAGTATTCAGAGTATCCTGGGTCTGGTGGTCTGTTGTTTATAAATCTGGTGTTCTTTTTATTGCTATTCAAGTTATTGCAACTTTCCTGATAATACAGATTATGCTTACGTATTTCTTTCCATTGCCATGAGGAATTTTTTCTTTCTTACTTGCAGTGATAGATTTCTGCTTAAGTAAAACTTTGGTTTGTGATAAAGAAACTAATTACCAAAGTCTGAGACTTTGCTGGGCATCTAAAACAAACTGTAATCAAAGAAAAGGTAAGAGGACAACAGGTAATGCAAACGAATTTTAGAAGCTGGCCTTTATGGAGAATTCTGTGTTGATTTTTTTTTTTTTTAATATTAACAGTAAAAAGAACAGATTATTTTTGTCATTAATACTTGATAGATATTTACCGTGTCAGGATGTAAAAATGTGATTAAACAACTGTGCATGAATGTTTTATTTTGCTCAAGTATATTTTCAGAGGAGTGTTTTGTATTTTATTGAACAATACTAAAATTCGTGGACCGTGGATTCTTAATTTAATAGTAATTTTTTTATCATGGGACATTTTTAAAAGAAGATAGGTACTGCTAGGTATTTATTAACTGCTTGTGAGTTTCAGCAGTAAATGAAACTTCAATATCACTCTTAAACGAGTTGAAATATCCACAGCAGTGTTTAAAGTTTAGACCGGTGTTCATAGCACAAGTATCAATAAGATTTGATGTTGGCTCTTCTAGTGAGACAGTACTCTTAAATATCAAAATCTTTTTAGTTTCAGTCAAAAACAGTACTAAATAAAATATGCCCAGATTCTCTAGTGGAGTATCCCGTGGAGAGGAGTACCCTGTGGTTTGTTGAAGTGAACAGTGTTTGGAATTTTGAAGATAGAAATCTGAATCATTGTGTTTTCTGTAAATAGTAGATCATAAAGACATTTTGCTGCTTATCATTGTATCTTAAAAGTTGTTTATGCAGAAGGGGTTTTTCTCTAGCTGTTGAGTCAAATGGGAAATGCCTGTTCAACTGAGAAAAGTGGGTATTGATTTGAGGGCAGTTATGTGAAAGAGGTATTTGAGTGAAATACTTACGTAAGTCTTTTGTTAGTTACTGCTACTATGAAAACAAAATGTTCTCATCCTGCCCTTATCTGTCCGTGGGGCCTGTCTGCTGCAAGAGAGCAGAACACTGCTCAGCCTGCAGCATCAGCTGTCGTGTGCTGCTCAGCTGCCTGGAGGATTTGTAGATGGATGGATTTGGAAAAAACTTGGGCACTTTACAAATTGGTGATCCGTTCTTTTATGTGAAGGTCGTGCTGGACGTGTTTCCAAAGGGTATTGTTACAGGCTTGTACGCAAGGCTTTCTGGACAGACTTTATTCCAGAGAAGTCAGAACCTGAGATGCTGGTAAGACTTCTGGGTTTAGGGTTAGGTTTTTTTCAATGCATGTAGTCATAGCAGAGAAGCTTTGCTTTGCTTTCCCTGAAGACAATTGGAATAGTTACTAGTAACTGTAGCGATGACTAGAATTCAACTTGGTAACTAACTAATGGACAAAGACCGTTCCACATAGTTTCCTTATAGAAGGAGATATATCATAGCAGTAAAATCGATGTGGATTAGAAATAAGCAATCTACTTGAAAACTTAACCTTAGTTGGACAAAATTAGTTYCAGATTTTGCTAAACTGTAGACTTACTTTTTCATATAAAACACTTTGTCACACTTCCCATGGGGGGAAAATAACAATAATCTTGTCTTCCCTTCAGCATTGTCCATTGGGAGCTACAATCTTAAAATTAAAAAAGCTTGATATAGGGGAGCCAAAAGCCTTGCTGGCAACAGCTCTTTCTCCACCCAGTGTAGGTGACATCGAACGTACGATAGTTCAGCTGAAAGAGGTAGGCTTCCTTTAATGTTTTTAAAATCAAGGTAATAGGAATGTACTGCAGTAGTGGTTTTCTTTGTGTTTGAGGTAGTAGCAGCCTTAACTGGAAGCTCATACATGAAGTGTGTCTAGAAGAGTCTTTTCACACGTTGGTCTGTTGTTGGGTTACCATCTCTTGAGCATAATTTCTGTAGTTACATCTGTAAAACAGGATTATAGTTTCATCAGGGGTTAATGATACTCTTTGAGGACTAGCATCTATGGTGAGAAAGAATAGAAAAATAGACACAAAAATAACTTGAACTCTCCAAGTGACACTTTATGAATAAGTAATAAATGACATTCTTACACTGTATGATGTGTAGGGGTCAGCGTGAAGATACCCTTTTCACCTGTGCAAGGAAAAAGGTGATTTCGATTTTTGATTATAAAGTTGATACAGGGCAGAATCTACATTGCATTAAACTTTTTTCTTTTCCAAAGTGTGTAAGAAATAATATTTGTATCATTTGTAGCTTGCTTTTTTATCCAATATGTATAGTAGCTTTGGTTTCAAAAATACTAGGCTTTAAAAGTTGTCGTAGATTTGCTTAGTCAGCTTTTACAAGTGAACAAATTTTAATTTCTCTAGCTGGGAGCACTTAAAACCTGTGTGCAAACAGAAGAAGATCATCATGATGGTGASCTGACTTTCTTAGGAAGGGTATTGACACAGTTGCCAGTGGACCTGCGTCTTGGAAAATTGATAGTCCTTGGGCATGCCTTTGGTTGCTTAGAGGAATGCCTTATTATAGGTAACTGAAAGAAAAACACGTGAGAATGTTTCTCTAAAACCAAACTATTTGCACGTTTTCATTTTGATTTGTTTTTGTTGTAGCTGCAGCACTGTCTTTGCGGAATTTTTTTGCAGTACCTTTCAAAAAGCATGTTGATGCATACAGGTAGTACCTCAGATGTTTTACAACTTCCTAACTAGGTTTGGGAACAGAGGGCAAAGTTGGTCACTCAGTATAATTTTCCATGTCATGAGTCTTAATTTTCTGTTAACGTGCTAAGCAGTGCATAAACAAGCTTTTCCAGGTAGTTGATACTGGAATCTGTTCATTTGGGAACGTAAATCACGGAGCTAACTCATCCTTTCCTGAGCACAAGGCCTGATTATTCAGCTTTGCCTTTCTCATGTGAACGTGTGGCAGTGTCTATTAAAATGATTTGTGAAACAGCAAGGACAATTATTTATTGCTCATACAGTGCTTCTCCTTTAGCAAGGAGATGTGAATAAGAACATGTAATTACAGTAAATGTATTGATCTTGTCTATTAAAGGCGTGGAGGGTGTTAATAATGTAGCATTCTGACCTGCATAATACATACAGTAATTGAAAAAAATATTTTTGATAATACTTTTTGTTTGTATTGACAGGAAAAAAATGGTTTTTGCCGGGAATAGTAAGAGTGACTGTATTGCAATTGTGAATGCATTTAGGGTGAGTCTTTTTTTCCAGCTTAGATTACTGTGAAATCTGATAGACCAAGACAGAGATTCTCCCTTTGGTAGGATCASTGCAGCATTTGTGCTTTGCAGTTGTTAAAAACTTCACATCACTGCTAGCTATGTATTGATACTTTTGCAGTCTCTGTCGTACTGTGTCAAGTTCTGATTGTCTGTACTGTAATAGCCAAAAATAAAATGCTAGAGATGTGGTGATGTTTGTAGGTCCTTTTAAACCAAGGCCAGTTTGGACTGGTAAATTCTGGTACAGAATGAGTTTGGTGACCTTCCTCCAGACTTCTTAGCTTTGGCTTTGTGATGTTTCTGTGCAAATGCCATTTTTTGGTACTCTTGGCTGTTTGGTAGCCCAGTACCATGGACAGGGGTTGMTTCCTCCTGGTGCTGGCAGAGCTGGTGCAGCACAGCAAAGGCTTCTGCTAGAGGAACTTGCTATTCAGAATCCAAATTTTATATTATGTATGCTCTGGTGTGTTCTGTAATATTCTGGGGAGTCCCAAATCTTCAGCTGGTGATTTAATTTATTCGTGTTTTTAAATATGTATCCCTTCAGTGTAAACTGATTTGTTTTTTTTCTACTCTGCTGTCAGAATGTTGTGAAGCACACATGGGCATGTATGCCACATATATCCACTGTTTCTGAGGCTCAAAAATAATATTTTCTGAATTCATCTTATCATATTATATATCATATTTCCTTTGTGTCACCTGGTAATTATCATCTGTTCATCCAAGGATGATATTTCTATAAACTAATATGTTGTCCTGGAGAATAAACAAACATTCAGACAGAGCTTCCAGTGAAGTATCTCTGTATCTGAGTGATGTGGAAGCTTTGTTTTGAATGGCTGAGTGTCAGGAAAGAACTGGTAAGTTCAGGAAAGTTTGTTTTCAAACTCCTTGGTTCAGATTGGATTTCTTCCAGCGTAGTCTCTATCAGGGTAGGAAAACGCAGTCTGGCTGTTCAATTTCGCTAATAGTCAGTGTTCACAGTAAGCTGGAAAATTGTATTATGAGGTGACTTGCTGTCAAACTAGAAGAAATGGGTTTTGCAGGSATCTGTCATAGATCTGCTGCCTAATAATTAAGTTATTCTCATTAGTATGCTGGGTATGTTAATTTCTTTTCCTGCCCTGTTTTCTGGGAGGCATTTGCATCAGAACTTAGTCAGTCAGTCAGTCTGCTTCCTTTTGTCCCAGAGCAAGGCGGAAAAAAGGGTTCTGAGAGTAATCTGCTTTATTACAGCATCAAAGCATCCAGAATGTTCTCTTAATTTATGAATGTCTGCATGTGCTTTAACACTCCATCCTTTTCCTGTCAGGTAGCCAGGTGGACAACCTGTTGTACGTGCCTGTGTTATCAGGTGGCTATTTTACCTCCCCCAACACATATCAGGACTTGCTCCTTTAAATCTTTGGAACCTAATATGTTTGGTCTCCTTTTGGAATGCACCACGATCGAGAATTTCTAAGCTATGTCCTGAAATTCAGTGATCTAAATGCTGTGTTTCCAGCTTAGCTGCAGGAGCTGATGACAAGTTTGAGGCACTATATGTAATTACAGTTCATCCAGTTTTCTTAAACTCCTTTTCACTCCATAAGTGTGGCACAGAATGCCATACCCTCTGAGCTGACTTGAAGGCAGAATGGTTACCTTCCTACAGCAGTTTTTATTCTTCAGTGTGTCATGATAAAGCATTTATAACCCTGCCACACTTCCAGCCTGGCAGTGGCGCATTCTTAGAATTACATTTTGCAGCCACACCACTGTGTGCTCTCATCTGAGCAACAGAAGACTCGGAGTTCTTGTCCACCCTCAACAAAATAGAATAAGGCTATTCATAAGAATGAGTTCTGCTTAGGAACCAACCAGACAAGCATCATATTAGACRAAAATCATTAAATAATTAAAGCTGGAAAGATCTTGGGAGTTGTGTAATCCAGGCTCCTGCTGACAGCAGATTCAGCTGTGAGGTTGTGCCAAGGTTACTCAGGGCTTTTTAGACGGTATCCTCAAAAACCTGATCTAAGTTGGCACGTTTTCTTTTGTGCTTTGTAGTTTGTGTTGGCCAGGGGAATTTTGGTTTTTAAGTTGGTGTTAAAAAATTACGTTCGGTATTGATATGGAAAAGACTTGATAGTTTTAAATGTCACATTAATGCTTGTAATAATTATTGCTAATGCACTACATTTTGTGTCTGAAAACCACACCGCTTTTTTTCTTAGGCATGGCAGGCTTGCAAACAAAAAGGGAAGCTGAGAGATCCCAAGGTTAGTTAAACTTTATTTTTTCTTTTCTGTTCAAGGTTGGTGACTTCMG
The DNA here is from genome assembly GCA_018881555.1 of Amblyornis subalaris. Taxonomy (NCBI): domain Eukaryota; kingdom Metazoa; phylum Chordata; class Aves; order Passeriformes; family Ptilonorhynchidae; genus Amblyornis; species Amblyornis subalaris. The sequence goes on from JACAXG010000042.1 coordinate 5,449,794, forward strand.
TGCTGGCGTATCTTATTTTCTTAGTAAGGAGTTTTTATTAGCAATGTTTATTTATAATAATTACGGTTTTTCATAAGTAAMTAGAAGCATAGTCTTTGAGAGAAAATGAGTCTTTGAATCCAGTGCAGAGTTATTTGAAGACAATCCCTGATGTAGTCTCTTTCACAGTTGAATCAACGGTAGCCAGAGGTTTTGAAATCCAAGCTAAAAAGGGAAATTGAGCTGTAGTTAAAAGAAATACTTTTAATACGCATAAGTGTCTGGTTTTTTTAAACACACAGATCTCTGCCCCCTCAAAAAAACGTGAAAGATGGAAGATGTTTATGTGCATCAGTCACAAAAACCAGTAGTATGCACACAATAACTGCCTCCAGTCCTTCTTTTGTGTGTGCAAGATAAAATCTTTTTTATTTCTCTGCTTCCTTCAGAGTGCAGCATCTCTTATGAACACCAGTGCGTAACAGACACTGAGTTACGATGAGTGGCCAAGATGGCCAGAATCTGTCTGATAAAGTTGTGCATTCAGAGAAGGAAGTTCTGAGTTTCTTGGAAGTGTTCCCAGGATGCCAAGAAGGCCAATGGCATCCTGGCTTGTATCAGCAATAGTGTGGCCAGCAGGACCAGGGCAGTGGTTTTTCCTTCTGCACTTGGTGTGAGGTACCTTGAGTGTTGTGTAGAAAGTACTGGAAGACATTGAGGGGCTGGAGCGTGTCCAGAGAAGGGCAGCAGAGCTGGGGAGGGGTCTGGAGCACAAGTGTGGTGAGGAGGGGCTGAGGGAGCTGGRGGTGTTTAGTCCGGAGAAAAGGAGGCTCAGGGGAGACCTTACTACTCTCTACAACTACCTGAAAGGAGTTTATAGTGAGGGCCCCTTCTCCCAGGTTGATAGAAGGAGAGGAAATGGTGTCAAGTTATGCCAGGTGAGGTTTAGATTGGATATTTGGAAAAATTTCTTTGCTGAAGGCATTAGAACAGGCTGCCCAGAGAAGTGGTGGAGTCGCCATCCCCAGAGTTGTTAGAAAGGCATGTGGATGTGGCATTTGGGGACATGGTTTAGTGCTAGACACTGTGGTGCTGGGTGAGTGATTAGACTTGATGATCTTGGAGGTCTTCCCAAATCTTAGCATTCCTGTGATTCTCTAGATATCCATCTTAAAGTAGATKTTGTAGTAGCAACAGAGGAGTTGGATTTACAGGTTTACATGAAAAATTTAGATGACCCACAGCTGCATTGGTGATAACCAAAGTATAGTTTTGGTCAAATACATAATGGTCTTACATTTTCATACATGTCATAATATGAATGCAAAGAAAGCTGTGAAAGGAGGTTAAATGCTTCTATTGGTATATGTAACTATGATTTGTTTCCACACAGAACGTGACAGAAAGCTTACTAGCAGTAGAAGAAAYAAGTTTCTAACTTTATTTTTCAGGAGGAGCTTGAGTGGGGTCGATCAAATTGTATTCATATAAAGAAGATCAAAGAGGTAAGATTAAATAGCTAATAATTTCATAAGAAGAAGGACTTAACTTTCCTTTTTTTTTTGTAAATGTTAATATCTTGGATAATAAGACTACTGTGCAATGTAKCTATTGATATATGTAGATGTATATTTTCTTAAAGTATGAATTTAGATGGAAGGAGTTTTCTTTTTGTTAGGATGAACTAAGTGGCGTTAAATTATTAACTGTTTAACATACTTTTTTATATTTTTAAGAGACCTCCACTATTTGCTAGTTTTATAGGTTCCTCAGATCACTGGTTGTGGTGTGACTTCTGTCTGTTGTTAAATAACTTCTRTCTTCTGGTTAGGAAAACTCTAAGCAAATACAGTTTTATAGTGAGGCCTGGACTGGAGAATTTGTGGGGCTTTGTTGCTGACATTACTACAGTAATTAGTGAAAACTCTGTATCACAGTGGGCTTCAAGCTTAATGTGATATGTTGAGGGGGAAATAACTAAAATTCCTGAGTAACTGTGATTGGCCAAATGGCCTTGGCCGTTATTTCAGCAGTTCATACCTTTGGCATGAGCAGTGTAGGGCCTGTGTTCGAAAAGCACAGAAAATAAAAAAAAGCTTTTGATAGCAAGCAACCATCTGGATGAGGAATTACCATAATTTTTTGGCTTGTGTACGTGATAACAACAAAAAAACACGAGAGAAAAGCAAATAATGAAAACTGGACAGTGGAATGATGAGTCTTACATGGTAGCCTCTCTTGGCTCAGTTTCAGATAATTCCAGAAGAGGCKATGAATGACATAATATATAAGGAGTTTAGATTGGTCACCTTCACTTAACCCTTAGTTAGATTTGGGGAGTTATATTTGCTGCACTTTTAAGATGCTAATTTTATAATTCCTTGTGTGGAAGTGGATTTGCAGAACTGAGTCAGCCACGTGGGTTCCTTTCTGGTTATGGTAGTTGTTCTGGTAGTGTCCTAAAACTGCCAGCAGCACAAGGGAAAGGAAAATGTAGATACAAAGCGGTGTGGACTGTACTTTTCTATGTTTGCTCCAGAATCAATTGGGAGAGTTGAAGGCATTCACTGTGTGGTCAGAGGGCCAGTGGCTGCTTGTGGAAGCTGCTTGGAAATGCTGAAGATGGAAAGCTGAATATGTTCTGCTCTAGGGCATAAGTTTGATCTCACTCACAATAGTCACAATTGTCTGCTGGACTGAGGGTGTAGCATGGTCACTGCTGCAGTTGGGTGCAGAAGTCCAGGTTGTTAGCCTGATTTTTACCTCCTAAGGTGCAAACCTAAAATGATTTAAATGCAGAATATCACCTTGTAAAAGCTTATTTCAGTTCTTTTCCTAATTTTGTTCTATATCATATATGCATAATACATTTTGAGACTACAGAGTTCTCCATAAGGAGATGTCAGGAAAACTGCTTGAATCTCAGTACTGAAATTATTTTCTAACACAGAGGTGCTAAGCAGTATATTGGTGAAATGTATACTAGTCACCTGAAAAGGGAAGGGAGTGAGTTTGACCAATTACTTTAGACTTTTACTAACAGATTTGATTTTAATTAGTGGTTGGGTTTGATCCATTTTAAATGTAACTCAGAGATCAAATTTCAGGTGGCAGAGTTATTTCACAACTTGAAAAGGCGAGTCAGAGCATTTAACATGTATGTTAATGCTCAACCATCTGCTGTGGACGAGGAATATGTGTACAAACAACGCTTCATTTTGCAGGTAATGCTTTATTGTCATAAAGAGACGTTATTTACAAAAGTTACACCTGGATTTTCATRTACTGGTACTGATGAACTAGTATTATACTCATGTTTCAAAATTCTCTGTGGRTGTTGAGATTTCAGGTAGAAGAAAAAAATAAATTATTTTTGACGAGTGTATCGGCAATGTAGAAGGACAGCTAATGTTAGCAATTTGAAAACAATGTGTTTGAAGTGCTCTATTTAAACACCCGCTGGGCTTGGTTAGTTAATGAGGAGCGAGTGCTGGGAATTCGATGTCTTTCAGCTGTTTTAACTTTATCAAATTTCCAGTTAAATTTCTTGTCTTATTCGGACTGATTAGCAGTGATTTTATTTTCAGACCTGTTCATCATTTCAGTGGCGATTGGTTCAACTGTGTAAGCAGTGAACTTCTAGGAGCTGAATTGTTAAATACTGTAAGAGGTAGCCTGAAAACTGAACAATTTACCTGTAGCTATTTTATGTGAATTTGTTTAAATTGAGGCTCTTCTTGAAATTAGAACTAACAGTTACAGTTTTAAAGCAATAGAAAAGAGCAAGTCTGCATACAGAAATATCAAAATGTTGTAGAATTGTTCCAGAAATTGAAATATTTTCATGAAAGTACGTTTTTAAGGATTTGAATGMATTAATGTTTTGTCTGCAGTTCCAGTAATTCCTGGAAAGGGACAGGAAAAATTATTAGTAATATGAAGATCTGTTGGTATCTCTTCATACTGCCAGTGTATCTCTTTTCAAGAAACTGAATATAATCTGCAGTGCTTCAAATACCTTCTTGATTTCAGGTTGTAATAGCTGGTGCTTTCTATCCGAACTACTTTACTTTTGGAAAATGTGATGAAGAAGCTGCTGTGAAAGAGCTTGCTGGCAAAGATCCAAAAACCACTGTAATGGTATGTTAAGGAGGTGAATGACTTAATTAAGAATCAAGTCATACAAAGTATGTAGTGTTTGGGTGGTATTTTCAAGTTCTGTTCTGTCTTGGGCAAGGACAGAAATAATTATCCACTCTGATCCTCGCTTGGTAAAGTCTCTCCCATCTCCCTTGCTTTCAATATGATAAACATTGTGTGGGTGGGCAATTTTAGAAGAATTCCTGAGAACTGCCTATATGCATTTGATTGCTAGTCTTGCACAGGCAAACAGCTTCCATCAAACTAATAAAATACTTGGAAAAATACAACAGGACTATCAAGGGTACTTTTTAATGAGTACTTAAGTAATGTGTTGTTGCAACTTCAGTGTTACTTTTTTTGTAATCTCCTGCTTTTTAGTGCGTAGCATACATGCTTGTTGCTCTAAGGTTATTCGGGTATTTCAYTTGGCTTTCTTTTTATCGTCTAAAATTACTTTTCATCTGATTGTATAATGTGGGTTTAAAATGACTCTGTTGATTTTGCAAAACTGTGCACAGTCTGGACTAGGAAAATGTATAACACTGTAAAATAACCATGACCTGTGCTTAAAGAAAGCAAAGCTACAAACCAGGGAGCCTCAAATAATAGACTTTATTGGTACAAGAGAAAATAGATAAGAAGGTAGGAAAGTCAGAAAATCTTACTGACAAGTGATGTTTTTGTGCTTCACTGCTTACCCAAGAGGAGGGGCTGGTTCTATACTGCAGGAGATGCTGGCATGTGTGAACAAACGTACTTATTATACACTTTTGAAGTCTTTAACATACTGTTCAAGGATATTGAAACAAAATACCAGACTAGACTCAATCTTGTGGAGTAAAGATGAGTCTTGCCACAGCAGCATTGATTAATATTAAACTGGTAGACTTAAAGAGCTACTTACTTCTAATGTATTTTAACTCTTGATTTGTTCATATGTCAACTGCTTGTTGCCTTGAAGAAGGAAGAAGTAGCTGCTGTGTCTTCGTCAATGTAAATTATCATCTTGGGCACAAGTGCTGCAGGTTCCTCARGCTCTCACTTTGAGAGACTCTTAGAGCCATATGCTGCCCCTAATGGTGTGTGCTGAAGATACAAAAGACAATTATGCCTCCCAAGCTCTGGTCTCTCTAAATTATCTTCCCTTGAGGCAGTTTCTGCAGTCTAACCTAGAGTATGGTTTTGACCAGCAGCTGATCTTAGTACTGTAACTTCAAGGCATAGGAAGATTGTCTAAAAATAATCTCGTTTTTACTGTCTATGGTTGTGATAGCCAAAGGAAAGAATAGACAGTTGCATAGCCCCAGAAAAATAGTTCAAAGTCTYAAAGTTTGAACTTGCCAATTAGGATTTCATAATTCCATATTAAATCAAGATCTCCTATGAGGTAGTAAGTAAGAAAAAGTTAGAGAAATGGATATCTGGCTACAGTTGCATATTAATAGTTGTGAAAGCTTACATTGGAGTTACTCCTCTACACATGGAAGACCAAGAGATTGCTCTTTGTCATCCCATAGAGGCATGGATCTGTCTGTAAGTGATTTCCAGTTGTGCAAKCTGTCCCACTATAGCTCAGTAATTCAATATGTGGTAGTTCTGCCAGGATATGCAGGAGCTGTAGGTCCTTCTGTTTCCCAGGCTGTGCACCTTGCCTAGGATATATTTCCCAGTCGTGGACAAGGAATAGTAGCATTCCAGTGCTTTTCTGTTAAAAACAAAATCAGAGCTAATACTGGACATCTGGTCAGAATAAAAATCAGATTAATATATATAATTAGAAATTAATTTGCTTCATTTATAATTAGAAAAAGAAAACATCTACTGGTTTGAAGAAGTAGGGCATTATTAGCAGCAAAACTATGCTTTTTATTGTGTTTTGAGATATTGGAATGTACTATAGTATTCTGCATTTTTTGAATTTGTTGGAGTTTAGATTGTACAYAATTACTGCAGCTCAAGTGAAGGAGAATGCTGGCTGTTTAGGTGAACTTGAAGATGCAATAAAACAGTTGMATGTATATAAATTTAACATATTTTTCTTAACAGTTGAAGAATATTCCTCCCTATGGATATCTGTACCATAAACAGTTGCAGTCCCTTCTTAGACAGTGTGGGCARGTAAAATCTATTTCCTACAGTGGATCAAGGTAAGTATAAAACAAAGTATTCTGCCTTTCTCRTGTTCTCAGTTACAAATACAGTAATCAGTTGTTTTGTCAGTGATGTATTGACAAATTTAGTGTATTTCTTCTCTTTCTGGAATCAGTAACTTTTGATGTATTGGTTAAAAAGGTGGTTTTGAAGTTTTTGATGTACATTAGCTGGAATAACATTACATAAGCTAGCTGAGGTAGAGCCTTCTGTTTTGTCTCTTGTGTTCTCTAACAGCGGACCTTAACTGCAGCTCATCTGTCTGTATTTATTTCTATCTTTTATACTCAGTTTAGCTAATTTGTACAGTCTGATGGCTTTTTATAAACAAATAATCAGGCTAATTTTGGCCTATAACTGCCTGAAGTTGAATTCATTTAACGCTTCTTTTACCAATCTTTAATACTTTTATTATTCACATATATCTATGTGAATATCTGTATCTGTCTATCCTTTCTATTTGCATTAAATTTGGCATGTGCTTGTGACAATGTTAGAAAGTTTTCTTGTAACCATCATGATAAKTAAAACTTAAAGGTATGTAAGAGCCATAGGCAAAGCCTGTGAGAAACCTACGTTTTACTGTTTGCTGGCCTGCTAAGATAGGGAGGGGAAAAGAGGATGGATTTTTTTTTTTGCTTGTGAACAGGGCTTTTGTGGAGTTCTCCCGTAATCCAGAGGAGGCCTTCAAGGTTCTTCCTGAAGTGTTTCTGGCAATCAAGATGTCACAGCTGAAGATTCCTTTCGATCTGTATGTTCATTATCCAGATGATATCAGAAGACAAGTGCAAGGTTCAGCAGCTGCAAGTTTGGAATTTGTAAGGTAATTGTACTGTATCTGGAAAATGYGTTTCTCTGCAGTGAAATGAGGTTTGTTGGATTCAGTCACCAAGTGGAACTGTCACCAAGGAAAACACGTTAGGTTCAAAAAACCGATGTAAATTTCGTCTGAGCAGGATGTTTTTGCAGGACTAGCAATAATATGATTGTTTTAAATATTTCCTTATAGTTCAAGAGAACTCCAAGTGTACAGTCTTCTTTCCCCAGCCCCCAAGGTTCTACTCCATTTGCTTTTGGTATATGGAAATAYGGATGTACACAGAAATTTCTGTTCATGATAGAGACAATGTGGGGATTGCTATAACCAAAATAAATAAGGAGTGGCATTTGGGGACAAAAAAGAAAGGGAGGGAGGTCGAGGCTAACGAAAGAAACTGTGGGAGGACATAAGGCATAAGAATGTAATAGGAAATATTGCTGAGGAATGCAATGTAGTGAGTCTTTGGTCCACACCTGCTTTTGCTGGGAAAATCTGGCACGTGGGTTTCATTGTTGTTATATTCTGGGATTCTGAGCTTCAGCTCATACAAGTAACTTGATAAAATGGCAATCTGCCTGGCACCTGATCTTTCTGCAGCCATTTCAGTATTTTAACACAAGAAATCTAGATTAGGAATGCAGGCATGAACTGGAAAGGTGAAAATACAGGTAAATATTTCACTTCCAGTTGATTATACTTAGTTTTTAATAAAACATTTTAGTAGTTTCACTGTGCCCAAAACAGCACTTGAAATCTTAGTGAAAATTAGTTCTCGAGGAACTCAAGTCTCCTAGGCCAAAAGAGTTCTCATCTTTTGTCAAGTAAAATGAATATTTTATAAATATACATTAAAAATTATATATAATAATTTGCTGAATTTGTTGGTGGTGTGGTATACTCTATTTTTAAAAAATAAGCTTAGAAGGCATGCCATGGCGAAAAGCCTCGCTATTTAACCTTAATTTTTTCYATTTTTAATAAACTGATGGCACAGTTGTGTCCTGGTATGTATCTTCCTGTGTTTGGTTATATTGCAATTACAGCAGTTACTCAATAGTAATTTGGTTCTGTGTAGTCATTTTGCATTCTWATTGAATTAATGTATTTCTAAATAAAAGTCTTTAAGTACATAAATGCGCCCTAGGGATACCTTGGGAAGCAAATGAAAGCAAAAAAATTGATCTCTTGAGTTTTCTCTTGTGAGTGTTTTGCATCTTTATTCCATAAACTTTTTAGAGTTAATGTGGACTGTCAGAAGCAGACAGTGGAGCCTGTGGAAATCTCATTTGGTGATTTACAAATGTCAAAGATGATCCCAGGTCGTTTTCTGTCCATCAGGGTAACAGAGGTAGGAATGTTCTACATCTGAAGTAGGTCATATCTAATAATTAGTACCTAGATAGCTTAGCAGAGATTAGTATCTGACAAGCTTAAGTTGAAAAATTGGGTACTGATAAAGTCTTTAGCACAGAGGTGTTGGTGAAAAGCGTGGGGAATATTCTTGGTCTTATTTTTAGTAGTTTTTTTGTTAAACAGTACTCACATGTTTGCATTTGACAAAATTTGTGGGATTTSCTGGCAGTAAATGTTAGCTGGAAGTAGGCATAAATGTAAAGAGGATTAATGGAAGAGGTGAAATACTTGTGTAAACTATAAAAATGAGGATCAGTAGGCAAATGGGCCATTTACCTGGTTATTATTRACTGCTAGTTTTCTTCAGAAACTGTACATAAGAGAATTAGATTAATTAATGGTAGTATAGGCTCATTCTGAAAAATACTTCATGCATAAAAGTATATTGGGGAAAATTATATGTATAAACAAAGATTTCTGAAATCTAAAACTTCTTAAATCCTGTGTTAGCAATCATCTTCATGAGTTAAGTAATAGCAATATATATGCTGCTGAAATAGAAATAAAAACATTTAAACCACTGAGCTAGGAGAAWTTATAGGATGAAATATTAAAACAGCTCTTCATAGTAGTGGCATATTTTGCAAATGCAGAAAAGAAGATTGTTCTTCCTTTTATTCAGCTAAGTCTCTTAGATAAAAAACGTTAATGAATTTCATCAGACCCATTGCAATCACTTAGCTATCTGTGCTGCTTCTGTTTTAAAATGTCAGCTTTAGTGATTGTAAATAAAGATTGGTTTTTATCATGAGCATTCAGTATTAAGTCTGAAATGGTCATACGAGTTTAGTGAGACATACAAAAAGATKACTTGTTTTATTCAATTTCATTTAAATAGGTATATGTTCTTACCAGTTTCCTAAAGTATGTCTAATCTTAGCAGTAGCAATGCTGATGTGCTGATATATGTAGCTAACTAGTATTCTGTCACTAGTAAGAAAAGTGCACAAAATCTGGGCATCTGTCTAAATCACCTGTCTGCCTTGTGKTTTTTGTATGTTAACTCGGTTTAGAAAAATGGAAGCAGTCTTTTCCTATTTTTCTRTATTTTAGTAATGCTTATTTCAGAATCTGTTCAGATGAAAAGTATATTGCAGAAGCACAGAACATAAAAGTTGTCAAAAAAATATGTAATTATGAAACAGAAATTCTTCACTGCATTGTTGCAGTATGTGAACTGTTCTGTCAGGAGTAGGAGTGTTTTCATGTATTTTGCTGAGATGTAGTGTGTATTTGATGCAGAAGAATAGAATGAGATCTGTTCTTGTCTAATTTTTATACTTCCAGATAGTAGAAGTTGGACACTTCTGGGGTTACAGGACAGATGAAAAAAATAGGACTGTACTTGAGGCTCTAAGTGCTGAAATTAACTATCAGAACYTGATGGATTTATCAGTGCTTCCACGTGTAGATGTGCTTTGTCTGGCACCATTCACTTATCTGGGAAACAGAGGATACTATAGAGCTCACGTTCTGTATGTTCATGGAGATTCTGCTGAGGTAATATGCTATGTCATATTGAATTGGTAGGATGTAATTGGGTTAACAATCTTGGAGCTTTGCTGCCTTTTTTTTTCCCCCCTACGAATCACTGTGGCCAGAATAGATTAATTTGTTTCTTTTCCAGAACACAGGAATTTTTAGTATTAAATTGAGAAGCTCTTGTAGASCAAAACAAAGACTAAAACCTCCAGTAAATATGAAAACATGACATTCTTTGGAACAGTGTTTATGCTGCRGAGTTCTGTATCATCAGCGAATTCATCAGAATATTTTGGCTTTTTGTGCTGCCATCAGTAATGGAAATTAGTGTCACAGTTCAAGACTGGGATTGATTTTTCAGGCCAATACTTTTCAACAGTTTAAGGACAGGTTTTCTGTAAGATTGGCCTTTGCACAGCCTTTGAATGTCTTTTGTTTCTTAGCCTTAGCTGAGTTAACTCTAACCACTGTAGAGTTAATACTGAGCATTGTCATATGTTTAAAGTAATGGAAAACTAGAGAATAATACTGCTAATCTTATCACTTTCTCATTTGAATTTATAAACATCACTGAATACATGTTCAGATTTGCTTATCTAAAAGCAGTTTTTTGGTAGTATCACTCACTCACTGTTCAGAGGTAAGGTTACACAGATGTAAATGTGGGGAGAGAATTTAGAGCCTTTCAGGGAAATTTGCCTGTTCAAGATTTAGTGGATTATTTGCATTACAAGTGGGTRTTTAGGCCAAGAGATCAAATAATAAACATGATAAAACTTGACCTATTCTTTTTGACATGATTTCATTTGCATGCTTTCCAGACTTTGAATTTGCTTCCATGTGACTTGATAAGATTGTGTTGTGCTGTAATTTTTAAACTCAAGTTGTGGCTTTTCTTGCCACTAAAAGTAGCACTTTTAATGTTATGGAATCTTCACAGATATTCTTGATTGTTTTTCCAGGTTTTTTTTGTGGATTATGGCAATAGATCAGAAGTCCCTTTAAATAAACTGAAAGAGATTCCAAGCTGTCTTCAAGGGCTTCCTTTCCAGGTAGGGGTGATGCTGTTTCCRGGTAGGGGTGATGCTGTTTGCTGCTGCTTGCTGGGTATTTTTGTGTTTGGCCTGGCAAACAGGAGTGTACTTCAAATCAGAATGCTTTTCAGAATAATGATTAAACAATATGTATTTTGCTGATGCAAGTACCTACAAACCACCTTCACTAATAGGCCTGTTTACCACAGGTGTGTATTCACAAAGCAGGAACTCTGGTGTATAATTGAACTACATTGTGTTTAATTGTTGAGAAATGTTAATTTTGCAAAGCTGGAGGTCTGTGGTTTTTCTTCATGCTCCTTTGCTGTTCTTTGAACTGCTGGGCTTTCCTGGGATCTTTTCAGACAGAACTCTCTTGGTGATTAAATCCGAGTATCACAGATTAAGTGATCTTTAACACAAATCAGAGGGATTTTATAGCTAGCTTTTTCAGAAAAATAGTTGTCTTGAACTATATTTACAAATAAAATAACTATACTTCACTTGTAATTTTTTCAGTGCTCATTCAGACACTTTTAAGCTGATAGAAACAGGTGTATCATACTAACTGTATTCTCTGAAGTATTTAATGATGAAAATGAGAAATGGACCAGCAGAAATAGGATTAGATCTTGACAGAGTTAATCTTGTTTGGTTTTCTTTTGTAATTGATGTAAAGAAATAAGAAATAATTTTGGCAAGAAGCGTTAATTTTTTATATTTTCTACATATAAACACAGATGTATTTCTGCTTCAGGCCTAATCTTTTAATGATCAGTTTGAATGACTGGCTAGAAAAAAAAMCAGGATTTCTGTTGTAAATTCATTCAAAGACACAATTACAGATAGCGATTGTGGAAAGGGATTAAATGAGAATTACTCTTGCTTGCCAGGGACAGAAGAGCTGTAGTGGTCTTGCCAAGTTTTCTGTTACCTTRGTTGAAAACAGTTGTGGGGTGTGAAGTTTTTTCCAGAGATGTCTCTGTGCTCCTAAGATTTCACTGTGAATAGTGAATTAATACCAAGTTACCCTTTATTCACCATTTGCYCTAATTCCTTAGCAACTGTGTGCTATATTGAAGTGATACAAGGTGTCACGTGTAGCTGCGCTGGCAGTGATGGAATAGGAATTATGCCAGTAGCTTTACAGCAGCCCTAAAAATTAACATAAGCCACCGCAATAATTACGAAATAATGTATGGTTATTAGTTTAAACAGTTTGTTGAGAAAGTGAAATATTTTCGTGCTGATTCTCTACTCAGGCCAAGCGCTGTGTTCGATGTTTTTGCTCTAGGCTTTGGAGTTCAAGATCTGCAAGATGTGTCCCTCTGCCAAGTCTCTGGTGTGCGGGGAGCGGTGGAGCTGCAGCGCCAGCCAGAGATTTGCCTCCCTGGTCAGTGGCTGCACTCTGCTCGTGGAGGTTTATTCCCTTGTGCAYGGAGTTCTGCACGTGGATGTTTTCCGTCACTTGGTGCGCAGAGGCCTTGTGAATATTCGAGATGTGCTTGTTGAGGAGTGTTACGCTGAGCTAGCAGAGGAGTCATACGAATCACAAGTAGGTGTCGTCTAAGCTGCTGCTGTTTTTTTTATTCTAATCTATTTCAGTTCAGGCTGTCCTGAGAAGCTGAGCTGCAGCTTGACTAGTGGCAAGGTTAATACTTGAATAGGACAGTGTATCTTTGTGTCCGCATAATGCGTACTGAGCTGTTGGCCAAAAGCGTTGCTGCTTTGAGAGCCCTTTTGGTGGAAGGGATGTTTCCTGGCAAATTATTTCAGCAATTGAACTGCTCCACTGTTATTTGAAACTCTGAAAAACTGTAACTGTTTCATAGTTTTAACTGTCTTCCGTTTTTGTTTTATATAATCTGAACAGTCATGAGAACACTGTTCTTTGTCTTTGTAAGTATTTCTTTGTGTAGGACCTGTTTTGTAAAATTTTTGAAGACAAAATCGTTTAAGAGTTTTAACACTTCTGTTATTGTGTAGCAAAGCCATGATTTGCTCAAGGAATTCTTTTTGGATGAAGCAAAGGAAGAAGAGCAAATGCCTGTATCTTCAAGACAGGAAGAAAAACATCTCATTGAAAGATTGTTAAACTGTTTTTCTGACAATAAGTCTGATATACCAACCTATAAGGTGAGTGGTAGTGTTGGCCTGTCATTCCATGACCCTGCTTCTCACATTGTTAGAATGGAGATGAGGACTGGAAGTACCTTAAATAACCAAGCAATAGATGATGYATTTCATAGGGCATTCTACTTCCTGTTGGTAGAAAGCCATAGTGTGACCACTAGTTTCGGACTGGTCTGCTGCAGCTTTGAACAGAGWTCTGAAGTACAGCCTGAGAGCTAAGGGAACCAGTTCTTCTAACATACTCTGAGGCAGGACATTGAACTAGGGCAGAACAGAGATAAAACTGAACGACTGAATGCAAGTTTCCATAAATGGTAGTTGTCTTTATATAAGCTACAGCAAGTTTACAACCCTAGCAATTTTTCAGAAGATTTAAACATGATTTTTACTGTATGCAGTGTTTCCGTTTCATCAGCCACTGATAGGTAAGCAACTGGGATAGGTGATGCAGTGAATGCTCCAGTAACTGATGGTAATGATGCTTTTTTTCTGCCAGTTCCAAACTCAGACACGTGTTTTGAGATATCTGGTCTCTACTGAGTTGGAATATAAAACATGAAAATGTATGTTGTGTTCTGTATTCTGATTACAAGTTAGGCCTCATCTACATTTTACTTATTTTCCCATTTCAGACTTGACAAAATTTCAGGCTTTCAAGCACCTTGTCATGCTTCTTTTACCCACGAGAGTGATCCTGTTTAACTGCTTGCTTCATAAAGTGAGATATTTTCAAGATTAAAGGCCTCATCATGTAAACAAAATGACCTGATTTTGTTAAATGATCTCTGAAGTCTGAACTTCTGTTTTTTAAGCCAGAGGAAAGTCATGAATCCCCAGCAATGTGAAAATACATTATTTTTGTTTAGGTGCGTCAGCCATCTACAGCAAAGTTTGCTTTAAATGAGTGAAATGAAAATGCCATCTTACGAATTTAGCAACTCAGTGTTGCTATGTACATGCTGAAATGTGTTTTGGCTTTCATTTATAAAGAATTCAGGAGAGATTCAGGTGCTGGCTAACTAGAATGTCATTTGTCCCTCCCTTTTTTTTGAAGGTAACAGCTTGTGGTCCATTCAGTCCTTATCAGCTGAAGTGCTACAGTCTGACTAAGGTATCCCAGTTCAGGTATGACAAGACTTTCACGGTGAAGTATAATCACATTCTTAGCTGTTATTTTCAATAAATAGGCAAAAACCATCCTAGTTGCTCTTACAGATTTTCACGTTGAGAAGACTGAAGTAGTCAGGCTTGAATTGCATTAATACACACACTATCACTATTTATAAAGTCTTAACAATAGTTTTAAGGTGCATTATTGTCTCACAAATTATTTATTAACTATTATCTAAATCTGCTACATTGTATTCAGGTAAGGTGAATAACCAGTAACAGCTATTTTGAGTTTGTGTTGAGAATTTAAAATCATTCTTCTGTTTACGTGCTCATATGAGTTTTGGGGTTTTCTAATGTTGAAAATATTTCTTCCCCAGAAACGTTCTCATACATAAGGACAGCATAAACTCCATTGTTGTCCATGATGCTGCAGAAGATCCCTTTCAGCAGTTGTTGGTCGCCACTGATGTATCAGTAAATGCATCTGGTAATGCCTAATAAAAATGTTTGGATGGTTTCTCTAGACATCTGGTTTTGTATGAGTAGTTCTATGAGTAAATATGTCACTGTAGTTCTGTGTTCCATCTTTTTGAGGTTTCATTTTCATTAGATGCTCCTTAGATTTATTTGAATTTTTTTCCTTCTGGTGCCAGGGTCTGTGCTTTTAGGGGAAACGTCTTTGATGCCTCCTATTCATGGCTTGCTYGCACTCCTCAGTATGCTGTTTGCTCCTGCAATAGAACTCAGGTATCTGTGCATTTTAAAAAGTGGTGGTTCTTTTATTATTTTCTTTAGAGTCCTCACAAATTTTTAACTGATATTATTTCTTTCCTTTCAGCATTTTATATATTCTCTTTATGGTATTTTTTGAGTTTTAGTATAGTATGTAGGTAAAATAACTTGTCTGTGTACTTACAAATTGGTGCTGCAGTGTCTCCCTTCGTGATAAGGCATTACAGCTCCTCACAGTGCTGGAAGCCTGAGAAGATGGAGTGTAAATTGGGCATGTTAAATCTAAATGAGGAGATGAACTTCTGCAATTTTTTGTAAAAGCTCAGTTCTGACAGTTGCATTACTGTTGTTTCCTTCAAGTTATGTTATTTGTAGACAGTCACTTCAACATAGTGAAGCTTGTTTTCCTTTATTTTGCTTATGTATGATTTTTTGTTAAGTTTTATGGGTATATGTTTTCATAACCAGAATTTTTTAGTTTTGTTGCATCACTGTATTTTAAAAAACAATATGACTGAATGTGAATGCCTCTCAGTTGTTTTAGCTTCTTTCAAATATGTGTCTTGCTTGGCATGGCTTAGACAAATTYGTTTAAGTCTGTCTTCATATGTGTTTAGTTTCTTCATCTCTTGGTGAGATGTTTTCTTTCTTTCTAATGTAGAGTTGATAAAAGTGGAAAGTATTTTACTGGTGTTCTGTGTGGTTTGGGTTGGAGTCAGACTTCTGGGGCTCCACTGCTTCCAGAAAATGATATGGAGCTGACATTTGATGTGCATTTTGGAGTGGAAGACATAACAGAGGTAAAACTTGTGTAAGAATTTTCAGTACAGTAGGAATTCAGTAGAAGTCAGTGCATCAGAGCTTGTTAACTCTTAGCATTAGTAGGAAGGCTTGTTTGGACCTGTGGGGTTTGGGKTTTTTTTATGGTTTTGTTTGGGTTTTTTAATGTACTTCCTGTTTATAATCTTGGATTCTTATCAGGAGAAGCTGTTGCCCCCTCCATCCACTTTGAACAAATAAAATATTGTAGAATATTATACACTTAATGACTTTTGCAGTAACCAGATGTCAATACTTATCAGTTTTGTTCTTAGGATTGTCATAGCTTTTACTGACAAGCCTAGCATTGCGGCTTTGCAGGYTTCAGTTTGATTTTACAACTCTGATAAGTCATCTATATCGAGCTACATCTCTCAGCAGATCAGCCAAACAAACAATAAAGCTCCTGCATTCCTCATTACAGCCTTTTGCAACTCGTAGAGTGAGGTCTGTCAGAGGGAGGCATGTACCTAAACTGTGCTGTGCAGGACAGTGGCTGTGTTTGACTTGTGCCTTAGACAGTGAAGGACCTCACGTGCCCTGGTTAGTTCTGTGTGGAGCAGGTGTGTGAGGTGGTTTCTGGAGGTTTTGTAAGGACATAGTGGACGTGCTGGTGCACATASCTGTGAGATAGTGTTTTCTGAAAGCACTGACTTGGTGTGATGTCTGTGTTCATGATGCCTTAGACAGAATGGTAGCACCAAGCCGTTGTACATGTGAAAAATTATGGACCAATAGGAGAAAATTCTTAAAACTTTTACAGAAGCAATTCTGCATTGGAAAAAGTCCAGACAAGTGGTAGCCTTTATGGCACATCTGAGTAACCTTGAAGATTGTGATAYCAAGTGGCTGAACTAGTCACATCTTTGACCAGCAGAGGTGCAACTGCAGGAAGAAGTGTTTTTGAAGCTTCAGCTGTTTTTGCTTATGCAAATAATATTCCAGTTGAAGTTCAGTGATCTGGATGCCACGACCACCTTCATGTCAGTGTAATATGATACAGACCTTGTGTTGATTTAGAGTGCTTTATATTCTGTCACTGATGTTTTGCAGATAAACAGTGTAAGGACAGCCATTAATAAGCTGCTCGGTGAACATGCAGTGTATTCTGGACAAGAGCAAGTGGCACAGCTGCAGGAAAATATTCGCGAGAAGCTCCTATGGTAATAATTTTGTAGAAATAAGATCTGTTTCACAGTCTCAGCAAAAATAAGATGAGTGCTTGAAGCATAGCTCAGATCAGGCTTTGGAAAAATAATGTATGCTCTTATTTAATGATGCATTTAATTTACTTTGTTTATTTATAAAGCAGTATACTAAACAACCTTGGACTTCTTGTGGAAGCACTGGTTCTTCAGGGAAGCCCAATCACTTAGGAGTCATAAAACCTAGACTGTAAAACCTGTTCTACAGGATATCAGTTCTTATGTATCCTTGTTTCTGCACCCAGAACAAAGTAGAACAAAGTTAATGTCATAAGAGGGCAGAAAGAATTCTAAATCTTTCTYGCTGTACATTAAATTCGAATCATGTGTGCTGCCTTTTCTCTGTCAGCAGACCTGTGCAGAATAGGTGTTGGCCAAGTGAATTGGAAGTCCCAGGCTAATTTAGGAACGGAACTAAGGCCACCTGCCTGTTTTCCCAGCAAGTCTCCCTGCTTCTTGTAAGTGAAGCAGTGGTTCRGAAAAGACCATTGTGAGTCAGTCCAGCCAGTCTTAAAAATTTTTTCAGCTTGTAGTTTGAGAGAAGGAATGCARTGAAGTATCCCAGGAACAGCTTTTTCTAATGCCTGTCACTGCTGAGCATAATGTGAAAAATCTTCCCTTGTTTGTACAGCCAGCATGCATTTTAGTGCTGTCTGTATCATCAGGGGAATTTTCTCATCCGGATCTGTCTCTCTACTAAACTATGTTAAAAAGACCTCTGGTCCAAACATGGCTTACCAGAGTCCATAATGTAACTCTAACCAGCCTCATCTCTAGGAAATAAGACGTTTTTTGCCAGTAGAGCTTTTCTAAAGTAACTGTATGGTGCCAGAGTGAGGCAGTTCCTCACGCTGATAAAAATCAGAAGCTTCTAAGCTTCGCTGCTCTTACTCAGGGTTATCAAAATGATTATCAGAGCAGCTGTTTATGCTGATTTTTCAGGTGTTTCTTGGTTTTTAAAGTACCTACTCAGTTGATTTTTTTTTTTCCTTATCTGTGAAAAAAACCTATTACATTGCCTTCAGTTAAAAGCAAGCACCTAGACTTCCTATTTCCAAAACTCTAAAGAAAATTCAGGTGCATTCCATAGTAAATTAGCAAATGTGGGGTCAGCCTTACCTTTTGAGGCACTGGAAATGAAACTAAAGGAGCACAAGCAATAGAGAAGTCAGGGAACATGGGTAGGCAGAAAGAAGCAAAGCCACAAACCTTCTCTGGAGGTGACTCTGACAGTAACAGCTCATGCTGGGACATCAGCACTTACATGCTAAATTCAAGGCACTAAAATGTCACTGCTATTTMTTTAGACATGCGAATACTTGCTACAGTTTTGGCACCTATTTTGGGCTGATTGTTCAGACATCTCCAGCCAGCTGGGAGGGGAAGGGTCAGACCTTGGCACAGGTCCTGGGCATTGACGTGTTCCCAGCTCAGTCAGAGCCGGCTGCCTGACTCGGTCACTCTCATCAGCCTCAGGGCTTTTTCTTCTTCAGCATTTTATACCTTTCTGTGGTAGCCTTTTCTCTTGTGGAATTTTTGTACTTTTACTGGTTGTCTTCCAGTGATCTTACATCTATTTTTATTTAAAATGTTATTTTATTTTTGTATGTTTTTATTTTAAGGAATAAACAGCCTGATTATTGTAAAGATTTGTTCTTCTCCCTTGTGTAAAATCTTTCTTGGTTCTGAATACTTTTTTTTCCCCCARTTGTACTTTCTGTGTTTTGGAAAAAACCTAACATTTATTAATATGAGTACATAGGTAAAAATTTAGTCTGAACAGTCTTTCATAACTGTTTTCCATTTTTCAAAAGCTAATTGTATTTACAACATGTCACCACTACTTAAGACCAAAATCACTGTTTGAAAAACACATCTAGACAGAATTAATTAATGTCTACTACTGTTGTACTTTGCACAGCTTGAGGAAATAACTGGAGCAGACAGTCAATCTATAGTAATTGAGTTGTCATGCAAAACAAAATACCCTAAAAATAGCTGTATTATACATTCTAGTGAGTAAGCATACATAAAACTTAAAGAATAAATTACAGTTGCAAATTCTAGTACTTGTAATAAAAAAAAAATCTCATTATTTTCTTTAGAAGAAAATACATTCTGATACACTTCATKTCTCTGTGAAAAGTTTGTATTTTGACTTCTTACAATAGAGGGGCAAAGTACAGAGAAGTGAACAAATCAAACTAGATTAACCTGGAAATTTAAGATTCCTTTCGGCACAGACACCTCATAAATACTCAGTAGTGTCTAGTATAAAAAAATCATTTGTCTTTCTAATTAATCAAATATAAGTGTATTTCTTAAGGCTATATTTATGTCATTTCAGTTTAATCTGCAAATCAAAGCCTCGAGATGTAATTGCTCCTACATGGTACGAGAAGCCATATGCATGGAATCAGGTAGGGGTATAAAGATATCTTTTTAAACTTCTTTTTCTTGAGGAATTAGAGTACCCCAGTACAGTTAGGTAAGAGGGTTGAAAGGGAGAATTTCCTGTGGAAGGATGTCTTTCCTGATTACTGAATTTGAAAATACTGAAAGCACTGTAGAGTGAAATGTAAAGGATAAGAACTTTTATGTAATCACCAGTGTCTATTCAGAACCTATTTTTGTAGAGTCTATTTAGTTGTTTGGTGGCTTGTTTAATTTTGTATATATAAATATTTAGTGTTTTCAGACAGAACTCTCCATTGGTTCTAAGTTGAGAGAGATTGTAAAGGCAACTTCACACTTGTTGGAAATTAAAATTTCCTATTCTTTCTGTTAAGCAGCCATAGCTACATTTTCCTTGCAGAGGATTTGTCTGAATGCAGTGCATTTTAGTTTTGTTTTGGGTTGCTGTGCATTGAGGTGGCTTTTCCTTTCTAGGCAGACAGAAATGTGGCTTGTTTTAGAACARATGGTGGTGGGATCAGGAGGGCAGCTTTCTCAAAACCCAGGAGGGTTTCATAAAGCTGAAAACCCTCCTAGCTTCCTACTCGATTAGAAGTCTTAGCTTTCTTTCTGTAAGGGCCTCTGCATGCCACTAGATCTCCTGAAGCACAAATACAGTTTCTTAATTAAAAGAGAGGAATTAGCGCGTGCAGGAGTAAGACTGCTACACACACCCTCCCTGTGCCTCTTCCCCCTGAGGCCCATAAAGGAGGGGTTTGGGTCCCTCTTCTTGAGAAAAGGGACAACAGAGGACGAGCAGCAAGGTCACTTACTACTAGAAGGCTTTTTTTGAGAGTGTGTTGTAATATACTGCCTTAGGCCAAGGTGTTTCTATTTCCATATTTCAAATTCAGTTATCCTTGGACTTACAAAGATAATCTCCTATTCACTTCTACTGTTTAGCTTTTATAACAAGCTAATATGTAGGCCTTGAATCAGGATTTTCCCCACTGCATTTGAAGAATCTCAGGAAGTCTTTCTTACATCATCATGTGAAATATTACTTGTAATGCTTTGGAATTGGCTGTGGAATAGTGTTCTGACTCAGGCAAGCCATGAGATACAGCATTTTGTGGCCCTGGCTCTTCTGTTGCAGTGTGTGGCATGGAAGTGAAATTCCTGTATGATTTGAAGCTCAGAACTCTTGAACAAGACTTTCTCTTAACTATGTTATATAGGAAAACATTAAGAATGCATTCTGACTTTCATCTTGCTTCTTTTGACTTAGGTGGATTCTCAGCGTATTATTGATGAGTCTGAAAAGCAGCATGAAAGAGGAAATTGTGTTTATCAGCTCCACAAGCTTGTTTTGTTGAATGATTAAGTATTTCTAGAAGTCTTTCAGAGGATGAGGTA
Source organism: Amblyornis subalaris (assembly GCA_018881555.1). Classification (NCBI taxonomy): domain Eukaryota; kingdom Metazoa; phylum Chordata; class Aves; order Passeriformes; family Ptilonorhynchidae; genus Amblyornis; species Amblyornis subalaris. The sequence continues at coordinate 5,470,628 of JACAXG010000042.1, forward strand.
TTACAACTGGTCTAAAAATTACTTCTGTCTTGTATGCACGTTTTGCAAGACTGTTCCTTAAGATGAGTGTAAGTGTACTGAAATACAGTTTGGAAAGTGTTCTTGAGTTTCTGAAAAAGCTGAGGTTTGCTGGCCTAGAGCAGAGGAGTTTATCCATAAAAGAAACTGGTGTAAAGCAGGATGCAATTTTCATTTTAATAATACTTCTGAGCAGGTTTATCACAAAGTACATGAAAGATGAAGCAAATCTAGGCTTAGCTGCTAATTTTCTGTCTAAAAGCTCATAAGTTAAGGGCCATGACTCTTTTTTTTTCCTTTAACTGCAAGTTGCATTTTCCTGTTTTCTTTTTTAATTAGTTTTTTTTTAAAAATATGCAGCAAAGGGGTTTGGGGTTTCCCTTAACCAAAAACTAGAACTCAGAGGAAACTGATGATCTAAATTATGTTCTGATCCAAACCATATCTTCATATACTGGATACAATTTTTYCATTACTTTTTTTTGTACAGCAAAACATAACATGATTTGTTTTCTTGTATGGCAGAAGAAGGCTTTTGAATTACTGATTCACTTTGTTTCATCCTTTCCTCTTATTTTTACCTGAGAGATCTTTAATCCTAAAAATGAGGTCAGTGGTTTCAGAATAAAATGCAGAAATGAAATAAAATGTTTTCGTCTCTTCTGTTGTGCGGTCATGCTTAATAAAAGCTAAATGTAGTTATTAATGGTATGTGATTGCATTCATGAAATACATGAATGCAAAAACAGTATATGGAAGAGTATTATTTGTCTTCACCGTTCACTCAGTGATTTGAAGGTCATGTAATACCCAGTCATTCTCTGAAGAACAGAGAATCAGTGGTCATCATAAAGAAGTGGCAGATTTGGGGAAAATAAGGGGTTGCTTAAAATAATTTCTGGTTTTAAGGTGTACTTAAACAGAGGGATGGCTCTGTAACAGGCAATTTCAGTGGTTTATTAGAGCATTACCTCCTTAGACCCATTTTACTGATCCTTGGGAATTAAAATAGTTAGATAGGTCTAACAGAAAAATTGCATCTCAAGTGTCTTAGACAAGAGGATTTCTCAGCCAAGTGTTGTACACCAATTAAGTGTTCCTGTTAAACACCTTCAGGGGCAAGTGGAACAGGCAGGATTTCGAATCTTTACTTTGTGTATTAATGATGGGACCTTCCGTAGGAAAAAGAACCTTGGCAATGCAGAAAGGCATGATATAAATAATGGAACTCATTCCACATAAGCAACACTGAAATTTTTTAAATTATTTTTTATTCTTAAACTCTGTTTCTCCTGTGTATGGATCTGTGTGTGTGGCTGTGCTGCCACCAGGTGGGGGCCGCTGTGATATGTGATAGAACAGCCCTGAAGGAAATGCAGCATTCTACAAGTCAGCCTTGCTGGGAGATGTTGTTTAGTTGCAGATGAATATCTAGTACTGATATTTAAAAAGCAGCTTTATTTTATTGTTTGATTTAGGCTTCAACAGCATTGCAACTTGCTTGAACAAGTTTAAGCTAAGCAGCTTCAGGATTTCCCCCTCAAAGGGTAATGGTATGTCACACTGGAGAAAGAAGTATTGTAAAATAGTAGTGTGTGTGTGTGGCTGTAGACCTGATCCCAATCAGCCTTGTGCCTTTTGGGGACTATTTCCATAAGAAAAAAGGCCATGGCTGCTTGTCAAGGTTCCCTTTATCTCCAGATGCTCACCAACAGTGAGCAGAATGAGATTTCAGTTACCACAATTTATCAGTGATGATTTATGTACTACTTCATCACGGAGCTGAAGGTAGAAATATTTGAATCTACAAATGGTCAGATTAATGCTTTTAAATGCCTCCAGTAGTAACGATAAAGTGACAACCTGTATTGATAGGTGCTTCTAGAATCTGAAACAATGTGCATTGACTATTACTTATAATTACCCCCACAGCTACAGTGACACCTGATGGCAGTTTTAAATCACAAGGAGATTTTTTGCCATTGCAAAAATTAGTTTCTGAATTTACTGCCACGGGCTGTGCTAGAAATCAAATATGTAAACGAATAGAAAAAGGAATTGCTACTCCAGGGAAGGCAGATCTTTCAATACTTGTTAAAATTGAGAAACATGAACTCCCTACCCTACTGAATTCCAGAAATTATATTGAAAGAACATTTATTTTTATCCTTGCTCAGGTGTTTCCTTATGGCAAGTATAAGGGTGGAGAATATTGGTTATGAATCCTTCTAGAGAAAAGTACCTCTGGTTCTTAGGCTGATTCTTGATAGCGCTGCAGAGCACTTGCTCTGTTCTTCCAGAAGTACCAAATCGTTAGAATGAACAGCAAAAGGGAAAAGGATGTAGCACAGTTGAGAGTTCCCCAGTTCCTTCCCCACAAAGCATGTGTGTAGGGATTAGGGTGGTTTGAATGAACCCAGCAGATTCCTGCTGAGCCTGTGGCCACTTGCACCATGGCAGCTGTGCTCTCTGCAGGGAGTGTGAGTGGGGAAATGGAGGTGAGAGTGGATGTCAAGGTAAAGTGATGTCTTTCCAGAGAAAACAGGACTCTCCTTTTTCAGCCGTATGGGATTTTAGGAGGTACAGGTGAGTGCATGTATGTCCTGTAGCACTTCTGACCTCCCAGCACAGTTATGCTGCTGTCGGCACCTGAGTTACCTGTTCCCAAAGCTTGCCCGTGGATTTTACAAGAAGTTTTGTTTACAGTGCAAAAGAATGCCAGAGATGGAATTTAAATAATGAAGGGAGGGTGACTTTATGGGGCACAGTGAGTGCAGTCACAACAGGCTCTGCCTTGCTTGACCCGTGGTCAGGTGTCTCAGGTTTATTTACAGTGACCACCTCCTCCTGCAGAACTCTGGTGTGCCCAGAGGGAGACCTGGGTGAGACAAAGGTAGTGGCTCACACAGACAATGGCTCAAGTGAACAGGATTGCCTTGGAGAAACTACAGAAAAGCTGCAGCTTGCTAACTCAAGGTGAGACTTTTCTCCAAAACCAAGATTTGGAAAATCGTGGGAAAGGAAAACACCGATGTGTGCAATCAATAGTGAGATTTTTCAGCACCCTCCTGCCTCCCTGCCAGTTCAGTAAGAAGTAGTTGGCCTCCACTGAAATATAGATGGGGAGAGCAGAGCATCTCTGGAGAAGTTTAAATTGTAGCTCTGGAGATACCTGGGTTGGTCCTTGACACTGCTGTACTACCAAAGTTTCAGGCTGAACAGTATTCTTAGGGCACCATTCCCCTCTGTTTCCCCCAGAAACTGTGTGCCATGCTGAGGATTTGTGCATCTGCCACACTCCTTACAACAGGTCAAATTTATTGCCAGTCCACATGTAAGTGTCAGAAAAAGGCCACATGAATTAGGATAAATTAAAGAATCATGGTTTAAACCAGGATAATACAGGTATTGGCATAGACTGGGGCAGGAATTACAGTGATCTTTGAAAATCATTAGCCCGTTTTTCAAGGGCCAGAGTAACAGGGCAGAGTTTGTCTACCTCAGCCCACAGAAAGGGATAGAACTGAATGGAAAAACAAATAAAATCCCCCACCATCAGTGTATAGTTCGATTTGGAGTTTCCTGTCTGTAGAAAAGCAGATGAAACTCCAAAGAGGTCAAGAAATGAAAGAAATCTGAGGCAAAGACAATATATCTGAGGTATTTATTAATCCTCCAAAGGAGAGTTGAGGAAGAGGCAAGCTCTGAGCTTACCTGGTGAATCTGTAGGAAGATAGATTGCTCTTTCTCACTCACTGAGTGCAGCTCYATGGGTAGGTGTATTGTCAATCCCTGTCTGATGCTCCTATATTTAGCTTTCACTCAAGCTCCAGGAGTGTCTGTCTAGTCTGTCAGATGCTATGACTTAAAGCCCTTGGGAAAAGAGGTGGTTGCTGCCTCTGCTGAGGGACCTCTTCCATCTTGCAGGACAAGAACCTTCCCAGAGGTCCCCCCTTGCCATCCCCGTGATGATGGGGAAATCCTGGCAGATGCTTCTTGGCACAGGGATGAGTTTGTGGCTGTCTCTTGATCCCAGGGCCTCTCCCCAGGGGGCAGAGAGCTGAGCTTGGGTGCTGGTGCTCAGAGAGGGGTGCTGGTGCTCTCTGCTGGTTTTGCCATCGCAATGCTGAGTGGGCACTGGGTTGAGGTGAGTGGGGCAGGAGGGAGCTGCACACACCTCGAGCCTCCCTGACGAGTCAAGGCCTTGACTCCTTCACCCCAGCAATTCCCTCCCTCACACTGATCCACCCTGGCGACAGAGAGAATTAGGGTTGCCACTTGGTTCAAGGGAAGGAGGGAGGGGGAAGTTGTGGCTGAAATGCTGGCATTTATCTACTCCTGCAGTCCAAAAAGTGCAGAGGCTGCTTTTTCCTCTGAGAAGCTGCCATCGAAACTTCTTCACTCTAAGTTAGATAAGTTCACGACTTTTTCATGTGATGCTTATGAAACTTTTCTCTGTGCCAGTCAGTGTGATGAGCCCCAGGTGCCCCCCAGACGCACCACGGCCATGGTTTTCTTTTCCCCTCCTGTATTTGTTCTTCATGCACTCCATGGAGGGCCTGTAAATATTTCACTTCTCTCGTTTTGTTTTCCTCCTAAACAGAGCATAAAACCCCCAGGGGTACCTTTCTCCCTGGATACATGTGTTGGAAAAAGGAAGGGTACAGCTGTTGGCAGGGTTTCAGCATTTACAAAGCTCTTTTTTCTCCTTTTGGTCTGTTAGGAGCAAAAATCGAGAGTGCATAATCAGGAAGTGAACAGCACAGAGGATGCAAACGTTATCTCAGGGTTTTTTGGTCTGTCTTTACTAAGGACAGAAAGGCCACATTTAAAAGACGGGAAAGTAGATAAGATTTTGTGAAAATTCTTGATCAAGACAGTGTCTTCCACAACACATATTTCAAGAGATCACAGAACAYAGCTGCAGGGAGTTCCTCTGCTTTCTCTAGTTTAAGATGTTAGCTCTGTCTTGAACTAGTTTCACTTGGTCTTGGCAGCAATTGTGCAAACAGCCTCCTCCTGCCCAATAGCCAGGTAGGCTGGGAATTGAACAGGCATGCCTTACATCTGATTAGTTTACAAGTTCTCTAAGGAACAGATATGGCTTGAATTGTAGTTACAAAGGAGAAGGAGGTAGAAAATAGGCTGGGAGAAACACCAAGTGACTGCTGCTGCTGGCAAGTCCTAAAATTAGACAAGTTACTGAAGCCAATGCATTAGTGGAGATGCTCCATAGGATCTCAGTGCTGCAGGATGAGGACTCCACACAGGGAAGCACAGTCTGTGATAACATGGGAGCTTCCACAGGATACAGGAGTGCTTCTGGAAGGAAGATTTCACACTTCCCAAATGGATGCTTTCAGCTGAGGGACAGAAATGACAGCAAAACAATCCATCTGAAGATTGTATTGTATTGTAACAGTGGTGTAAACCTTCCCACCACAGATGGGAATCAGAATGGAAAGACTTCTTGCATAATTCCTCTGTGCATATGTGCAAGACAGCATTCCCTGATGATGTTATGATCTTTATTTTCATACTAAAACCTAAGTTTTTGTCTTAATTTTACTGCTGCCAGATTTCAAGTTACTGTTTTTCAATTTAGTTGAACTGAGACAGTTCCTCATTTTTTCCCCTCTGTTTTTCTGCTATAACAATAGAGTCTCATGTGATGGCTTGACAACTGTAAATCGAGTTACAGTTAATTTAGATTTTCTAGCGTGGTTTCACACAACTCCTGTGTTTATCTCACGCTAAGTACTGATGTACAGTCAATTTGAGCTGCCCCCTTTTGGTAAAAGCTTTCCCAGGTCAGGATCATTTCAAGAACTAGTATTAATATAATCGGAAGTCCTTTTTGTTTGAAGTAAATGAAAACAGCTACCACAAACATTTCTGATACATAGGGAAATTATAACTTGGG